>JALIGW010000001.1:21513431-21900931 GCA_023053685.1 Diadophis punctatus similis
AATGGGATTTTCCCATGTATTTTGCCAGGAAATAAACAAAAGGTATGATCGAAAAGTATGCACCCTCCTAACCATATCGATGGGCTCCGATTCCATTGGCGATCTCCAATTTGGGCTCCGAATTCAGGGATACCTAACCCTAACCCTAAGTGGATTTTCTGTAAATGGGATTTTCCCATGTATTTGGCCAGAAAATATACAAAAGGCAGGATCGAAGAGTATGCACCCTCCTAACCATACCGATGGGCTCCGAATCCATTGGCGATCTCCATTTTGGGCTCCGAATTCATGGATACCTAACCCTAACCCTAAGTGGATTTTCTGTAAATGGGATTTTGACATGTATTTTGCCAGGAAATATACAAAAGCCTGGATCGAAAAGTATCCACCCTCCTCACCATACCGATGGGCTCTGAATCCAATGGCGATCTCCATTTTGGGCTCCGAATTGATGGATACCTATCCCTAACCCTAAGTGGATTTTCCGCGAATGGGATTTTGACATGTATTTTGCCAGGAAATATACAACAGGCACGATCAAAAAGTATGCACCCTCCTAACCATATCGTTGGGCTCCGAATCCAATGGCAATCTCCATTTTGGGCTCCGAATTCATGGATACCTAACCCTAACCCTAAGTATATTTTCTGTAAATGGGATTTTCCCATGTATTTTGCCAGGAAACATACAAAAGGCAGGATCGAAAAGTATGCACCCTGAAAATCATACCGATGTGCTCCGAATTCACTGGCGATCTCCATTTTGGGCTTCAAATTCATGGATACCTAACCCCTAATCCTAACTGGATTTTCCGCGAATGGGATTTTCCCATGTATTTTGCCAGGAAATATACAAAAGGCAGGATCGAAAAGTATGCACCCTCCTAACCATATCAATGGGCTCCAAATCCATTGGCGATCTCCATTTTGGGCTCTGAATTCAGGGATACCTAACCCTAACTTTAAGTGGATTTTCCGCGAATGGGATTTTCCCATGTATTTGGCCAGAAAATATACAAAAGGCAGGATCGAAGAGTATTCACCCTCCTAACCATACCGATGGGCTCCGAATCCATTGGCGATCTCCATTTGGGGCTCTGAATTCATGGATACCTAACCCTAACCCTAAGTGGATTTTCCACGAATGGGATTTTTCCCATGTATTTTCCAGGAAATATACAAAAGGCAGGATCGAAAAGTATCCACCCTCCTAATCATACCGATGGGCTCTGAATCCATTGGCGATCTCAATTTTGCGCTCTGAATTGATGGATACCTAACCCTAACCCTAAGTGGATTTTCTGTAAATAGGATTTTCCCATGTATTTGGCCAGAAAATATACAAAAGGGAGGATCGAAGAGTATGCACACTCCTAACCAAACCGATGGGCTCCGAATCCATTGGCGATCTCCATTTTGGGCCTCCGAATTCATGGATACCTAACCCTAACCCTAAGTGGATTTTCTGTAAATGGATTTTGACATGTATTTTGCCAGGAAATATACAAAAGGCAGGATCAAAAAGTATGCACCCTCCTAACCATACCGATGGGCTCTGAATCGATTGCCGATCTCCATTATGGGCTCTGAATTCAGGAATACCTAACCCTAACCCTAAGTGGATTTTCTGTAAATGGGATTTTCCCATGTATTTGGCCAGAAAATATACAAAAGGCAGGATCGAAAAGTATGCACCCTCCTAACCATATCGATGGGCTCCGAATCAAATGGCAATCTACATTTTGGGCTCCGAATTCACCCTAACCCTAAGTGGATTTTCTGTAAATGGGATTTTCCCATGTATTTTGCCAGGAAACATACAAAAGGCACGATCGAAAAGTATGCACCCTGAAAATCATACCGATGGGCTCCAAATCCATTGGCGATCTCCATTTTGGGCTCCGAATTAATGGACACCTAACCCTAACCCTAAGTGGATTTTCCGTGAATGGGATTTTCCCATGTAATTTGCCAGGAAATATACAAAAGCCTGGATCGAAAAGTATCCACCCTCCTAACCATACCGATGGGCTCTGAATCCATTGGCGATCTCAATTTTGCGCTCTGAATTGATGGATACCTAACCCTAACCCTAAGTGGATTTTCTGTAAATGGGATTTTCCCATGTATTTTCCAGGAAATATACAAAAGGCAGGATCGAAGAGTATGCACCCTCCTATCCATACCAATGGGCTCCGAATCCATTGGCGATCTCCATTTTCGGCTCTGAATTCATGGATACCTAACCCTAACCCTAAGTGGATTTTCTGTAAATGGGATTTTGACATGTATTTTGCCAGGAAATATACAAAAGGCAGGATCAAAAATTATGCACCCTCCTAACCATACCGATGGGCTCTGAATCCATAGCCGATCTCCATTATGGGCTCTGAATTCAGGGATACCTAACCCTAACCCTAAGTGGATCTTCTGCGAATGGGATTTTCCCATGTATTTTCCAGGAAATATACAAAAGGCAGGATCGAAAGTATGAACCCACCTATCCATACCGATGGGCTCTGAATCCAATGGCGATCTCCATTTTGGGCTCCGAATTGATGGATACCTAACCCTAACCCTAAGTGGATTTTCCGCGAATGGGATTTTCCCATGTAAATTGCCAGGAAATATACAAAAGGCAGGATCGAAAAGTATGCACCCTCCTAACCATACCGATGGGCTCTGAATCCATTGCCGATCTCCATTTTGGGCCCCGAATTGATGGATACCTAACCCTAACCCTAAGTGGATTTTTTGTAAATGGGATTTTCCCATGTATTTGGCCAGGAAATATACAAAAGGCAGGATCGAAAAGTATGCACCCTCCTAATCATACCGATGGGCTTCGAATCCATTGGCGATCTCCATTTTGGGCTCCGAATTCATGGATACCTAACCCTAACCCTAAGTGGATTTTCTGTAAATGGGATTTTCCCATGTATTTGGCCAGAAAATATACAAAAGGCAGGATCAAAGAGTATGCACCCTCCTAACCATACCGATTGCCTCCGAATCCATTGGCGATCTCCATTTTGGGTTCTGAATTCATGGATACCTAACCCTAACACTAAGTGGATTTTCCGTGAATGGGATTTTCCCATGTATTTTGCCAGGAAATATAAAAAAGTCAAGATCAAAAAGTATGCACCCTCCTAACCATACCGATGGGCTCTGAATCCATTGGCGGTCTCCATTTTGGGCTCCAAATTCATGGATACCTAACCCTAACCCTAAGTGGATTTTCTGTAAATGGGATTTTCCCATGTATTTGGCCAGGAAATATACAAAAGGCAGGATCGAAAGTATGCACCCTCCTAACCATACCGATGGGCTCTGAATCCAATGGCGATCTCCATTTTGGGCTCCGAATTGATGGATACCTAACCCTAACCCTAAGTGGATTTTCCGCGAATGGGATTTTCCCATGTATTTTGCCAGGAAATATAAAAAAGTCAGGATAAAAATGTATGCACCCTCCTAACGATACCGATGGGCTCTGAATCCATTGCCGATCTCCATTTTGGGCTACGAATTCATGGATACCTAACCCTAACCCTAACTGGATTTTCTGTAAATGGGATTTTCCCATGTATTTTGCCAGGAAATAAACAAAAGGTATGATCGAAAAGTATGCACCCTCCTAACCATATCGATGGGCTCCGATTCCATTGGCGATCTCCAATTTGGGCTCCGAATTCAGGGATACCTAACCCTAACCCTAAGTGGATTTTCTGTAAATGGGATTTTCCCATGTATTTGGCCAGAAAATATACAAATATACAAAAATATACAAAAATATACAAAAGGCAGGATCGAAGACCCTAAGTGGATTTTCTGTAAATGGGATTTTCCCATGTATTTTGGCAGGAAATAAAAAAATGGTATGATTGAAAAGTATGCACCCTCCTAATCATATCGATGGGCGCCAAATCCATTGGCGATCTCCAATTTGGGCAACGAATTCAGGGATACCTAACCCTAACCCTAAGTGGATTTTCTGTAAATGGGATTTTCCCATGTATTTGGCCAGAAAATATACAAAAGGCAGGATCGAAGAGTATGCACCCTCCTAACCATACCGATTGCCTCCGAATCCATTGGCGATCTCCATTTTGGGCTCTGAATTCATGGATACCTAACCCTAACCCTAAGTGGATTTTCCGTGAATGTGATTTTCCCATGTATTTTGCCAGGAAATATAAAAAAGTCAGGATCAAAAAGTATGCACCCTCCTAACCATACCGATGGGCTCTGAATCCATTGGCGGTCTCCATTTTGGGCTCCGAATTCATGGATACCTAACCCTAAGTGGATATTCTGTAAATGGGATTTTCCCATGTATTTGGCCAGGAAATATACAAAAGGCAGGATCGAAAGTATGCACCCTCCAAACCATACCGATGGGCTCTGAATCCAATGGCGATCTCCATTTTGGGCTCCGAAATGATGGATACCTAACCCTAACCCTAAGTGGATTTTCCGCGAATGGGATTTTCCCATGTATTTTGCCAGGAAATATAAAAAAGTCAGGATAAAAATGTATGCACCCTCCTAACCATACCGATGGGCTCTGAATCCATTGCCGATCTCCATTTTGGACTACGAATTCATGGATACCTAACCCTAACCCTAACTGGATTTTCTTTAAATGGGATTTTCCCATGTATTTTGCCAGGAAATAAACAAAAGGTATGATCGAAAAGTATGCACCCTCCTAACCATATCGATGGGCTCCGATTCCATTGGCGATCTCCAATTTGGGCTCCGAATTCAGGGATACCTAACCCTAACCCTAAGTGGATTTTCTGTAAATGGGATTTTCCCATGTATTTGGCCAGAAAATATACAAAAGGCAGGATCGAAGAGTATGCACCCTCCTAACCATACCGATGGGCTCCGAATCCATTGGCGATCTCCATTTTGGGCTCCGAATTCATGGATACCTACCCTAACCCTAAGTGGATTTTCTGTAAATGGGATTTTGACATGTATTTTGCCAGGAAATATACAAAAGCCTGGATCGAAAAGTATCCACCCTCCTCACCATACCGATGGGCTCTGAATCCAATGGCGATCTCCATTTTGGGCTCCGAATTGATGGATACCTATCCCTAACCCTAAGTGGATTTTCCGCGAATGGGATTTTGACATGTATTTTGCCAGGAAATATACAACAGGCACGATCAAAAAGTATGCACCCTCCTAACCATATCGTTGGGCTCCGAATCCAATGGCAATCTCCATTTTGGGCTCCGAATTCATGGATACTTAACCCTAACCCTAAGTATATTTTCTGTAAATGGGATTTTCCCATGTATTTTGCCAGGAAACATACAAAAGGCAGGATCGAAAAGTATGCACCCTGAAAATCATACCGATGTGCTCCGAATTCACTGGCGATCTCCATTTTGGGCTCCAAATTCATGGATACCTAACCCCTAATCCTAACTGGATTTTCCGCGAATGGGATTTTCCCATGTATTTTGCCAGGAAATATACAAAAGGCAGGATCGAAAAGTATGCACCCTCCTAACCATATCAATGGGCTCCAAATCCATTGGCGATCTCCATTTTGGGCTCTGAATTCAGGGATACCTAACCCTAACTTTAAGTGGATTTTCCGCGAATGGGATTTTCCCATGTATTTGGCCAGAAAATATACAAAAGGCAGGATCGAAGAGTATTCACCCTCCTAACCATACCGATGGGCTCCGAATCCATTGGCGATCTCCATTTGGGGCTCTGAATTCATGGATACCTAACCCTAACCCTAAGTGGATTTTCCACGAATGGGATTTTCCCATGTATTTTCCAGGAAATATACAAAAGGCAGGATCGAAAAGTATCCACCCTCCTAATCATACCGATGGGCTCTGAATCCATTGGCGATCTCAATTTTGCGCTCTGAATTGATGGATACCTAACCCTAACCCTAAGTGGATTTTCTGTAAATGGGATTTTCCCATGTATTTGGCCAGAAAATATACAAAAGGCAGGATCGAAGAGTATGCACACTCCTAACCAAACCGATGGGCTCCGAATCCATTGGCGATCTCCATTTTGGGCTCCGAATTCATGGATACCTAACCCTAACCCTAAGTGGATTTTCTGTAAATGGGATTTTGACATGTATTTTGCCAGGAAATATACAAAAGGCAGGATCAAAAAGTATGCACCCTCCTAACCATACCGATGGGCTCTGAATCGATTGCCGATCTCCATTATGGGCTCTGAATTCAGGAATACCTAACCCTAACCCTAAGTGGATTTTCTGCGAATGGGATTTTCCCATTTATTTTCCAGGAAATATACAAAAGGCAGGATCGAAAAGTATCCACCCTCCTAACCATACCGATGGGCTCTGAATCCAATGGCGATCTCCATTTTGGGCTCCGAATTGATGGATACCTAACCCTAACCCTAAGTGGATTTTCCGTGAATGGGATTTTCCCATGTAAATTGCCAGGAAATATACAAAAGGCAGGATCGAAAAGTATGCACCCTCCTAACCATACCGATGGGCTCTGAATCCATTGGTGATCTCCATTTTGGGCTCCGAATTCATGGATACCTAACCCTAAGTGGATTTTCTGTAAATGGGATTTTGACATGTATTTTGCCAGGAAATATACAAAAGCCTGGATCGAAAAGTATGCACCCTCCTAACCATACCGATGGGCTCCGAATCCATTGGCGATCTCCATTTTGGGCTCCGAATTCATGGATACCTAACCCTAACCCTAAGTGGATTTTCTGTAAATGGGATTTTCCCATGTATTTTGGCAGGAAATAAACAAAAGGTATGATCGAAAAGTATGCACCCTCCTAACCATATCGATGGGCTCCAAATCCATTGGCGATCTCCATTTTGGGCTCCGAATTCAGGGATACCTAACCCTAACTTTAAGTGGATTTTCCGCGAATGGGATTTTCCCATGTATTTTGCCAGAAAATATACAAAAGGCAGGATCGAAAAGTATGCACATTCCTAAACATAACGATGGGCTCCAAATCCATTGGTGATCTCCATTTTGGGCTCCGAATTCAGGGATACCTAACCCTAACCCTAAGTGGATTTTCTGTAAATGGGATTTTCCCATGTATTTGGCCAGAAAATATACAAAAGGCAGGATCGAAGAGTATTCACCCTCCTAACCATACCGATGGGCTCCGAATCCATTGGCGATCTCCATTTGGGGCTCTGAATTCATGGATACCTAACCCTAACCCTAAGTGGATTTTCCACGAATGGGATTTTCCCATGTATTTTCCAGGAAATATACAAAAGGCAGGATCAAAAAGTATGCACACTCCTAACCATACCGATGGGCTCTGAATCGATTGCCGATCTCCATTATGGGCTCTGAATTCAGGGATACCTAACCCTAACCCTAAGTGGATTTTCTGTAAATGGGATTTTCCCATGTATTTTGCCAGGAAATAAAAAAATGGTATGATCGAAAAGTATGCACCCTCCTAACCATACCGATGGGCTCCGAATCCATTGGCGATCTCCAATTTGGGCTCCGAATTCAGGGATACCTAACCCTAACCCTAAGTGGATTTTCTGTAAATGGGATTTTCCCATGTATTTGGCCAGAAAATATACAAAAGGCAGGATCGAAGAGTATTCACCCTCCTAACCATACCGATGGGCTCCGAATCCATTGGCGATCTCCATTTGGGGCTCTGAATTCATGGAAACCTAACCCTAACCCTAAGTGGATTTTCTGTAAATGAGATTTTGACATGTATTTTGCCAGGAAATATACAAAAGACAGGATCGAGAGTATGCACCCTCCTAACCATACCGATGGGCTCCGATTCCATTGGCGATCTCCAATTTGGGCTCCGAATTCAGGGATGCCTAACCCTAACCCTAAGTGGATTTTCTGTAAATGGGATTTTCCCATGTATTTGGCCAGAAAATATACAAAAGGCAGGAGCGAAGAGTATGCACCCTCTTAACCATACCGATGGGCTCCGAATCCATTGGCGATCTCCATTTTGGGCTCCGAATTCATGGATACCTAACCCTAACCCTAAGTGGATTTTCTGTAAATGGGATTTTGACATGTATTTTGCCAGGAAATATACAAAAGCCTGGATCGAAAAGTATCCACCCTCCTCACCATACCGATGGGCTCTGAATCCAATGGCGATCTCCATTTTGGGCTCCGAATTGATGGATACCTATCCCTAACCCTAAGTGGATTTTCCGCGAATGGGATTTTGACATGTATTTTGCCAGGAAATATACAACAGGCACGATCAAAAAGTATGCACCCTCCTAACCATATCGTTGGGCTCCGAATCCAATGGCAATCTCCATTTTGGGCTCCGAATTCATGGATACCTAACCCTAACCCTAATTATATTTTCTGTAAATGGGATTTTCCCATGTATTTTGCCAGGAAACATACAAAAGGCACGATCGAAAAGTATGCACCCTGAAAATCATACCAATGGGCTCCGAATTCAATGGCGATCTCCATTTTGGGCTCCGAATTCATGGATACCTAACCCCTAATCCTAACTGGATTTTCCGCGAATGGGATTTTCCCATGTATTTTGCCAGGAAATATACAAAAGGCAGGATCGAAAAGTATGCACCCTCCTAACCATATCGATGGGCTCCAAATCCATTGGCGATCTCCATTTTGGGCTCTGAATTGATGGATACCTAACCCTAACCCTAAGTGGATTTTCTGTAAATGGGATTTTCCCATGTATTTGGCCAGAAAATATACAAAAGGCAGGATCGAAGAGTATGCACACTCCTAACCAAACCGATGGGCTCCGAATCCATTGGCGATCTCCATTTTCGGCTCTGAATTCATGGATACCTAACCCTAACCCGAAGTGGATTTTCTGTAAATGGGATTTTGACATGTATTTTGCCAGGAAATATACAAAAGGCAGGATCAAAAAGTATGCACCCTCCTAACCATACCGATGGGCTCTGAATCGATTGCCGATCTCCATTATGGGCTCTGAATTCAGGGATACCTAACCCTAACCCTAAGTGGATTTTCTGCGAATGCGATTTTCCCATGTATTTTCCAGGAAATATACAAAAGGCAGGATCGAGAGTATGCACCCTCCTAACCATACCGATGGGCTCTGAATCCAATGGCAATCTCCATTTTGGGCTCCGAATTGATGGATACCTAACCCTAACCCTAAGTGCATTTTCCGCGAATGGGATTTTCCCATGTAAATTGCCAGGAAATATACAAAAGGCAGGATCGAAAAGTATGCACCCTCCTAACCATACCGATGGGCTCTGAATCCAATGGCGATCTCCATTTTGGGCTCCGAATTCATGGATACCTAACCCTAACCCTAAGTGGATTTTCTGTAAATGGGATTTTCCCATGTATTTTGCCAGGAAATAAAAAAATGGTATGATCGAAAAGTATGCACCCTCCTAACCATACCGATGGGCTCCGAATCCATTGGCGATCTCCAATTTGGGCTCCGAATTCAGGGATACCTAACCCTAACCCTAAGTGGATTTTCTGTAAATGGGATTTTCCCATGTATTTGGCCAGAAAATATACAAAAGGCAGGATCGAAGAGTATTCACCCTCCTAACCATACCGATGGGCTCCGAATCCATTGGCGATCTCCATTTGGGGCTCTGAATTCATGGATACCTAACCCTAACCCTAAGTGGATTTTCCATGAATGGGATTTTCCCATGTATTTTCCAGGAAATATACAAAAGGCAGGATCGAAAAGTATCCAACCTCCTAATCATACCGATGGGCTCTGAATCCATTGGCGATCTCAATTTTGCGCTCTGAATTGATGGATACCTAACCCTAACCCTAAGTGGATTTTCTGTAAATGGGATTTTCCCATGTATTTGGCCAGAAAATATACAAAAGGCAGGATCGAAGAGTATGCACACTCCTAACCAAACCGATGGGCTCCGAATCCATTGGTGATCTCCATTTTCGGCTCTGAATTCATGGATACCTAACCCTAACCCTAAGTGGATTTTCTGCGAATGCGATTTTCCCATGTATTTTCCAGGAAATATACAAAAGGCAGGATCGAAAGTATGCACCCTCCTAACCATACCGATGGGCTCTGAATCCAATGGCGATCTCCATTTTGGGCTCCGAATTCATGGATACCTAACCTTAACCCTAAGTGGATTTTCTGTAAATGGGATTTTCCCATGTATTTTGCCAGGAAATAAAAAAATGGTATGATCGAAAAGTATGCACCCTCCTAACCATACCGATGGGCTCCGAATCCATTGGCGATCTCCAATTTGGGCTCCGAATTCATGGATACCTAACCCTAACCCTAAGTGGATTTTCTGTAAATGGGATTTTCCCATGTATTTGGCCAGAAAATATACAAAAGGCAGGATCGAAGAGTATTCACCCTCCTAACCATACCGATGGGCTCCGAATCCATTGGCGATCTCCATTTTGGGCTCCGAATTCATGGATACCTAACCCTAACCCTAAGTGGATTTTCTGTAAATGGGATTTTCCCATGTATTTTGCCAGGAAACATACAAAAGGCAGGATCGAAAAATATGCACCCTGAAAATCATACCGATGGGCTCCGAATTCACTGGCGATCTCCATTTTGGGCTCCGAATTCATGGATACCTAACCCCTAATCCTAACTGGATTTTCCGCGAATGGGATTTTCCCATGTATTTTGCCAGGAAATATACAAAAGGCAGGATCGAAAAGTATGCACCCTCCTAACCATATCGATGGGCTCCAAATCCATTGGCGATCTCCATTTTGGGCTCTGAATTCAGGGATACCTAACCCTAACTTTAAGTGGATTTTCCGCGAATGGGATTTTCCCATGTATTTGGCCAGAAAATATACAAAAGGCAGGATCGAAGAGTATTCACCCTCCTAACCATACCGATGGGCTCCGAATCCATTGGCGATCTCCATTTGGGGCTCTGAATTCATGGATACCTAACCCTAACCCTAAGTGGATTTTCCACGAATGGGATTTTCCCATGTATTTTCCAGGAAATATACAAAAGGCAGGATCGAAAAGTATCCACCCTCCTAATCATACCGATGGGCTCTGAATCCATTGGCGATCTCAATTTTGCGCTCTGAATTGATGGATACCTAACCCTAACCCTAAGTGGATTTTCTGTAAATGGGATTTTCCCATGTATTTGGCCAGAAAATATACAAAAGGCAGGATCGAAGAGTATGCACACTCCTAACCAAACCGATGGGCTCCGAATCCATTGGTGATCTCCATTTTGGGCTCCGAATTCATGGATACCTAACCCTAACCCTAAGTGGATTTTCTGTAAATGGGATTTTGACATGTATTTTGCCAGGAAATATACAAAAGGCAGGATCAAAAAGTATGCACCCTCCTAACCATACCGATGGGCTCTGAATCGATTGCCGATCTCCATTATGGGCTCTGAATTCAGGAATACCTAACCCTAACCCTAAGTGGATTTTCTGCGAATGCGATTTTCCCATGTATTTTCCAGGAAATATACAAAAGGCAGGATCAAAAGTATGCACCCTCCTAACCATACCGATGGGCTCTGAATCCAATGGCGATCTCCATTTTGGGCTCCGAATTGATGGATACCTAACCCTAACCCTAAGTGGATTTTCTGCGAATGGGATTTTCCCATGTAAATTGCCAGGAAATATACAAAAGGCAGGATCAAAAAGTATGCACCCTCCTAACCATACCGATGGGCTCCGAATCCATTGGCGATCTCCATTTTGGGCTCCGAATTCATGGATACCTAACCCTAACCCTAAGTGGATTTTCTGTAAATGGGATTTTGACATGTATTTTGCCAGGAAATATACAAAAGCCTGGATCGAAAAGTATGCACCCTCCTAACCATATCGATGGGCTCAAAATCCATTGGTGATCTCCATTTTGGGCTCTGAATTCAGGGATACCTAACCCTAACTTTAAGTGGATTTTCCGCGAATGGGATTTTCCCATGTATTTTGCCAGAAAATATACAAAAGGCAGGATCGAAAAGTATGCACCCTCCTAAACATAACGATGGGCTCCGAATGCATTGGCGATCTCCAATTTTGGCTCCGAATTCAGGGATACCTAACCCTAACCCTAACTGGATTTTCCGCGAATGGGATTTTCCCATGTATTTTGCAAGGGAATATACAAAAGGCAGGATCGAAAAGTATGCACACTCCTAAACATAACGATGGGCTCCAAATCCATTCGTGATCTCCATTTTGGGCTCCGAATTCAGGGATACCTAACCCTAACCCTAAGTGGATTTTCTGTAAATGGGATTTTCCCATGTATTTGGCCAGAAAATATACAAAAGGCAGGATCGAAGAGTATTCACCCTCCTAACCATACCGATGGGCTCCGAATCCATTGGCGATCTCCATTTGGGGCTCTGAATTCATGGATACCTAACCCTAACCCTAAGTGGATTTTCCACGAATGGGATTTTCACATGTATTTTCCAGGAAATATACAAAAGGCAGGATCGAAAAGTATCCACCCTCCTAATCATACCGATGGGCTCTGAATCCATTGGCGATCTCAATTTTGCGCTCTGAATTGATGGATACCTAACCCTAACCCTAAGTGGATTTTCTGTAAATGGGATTTTCCCATGTATTTGGCCAGAAAATATACAAAAGGCAGGATCGAAGAGTATGCACACTCCTAACCAAACCGATGGGCTCCGAATCCATTGGCGATCTCCATTTTCGGCTCTGAATTCATGGATACCTAACCCTAACCCTAAGTGGATTTTCTGTAAATGGGATTTTGACATGTATTTTGCCAGGAAATATACAAAAGGCAGGATCAAAAAGTATGCACCCTCCTAACCATACCGATGGGCTCTGAATCGATTGCCGATCTCCATTATGGGCTCTGAATTCAGGAATACCTAACCCTAACCCTAAGTGGATTTTCTGCGAATGGGATTTTCCCATGTATTTTCCAGGAAATATACAAAAGGCAGGATCGAAAGTATGCACCCTCCTAACCATACCGATGGGCTCTGAATCCAATGGCGATCTCCATTTTGGGCTCCGAATTGATGGATACCTAACCCTAAGTGGATTTTCCGCGAATGGGATTTTCCCATGTAAATTGCCAGGAAATATACAAAAGGCAGGATCAAAAAGTATGCACCCTCCTAACCATACTGATGGGCTCTGAATCCATTGGCGATCTCCAATTTGGGCTCCGAATTCAGGGATACCTAACCCTAACCCTAAGTGGATTTTCCACGAATGGGATTTTCCCATGTATTTTCCAGGAAATATACAAAAGGCAGGATCGAAAAGTATCCACCCTCCTAACCATACCGATGGGCTCTGAATCCAATGGCGATCTCCATTTTGGGCTCCGAATTGATGGATACCTAACCCTAACCCTAAGTGGATTTTCTGCGAATGGGATTTTCCCATGTAAATTGCCAGGAAATATACAAAAGGCAGGATCAAAAAGTATGCACCCTCCTAACCATACCGATGGGCTCCGAATCCATTGGCGATCTCCATTTTGGGCTCCGAATTCATGGATACCTAACCCTAACCCTAAGTGGATTTTCTGTAAATGGGATTTTGACATGTATTTTGCCAGGAAATATACAAAAGCCTGGATCGAAAAGTATGCACCCTCCTAACCATATCGATGGGCTCCAAATCCATTGGTGATCTCCATTTTGGGCTCTGAATTCAGGGATACCTAACCCTAACTTTAAGTGGATTTTCCGCGAATGGGATTTTCCCATGTATTTTGCCAGAAAATATACAAAAGGCAGGATCGAAAAGTATGCACCCTCCTAAACATAACGATGGGCTCCGAATGCATTGGCGATCTCCAATTTTGGCTCCGAATTCAGGGATACCTAACCCTAACCCTAACTGGATTTTCCGCGAATGGGATTTTCCCATGTATTTTGCAAGGGAATATACAAAAGGCAGGATCGAAAAGTATGCACACTCCTAAACATAACGATGGGCTCCAAATCCATTCGTGATCTCCATTTTGGGCTCCGAATTCAGGGATACCTAACCCTAACCCTAAGTGGATTTTCTGTAAATGGGATTTTCCCATGTATTTGGCCAGAAAATATACAAAAGGCAGGATCGAAGAGTATTCACCCTCCTAACCATACCGATGGGCTCCGAATCCATTGGCGATCTCCATTTGGGGCTCTGAATTCATGGATACCTAACCCTAACCCTAAGTGGATTTTCCACGAATGGGATTTTCACATGTATTTTCCAGGAAATATACAAAAGGCAGGATCGAAAAGTATCCACCCTCCTAATCATACCGATGGGCTCTGAATCCATTGGCGATCTCAATTTTGCGCTCTGAATTGATGGATACCTAACCCTAACCCTAAGTGGATTTTCTGTAAATGGGATTTTCCCATGTATTTGGCCAGAAAATATACAAAAGGCAGGATCGAAGAGTATGCACACTCCTAACCAAACCGATGGGCTCCGAATCCATTGGCGATCTCCATTTTCGGCTCTGAATTCATGGATACCTAACCCTAACCCTAAGTGGATTTTCTGTAAATGGGATTTTGACATGTATTTTGCCAGGAAATATACAAAAGGCAGGATCAAAAAGTATGCACCCTCCTAACCATACCGATGGGCTCTGAATCGATTGCCGATCTCCATTATGGGCTCTGAATTCAGGAATACCTAACCCTAACCCTAAGTGGATTTTCTGCGAATGGGATTTTCCCATGTATTTTCCAGGAAATATACAAAAGGCAGGATCGAAAGTATGCACCCTCCTAACCATACCGATGGGCTCTGAATCCAATGGCGATCTCCATTTTGGGCTCCGAATTGATGGATACCTAACCCTAAGTGGATTTTCCGCGAATGGGATTTTCCCATGTAAATTGCCAGGAAATATACAAAAGGCAGGATCAAAAAGTATGCACCCTCCTAACCATACTGATGGGCTCTGAATCCATTGGCGATCTCCAATTTGGGCTCCGAATTCAGGGATACCTAACCCTAACCCTAAGTGGATTTTCCACGAATGGGATTTTCCCATGTATTTTCCAGGAAATATACAAAAGGCAGGATCGAAAAGTATCCACCCTCCTAATCATACCGATGGGCTCTGAATCCATTGGCGATCTCAATTTTGCGCTCTGAATTGATGGATACCTAACCCTAACCCTAAGTGGATTTTCTGTAAATGGGATTTTCCCATGTATTTGGCCAGAAAATATACAAAAGGCAGGATCGAAGGGTATGCACACTCCTAACCAAACCGATGGGCTCCGAATCCATTGGCGATCTCCATTTTCGGCTCTGAATTCATGGATACCTAACCCTAACCCTAAGTGGATTTTCTGTAAATGGGATTTTGACATGTATTTTGCCAGGAAATATACAAAAGGCAGGATCAAAAAGTATGCACCCTCCTAACCATACCGATGGGCTCTGAATCGATTGCCGATCTCCATTATGGGCTCTGAATTCAGGAATACCTAACCCTAAACCTAAGTGGATTTTCTGCGAATGGGATTTTCCCATGTATTTTCCAGGAAATATACAAAAGGCAGGATCGAAAGTATGCACCCTCCTAACCATACCGATCGGCTCTGAATCCAATGGCGATCTCCATTTTGGGCTCCGAATTGATGGATACCTAACCCTAACCCTAAGTGGATTTTCCGCGAATGGGATTTTCCCATGTAAATTGCCAGGAAATATACAAAAGGCAGGATCGAAAAGTATGCACACTCCTAAACATAACGATGGGCTCCAAATCCATTGGTGATCTCCATTTTGGACTCCGAATTCAGGGATACCTAACCCTAACCCTAAGTGGATTTTCTGTAAATGGGATTTTCCCATGTATTTGGCCAGAAAATATACAAAAGGCAGGATCGAAGAGTATTCACCCTCTTAACCATACCGATGGGCTCCGAATCCATTGGCGATCTCCATTTGGGGCTCTGAATTCATGGATACCTAACCCTAACCCTAAGTGGATTTTCCACGAATGGGATTTTCCCATGTATTTTCCAGGAAATATACAAAAGGAAGGATCGAAAAGTATCCACCCTCCTAATCATACCGATGGGCTCTGAATCCATTGGCGATCTCAATTTTGCGCTCTGAATTGATGGATACCTAACCCTAACCCTAAGTGGATTTTCTGTAAATGGGATTTTCCCATGTATTTGGCCAGAAAATATACAAAAGGCAGGATCGAAGAGTATGCACACTCCTAACCAAACCGATGGGCTCCGAATCCATTGGCGATCTCCATTTTCGGCTCTGAATTCATGGATACCTAACCCTAACCCTAAGTGGATTTTCTGTAAATGGGATTTTGACATGTATTTTGCCAGGAAATATACAAAAGGCAGGATCAAAAAGTATGCACCCTCCTAACCATACCGATGGGCTCTGAATCGATTGCCGATCTCCATTATGGGCTCTGAATTCAGGGATACCTAACCCTAACCCTAAGTGGATTTTCTGCGAATGGGATTTTCCCATGTATTTTCCAGGAAATATACAAAAGGCAGGATCGAAAGTATGCACCCTCCTAACCATACCGATGGGCTCTGAATCCAATAGCGATCTCCATTTTGGGCTCCGAATTGATGGATACCTAACCCTAACCCTAAGTGGATTTTCCGCGAATGGGATTTTCCCATGTAAATTGCCAGGAAATATACAAAAGGCAGGATCAAAAAGTATGCACCCTCCTAACCATACCGATGGGCTCTGAATCCATTGCCGATCTCCATTATGGGCTCTGAATTCAGGGATACCTAACCCTAACCCTAAGTGGATTTTCTGCGAATTCGATTTTCCCATGTATTTTCCAGGAAATATACAAAAGGCAGGATCGAAAGTATGCACCCTCCTAACCATACCGATGGGCTCTGAATCCAATGGCAATCTCCATTTTGGGCTCCGAATTGATGGATACCTAACCCTAACCCTAAGTGCATTTTCCGCGAATGGGATTTTCCCATGTAAATTGCCAGGAAATAAAAAAATGGTATGATCGAAAAGTATGCACCCTCCTAACCATAAGGATGGGCTCCGAATCCATTGGCGATCTCCATTTGGGGCTCTGAATTCATGGATACCTAACCCTAACCCTAAGTGGATTTTCCACGAATGGGATTTTCCCATGTATTTTGCCAGGAAATATACAAAAGCCTGGATCGAAAAGTATGCACCCTCCTAACCATATCGATGGGCTCCAAATCCATTGGTGATCTCCATTTTGGGCTCTGAATTCAGGGATACCTAACCCTAACTTTGTGGATTTTCCGCGAATGGGATTTTCCCATGTATTTTGCCAGAAAATATACAAAAGGCAGGATCGAAAAGTATGCACCCTCCTAAACATAACGATGGGCTCCGAATGCATTGGCGATCTCCAATTTTGGCTCCGAATTCAGGGATACCTAACCCTAACCCTAACTGGATTTTCCGCGAATGGGATTTTCCCATGTATTTTGCAAGGGAATATACAAAAGGCAGGATCGAAAAGTATGCACACTCCTAAACATAACGATGGGCTCCAAATCCATTCGTGATCTCCATTTTGGGCTCCGAATTCAGGGATACCTAACCCTAACCCTAAGTGGATTTTCTGTAAATGGGATTTTCCCATGTATTTGGCCAGAAAATATACAAAAGGCAGGATCGAAGAGTATTCACCCTCCTAACCATACCGATGGGCTCCGAATCCATTGGCGATCTCCATTTGGGGCTCTGAATTCATGGATACCTAACCCTAACCCTAAGTGGATTTTCCACGAATGGGATTTTCCCATGTATTTTCCAGGAAATATACAAAAGGCAGGATCGAAAAGTATCCACCCTCCTAATCATACCGATGGGCTCTGAATCCATTGGCGATCTCAATTTTGCGCTCTGAATTGATGGATACCTAACCCTAACCCTAAGTGGATTTTCTGTAAATGGGATTTTCCCATGTATTTGGCCAGAAAATATACAAAAGGCAGGATCGAAGAGTATGCACACTCCTAACCAAACCGATGGGCTCCGAATCCATTGGCGATCTCCATTTTCGGCTCTGAATTCATGGATACCTAACCCTAACCCTAAGTGGATTTTCTGTAAATGGGATTTTGACATGTATTTTGCCAGGAAATATACAAAAGGCAGGATCAAAAAGTATGCACCCTCCTAACCATACCGATGGGCTCTGAATCGATTGCCGATCTCCATTATGGGCTCTGAATTCAGGAATACCTAACCCTAACCCTAAGTGGATTTTCTGCGAATGGGATTTTCCCATGTATTTTCCAGGAAATATACAAAAGGCAGGATCGAAAGTATGCACCCTCCTAACCATACCGATGGGCTCTGAATCCAATGGCGATCTCCATTTTGGGCTCCGAATTGATGGATACCTAACCCTAAGTGGATTTTCCGCGAATGGGATTTTCCCATGTAAATTGCCAGGAAATATACAAAAGGCAGGATCAAAAAGTATGCACCCTCCTAACCATACTGATGGGCTCTGAATCCATTGGCGATCTCCAATTTGGGCTCCGAATTCAGGGATACCTAACCCTAACCCTAAGTGGATTTTCTGTAAATGGGATTTTCCCATGTATTTGGCCAGAAAATATACAAAAGGCAGGATCGAAGAGTATTCACCCTCCTAACCATACCGATGGGCTCCGAATCCATTGGCGATCTCCATTTGGGTCTCTGAATTCATGGATACCTAACCCTAACCCTAAGTGGATTTTCCACGAATGGGATTTTCCCATGTATTTTCCAGGAAATATACAAAAGGCAGGATCGAAAAGTATCCACCCTCCTAATCATACCGATGGGCTCTGAATCCATTGGCGATCTCAATTTTGCGCTCTGAATTGATGGATACCTAACCCTAACCCTAAGTGGATTTTCTGTAAATGGGATTTTCCCATGTATTTGGCCAGAAAATATACAAAAGGCAGGATCGAAGGGTATGCACACTCCTAACCAAACCGATGGGCTCCGAATCCATTGGCGATCTCCATTTTCGGCTCTGAATTCATGGATACCTAACCCTAACCCTAAGTGGATTTTCTGTAAATGGGATTTTGACATGTATTTTGCCAGGAAATATACAAAAGGCAGGATCAAAAAGTATGCATCCTCCTAACCATACCGATGGGCTCTGAATCGATTGCCGATCTCCATTATGGGCTCTGAATTCAGGAATACCTAACCCTAAACCTAAGTGGATTTTCTGCGAATGGGATTTTCCCATGTATTTTCCAGGAAATATACAAAAGGCAGGATCGAAAGTATGCACCCTCCTAACCATACCGATGGGCTCTGAATCCAATGGCGATCTCCATTTTGGGCTCCGAATTGATGGATACCTAACCCTAACCCTAAGTGGATTTTCCGCGAATGGGATTTTCCCATGTAAATTGCCAGGAAATATACAAAAGGCAGGATCGAAAAGTATGCACCCTCCTAACCATACCGATGGGCTCCGAATCCATTGGCAATCTCCATTTTGGGCTCCGAATTCATGGATACCTAACCCTAACCCTAAGTGGATTTTCTGTAAATGGGATTTTCCCATGTATTTTGGCAGGAAATAAACAAAAGGTATGATCGAAAAGTATGCACCCTCCTAACCATATCGATGGGCTCCAAATCCATTGGCGATCTCCATTTTGGGCTCTGAATTCAGGGATACCTAACCCTAACCCTAACTGGATTTTCCGCGAATGGGATTTTCCCATGTATTTTGCCAGGGAATATACAAAAGGCAGGATCGAAAAGTATGCACACTCCTAAACATAACGATGGGCTCCAAATCCATTGGTGATCTCCATTTTGGACTCCGAATTCAGGGATACCTAACCCTAACCCTAAGTGGATTTTCTGTAAATGGGATTTTCCCATGTATTTGGCCAGAAAATATACAAAAGGCAGGATCGAAGAGTATTCACCCTCTTAACCATACCGATGGGCTCCGAATCCATTGGCGATCTCCATTTGGGGCTCTGAATTCATGGATACCTAACCCTAACCCTAAGTGGATTTTCCACGAATGGGATTTTCCCATGTATTTTCCAGGAAATATACAAAAGGAAGGATCGAAAAGTATCCACCCTCCTAATCATACCGATGGGCTCTGAATCCATTGGCGATCTCAATTTTGCGCTCTGAATTGATGGATACCTAACCCTAACCCTAAGTGGATTTTCTGTAAATGGGATTTTCCCATGTATTTGGCCAGAAAATATACAAAAGGCAGGATCGAAGAGTATGCACACTCCTAACCAAACCGATGGGCTCCGAATCCATTGGCGATCTCCATTTTCGGCTCTGAATTCATGGATACCTAACCCTAACCCTAAGTGGATTTTCTGTAAATGGGATTTTGACATGTATTTTGCCAGGAAATATACAAAAGGCAGGATCAAAAAGTATGCACCCTCCTAACCATACCGATGGGCTCTGAATCGATTGCCGATCTCCATTATGGGCTCTGAATTCAGGGATACCTAACCCTAAGCCTAAGTGGATTTTCTGCGAATGGGATTTTCCCATGTATTTTCCAGGAAATATACAAAAGGCAGGATCGAAAGTATGCACCCTCCTAACCATACCGATGGGCTCTGAATCCAATAGCGATCTCCATTTTGGGCTCCGAATTGATGGATACCTAACCCTAACCCTAAGTGGATTTTCCGCGAATGGGATTTTCCCATGTAAATTGCCAGGAAATATACAAAAGGCAGGATCAAAAAGTATGCACCCTCCTAACCATACCGATGGGCTCTGAATCCATTGCCGATCTCCATTATGGGCTCTGAATTCAGGGATACCTAACCCTAACCCTAAGTGGATTTTCTGCGAATGCGATTTTCCCATGTATTTTCCAGGAAATATACAAAAGGCAGGATCGAAAGTATGCACCCTCCTAACCATACCGATGGGCTCTGAATCCAATGGCAATCTCCATTTTGGGCTCCGAATTGATGGATACCTAACCCTAACCCTAAGTGCATTTTCCGCGAATGGGATTTTCCCATGTAAATTGCCAGGAAATAAAAAAATGGTATGATCGAAAAGTATGCACCCTCCTAACCATAAGGATGGGCTCCGAATCCATTGGCGATCTCCATTTGGGGCTCTGAATTCATGGATACCTAACCCTAACCCTAAGTGGATTTTCCACGAATGGGATTTTCCCATGTATTTTCCAGGAAATATACAAAAGGCAGGATCGAAAAGTATCCACCCTCCTAATCATACCGATGGGCTCTGAATCCATTGGCGATCTCCATTTTGGACTCCGAATTCATGGATACCTAACCCTAACCCTAAGTGGATTTTCTGTAAATGGGATTTTCCCATGTATTTTGGCAGGAAATAAACAAAAGGTATGATCGAAAAGTATGCACCCTCCTAACCATATCGATGGGCTCCAAATACATTGGCGATCTCCATTTTGGGCTCTGAATTCAGGGATACCTAACCCTAACTTTAAGTGGATTTTCCGCGAATGGGATTTTCCCATGTATTTTGCCAGAAAATATACAAAAGGCAGGATCGAAAAGTATGCACCCTCCTAAACATAACGATGGGCTCCGAATGCATTGGCGATCTCCAATTTTGGCTCCGAATTCAGGGATACCTAACCCTAACCCTAACTGGATTTTCCGCGAATGGGATTTTCCCATGTATTTTGCCAGGGAATATACAAAAGGCAGGATCGAAAAGTATGCACACTCCTAAACATAACGATGGGCTCCAAATCCATTGGTGATCTCCATTTTGGGCTCCGAATTCAGGGATACCTAACCCTAACCCTAAGTGGATTTTCTGTAAATGGGATTTTCCCATGTATTTGGCCAGAAAATATACAAAAGGCAGGATCGAAGAGTATTCACCCTCCTAACCATACCGATGGGCTCCGAATCCATTGGCGATCTCCATTTGGGGCTCTGAATTCATGGATACCTAACCCTAACCCTAAGTGGATTTTCCACGAATGGGATTTTACCAATGTATTTTCCAGGAAATATACAAAAGGCAGGATCGAAAAGTATCCACCCTCCTAATCATACCGATAGGCTCTGAATCCATTGGCGATCTCAATTTTGCGCTCTGAATTGATGGATACCTAACCCTAACCCTAAGTGGATTTTCTGTAAATGGGATTTTCCCTTGTATTTGGCCAGAAAATATACAAAAGGCAGGATCGAAGAGTATGCACACTCCTAACCAAACAGATGGGCTCCGAATCCATTGGCGATCTCCATTTTCGGCTCTGAATTCATGGATACCTAACCCTAACCCTAAGTGGATTTTCTGTAAATGGGATTTTGACATGTATTTTGCCAGGAAATATACAAAAGCCTGGATCGAAAAGTATCCACCCTCCTAACCATACCGATGGGCTCTGAATCGATTGCCGATCTCCATTATGGGCTCTGAATTCAGGAATACCTAACCCTAACCCTAAGTGGATTTTCGGCGAATGGGAATTTCCCATGTAAATTGCCAGGAAATATACAAAAGGCAGGATCGAAAAGTATGCACCCTCCTAACCATACCGATGGGCTCCAAATCCATTGGCGATCTCCATTTTGGGCTCCGAATTCATGGATACCTAACCCTAACCCTAAGTGGATTTTCTGTAAATGGGATTTTGACATGTATTTTGCCAGGAAATATACAAAAGCCTGGATCGAAAAGTATCCACCCTCCTAACCATACCGATGGGCTCTGAATCCATTGCCGATCTCCATTTTGGGCTCCGAACTGATGGATACCTATCCCTAACCCTAAGTGGATTTTCCGCGAATGGGATTTTGACATGTATTTTGCCAGGAAATATACAACAGGCACGATCAAAAAGTATGCACCCTCCTAACCATACCGTTGGGCTCCGAATCCAATGGCAATCTCCATTTTGGGCTCCGAATTCATGGATACCTAACCCTAACCCTAAGTGGATTTTCTGTAAATTGGATTTTCCCATGTATTTTGGCAGGAAATAAACAAAAGGTATGATCGAAAAGTATGCACCCTCCTAACCATATCGATGGGCTCCAAATCCATTGGCGATCTCCATTTTGGGCTCTGAATTCAGGGATACCTAACCCTACCCCTAAGTGGATTTTCTGTAAATGGGATTTTCCCATATATTTGGCCAGAAAATATACAAAAGGCAGGATCGAAGAGTATGCACCCTCCTAACCAAACCGATGGGCTCCGAATCCATTGGCGATCTCCATTTTCGGCTCTGAAATCATGGATACCTAACCCTAACCCTAAGTGGATTTTCTGTAAATGGGATTTTGACATGTATTTTGCCAGGAAATATACAAAAGGCAGGATCAAAAAGTATGCACCCTCCTAACCATACCGATGGGCTCTGAATCCATTGCCGATCTCCATTATGGGCTCTGAATTCAGGGATACCTAACCCTAACCCTAAGTGGATTTTCTGCGAATGCGATTTTCCCATGTATTTTCCAGGAAATATACAAAAGGCAGGATCGAAAGTATGCACCCTCCTAACCATACTGATGGGCTCTGAATCCAATGGCGATCTCCAATTTGGGCTCCGAATTCAGGGATACCTAACCCTAACCCTAAGTGGATTTTCTGTAAATGGGATTTTCCCATGTATTTGGCCAGAAAATATACAAAAGGCAGGATCGAAGAGTGTGCACACTCCTAACCAAACAGACTGGCTCCGAATCCATTGGCGATCTCCATTTTCGGCTCTGAATTCATGGATACCTAACCCTAACCCTAAGTGGATTTTCCGCGAATGGGATTTTCCCATGTATTTTGGCAGGAAATAAACAAAAGGTATGATCGAAAAGTATGCACCCTCCTAACCATATCGATGGGCTCCAAATCCATTGGCGATCTCCATTTTGGGCTCTGAATTCAGGGATACCTAACCCTAACTTTAAGTGGATTTTCCGCGAATGGGATTTTCCCATGTATTTTGCCAGAAAATATACAAAAGGCAGGATCGAAAAGTATGCACCCTCCTAAACATAACGATGGGCTCCGAATGCATTGGCGATCTCCAATTTTGGCTCCGAATTCAGGGATACCTAACCCTAACCCTAACTGGATTTTCCGCGAATGGGATTTTCCCATGTATTTTGCCAGGTAATATACAAAAGGCAGGATCGAAAAGTATGCACACTCCTAAACATAACGATGGGCTCCAAATCCATTGGTGATCTCCATTTTGGGCTCCAAATTCATGGATACCTAACCCTAACCCTAAGTGGATTTTCTGTAAATGGGATTTTCCCATGTATTTGGCCATAAAATATACAAAAGGCAGGATCAAAAAGTATGCACCCTCCTAACCATACTGTTGGGCTCCAAATCCATTGGCGATCTCCATTTTGGGCTCTGAATTCATGGATACCTAACCCTAACACTAACTGGATTTCTGTAAATGGGATTTTGACATGTATTTTGCGAGGAAATAAACAAAAGGTACGATGAAAAAGTATGCACCCTCGTAACCATATCGATGGGCTCCGAATCCATTGCCGATCTTCAAATTGGGCTCCGAATTCAGGGATACCTAACCCTAACTTTAAGTGGATTTTCCGCAAATGGGATTTTCCCATGTATTTTCCAGGAAATATACAAAAGGCAGGATCGAAAGTATGCACCCTCCTAACCATACCGATGGGCTCTGAATCCAATGGCAATCTCCATTTTGGGCTCCGAATTCATGGATACCTAACCCTAACCCTAGGTGGATTTTCCGGGAATGGGATTTTCCCATGTATTTTGCCCGGAAATATAAAAAAGTCAGGATTGAAAAGTATGCACCCTCCTAACCAAACCGATGGGCTCCGATTCCATTGCCGATCTCCATTTTGGGCTCCGAATTCAGGGATACCTAACCCTAACTTTAAGTGGATTTTCCGCAAATGGGATTTTCCCATGTATTTTCCAGGAAATATACAAAAGGCAGGATCGAAAGTATGCACCCTCCTAACCATACCGATGGGCTCTGAATCCAATGGCGATCTTCATTTTGGGCTCCGAATTCATGGATACCTAACCCTAACCCTAAGTGGATTTTCCGCGAATGGGATTTTCCCATGTATTTTGCCAGGAAATATACAAAAGGCAGGATCGAAAAGTATGCACCATCCTAATCATACCGATGGGCTCTGAATCCATTGGCGATCTCCATTTTGGGCTCCGAATTCATGGATACCTAACCCTAACCCTAAGTGGATTTTCCGCGAATGGAATTGTGACATGTATTTTGCCAGGAAATATACAAAAGGCAGGAACGAAAAGTATGCACTCTCCTAATCATACCGATGGGCTCCGAATCCATTGCCGATCTCCATTTTGGGCTCCGAATTCATGGATACCTAACCCTAACCCTAAGTGGATTTTCTGTAAATGGGATTTTGCCATGTATTTTGCCAGGAAATATACAAAAGGCAGGATCGAAAAATATGCACCCTCCTAACCATACCGATGGGCTCTGAATCCATTGGCGATCTCCATTTTGCACTCTGAATTCATGGATACCTAACCCTAACCCTAAGTGGATTTTCTGTAAATGGGATTTTCCCATGTATTTGGCCAGGAAATATACAAAAGGCAGGATCTTAGAGTATGCACCCTCCTAACCATACCGATGGGCTCCGAATCCATTGGTAATCTCCATTTTGGGATTTGAATTCATGGATACCTAACCCTAACTTTAAGTGGATTTTCCGCAAATGGGATTTTCCCGTGTATTTTCCAGGAAATATACAAAAGGCAGGATCGAAAGTATGCACCCTCCTAACCATACCAATGGGCTCCAAATCCATTGGCGATCTCCATTTTGGGCTCCGAATTCATGGATACCTAACCCTAACCCTAAGTGGATTTTCTGTAAATGGGATTTTCCCATGTATTTTGTCAGAAAATATACAAAAGGCATGATCAAGAAGTATGCACCCTCCTAACCATACCGATGGGCTCTGAATCCAATGGCGATCTCCATTTTGGGCTCCGAATTGATGGATACCTAACCCTAACCCTAAGTGGATTTTCCGCGAATGGGATTTTCCCATGTAAATTGCCAGGAAATATACAAAAGGCAGGATCGAAAAGTATGCACCCTCCTAACCATACCGATGTGCTCCAAATCCATTGGCGATCTCCATTTTGGGCTCCGAATTCATGGATACCTAACCCTAACCCTAAGTGGATTTTCTGTAAATGGGATTTTGACATGTATTTTGCCAGGAAATATACAAAAGCCTGGATCGAAAAGTATCCACCCTCCTAACCATACCAATGGGATCTGAATCCAATGGCGATCTCCATTTTGGGCTCCGAACTGATGGATACCTATCCCTAACCCTAAGTGGATTTTCCGCGAATGGGATTTTGACATGTATTTTGCCAGGAAATATACAACAGGCACGATCAAAAAGTATGCACCCTCCTAACCATTCCGTTGGGCTCCGAATCCAATGGCAATCTCCATTTTGGGCTCCGAATTCATGGATACCTAACCCTAACCCTAAGTGGATTTTCTGTAAATGGGATTTTCCCATGTATTTGGCCAGAAAATATACAAAAGGCAGGATCGAAGAGTATGCACACTCCTAACCAAACCGATGGGCTCCGAATCCATTGGCGATCTCCATTTTCGGCTCTGAATTCATGGATACCTAACCCTAACCCTAAGTGGATTTTCTGTAAATGGGATTTTGACATGTATTTTGCCTGGAAATATACAAAAGGCAGGATCAAAAAGTATGCACCCTCCTAACCATACCGATGGGCTCTGAATCGATTGCCGATCTCCATTATGGGCTCTGAATTCAGGAATACCTAACCCTAACCCTAAGTGGATTTTCTGCGAATGGGATTTTCCCATGTATTTTCCAGGAAATATACAAAAGGCAGGATCGAAAGTATGCACCCTCCTAACCATACCGATGGGCTCTGAATCCAATGGCGATCTCCATTTTGGGCTCCGAATTGATGGATACCTAACCCTAACCCTAAGTGGATTTTCCGCGAATGGGATTTTCCCATGTATTTTGCCAGGTAATATACAAAAGGCAGGATCGAAAAGTATGCACACTCCTAAACATAACGATGGGCTCCAAATCCATTGGTGATCTCCATTTTGGGCTCCAAATTCATGGATACCTAACCCTAACCCTAAGTGGATTTTCTGTAAATGGGATTTTCCCATGTATTTGGCCAGAAAATATACAAAAGGCAGGATCGAAGAGTATTCACCCTCCTAACCATACCGATGGGCTCCGAATCCATTGGCGATCTCCATTTGGGGCTCTGAATTCATGGATACCTAACCCTAACCCTAAGTGGATTTTCCACGAATGGGATTTTCCCATGTATTTTCCAGGAAATATACGAAAGGCAGGATCGAAAGTATGCACCCTCCTAACCATACCGATGGGCTCTGAATCCATTGCCGATCTCCATTTTGGGCTCCGAATTCAGGGATACCTAACCCTAACTTTAAGTGGATTTTCCGCAAATGGGATTTTCCCATGTATTTTCCAGGAAATATACAAAAGGCAGGATCGAAAGTATGCACCCTCCTAACCATACCGATGGGCTCTGAATCCAATGGCGATCTTCATTTTGGGCTCCGAATTCATGGATACCTAACCCTAACCCTAAGTGGATTTTCCACGAATGGGATTTTCCCATGTATTTTGCCAGGAAATATACAAAAGGCAGGATCGAAAAGTATGCACCATCCTAATCATACCGATGGGCTCTGAATCCATTGGCGATCTCCATTTTGGGCTCCGAATTCATGGATACCTAACCCTAACCCTAAGTGGATTTTCCGCGAATGGAATTGTGACAGGTATTTTGCCAGGAAATATACAAAAGGCAGGAACGAAAAGTATGCACTCTCCTAATCATACCGATGGGCTCCGAATCCATTGCCGATCTCCATTTTGGGCTCCGAATTCATGGATACCTAACCCTAACCCTAAGTGGATTTTCTGTAAATGGGATTTTGCCATGTATTTTGCCAGGAAATATACAAAAGGCAGGATCGAAAAATATGCACCCTCCTAACCATACAGATGGGCTCTGAATCCATTGGCGATCTCCATTTTGCACTCCGAATTCATGGATACCTAACCCTAACCCTAAGTGGATTTTCTGTAAATGGGATTTTCCCATGTATTTGGCCAGGAAATATACAAAAGGCAGGATCTTAGAGTATGCACCCTCCTAACCATACCGATGGGCTCCAAATCCATTGGTAATCTCCATTTTGGGATTTGAATTCATGGATACCTAACCCTAACTTTAAGTGGATTTTCCGCAAATGGGATTTTCCCGTGTATTTTCCAGGAAATATACAAAAGGCAGGATCGAAAGTATGCACCCTCCTAACCATACCAATGGGCTCCAAATCCATTGGCGATCTCCATTTTGGGCTCCGAATTCATGGATACCTAACCCTAACCCTAAGTGGATTTTCTGTAAATGGGATTTTCCCATGTATTTTGTCAGAAAATATACAAAAGGCATGATCAAGAAGTATGCACCCTCCTAACCATACCGTTGGGCTCTGAATCCAATGGCGATCTCCATTTTGGGCTCCGAATTCATGGATACCTAACCCTAACCCTAAATGGATTTTCCGTGAATGGGATTTTCCCATGTATTTTGCCAGGAAATTTAAAAAAGGTAGGATCGAAAAGTATGCACCCTCCTAACCATACCGATGTGCTCCGAATCCATTGGCAATCTCCATTTTGGGCTCTGAATTCATGGATACCTAACCCTAACCCTAAGTGGATTTTCTGTAAATGGGATTTTGACATGTATTTTGCCAGGAAATATACAAAAGGCAGGATTGAAAAGTATGCACCATCTTAATCATACCGATGGGCTCTGAATCCATTGGCGATCTCCATTTTGCGCTCCGAATTCATGGATACCTAACCCTAACCCTAAGTGGATTTTCTGTAAATGGGATTTTCCCATGTATTTTGCCAGGAAATATACAAAAGGCAGGAACGAAAAGTATGCACTCTCCTAATCATACCGATGGGCTCTGAATCCATTGGCGATCTCCATTTTGGGCTCTGAATTCATGGATACCTAACCGTAAGCATTGAAACCCGGGTTTTCTCTCAGAAAGGCCCGATAGAGAGGCAGCACATCAGTCCTCCTGGACCTGCCATTTCGTAAACATGCTAGCAGGCTTCCCAGCAAGCCCCTGCGCCTTTTCTGCCTCGGTCGGAGCCTGATTCCCGAAGCAGCCCAGGGAACTGCATTGAAAGCCTTTTAAACGAAAGCGTTTTCTGGTGGTAGATTCCCCTCTGTTTTTGGGGAGGGGGAATCTGCCACTTGTAAACTCTTTCCTCCATGATCCTCGTGTTTCAGGCATTCTTTTTGCAATCGGAGAGGGGGATCTGGTGCCTGAAACGCAAGGAGGATTGTGGAGGAAAAAGTTTCCAGGTGGCAGATTACCCTCTGTTTTTGGGGAGGGGGAATCTGCCACCTGGAAACTCTTTCCTCCACGATCCTCACGTTTCAGGCACTCTTTTTGCAATCGGAGAGGGGGATCTGGTGCCTGAAACGTGAGGAGGATCGTGGAGGAAAAAGTTTCCAGGTGGCAGATTACCCTCTGTTTTGGGGGAGGGGGAATCTGCCACTTGTAAACCCTTTCCTCCATGATCCTGATGTTTCAGGCATTCTTTTTGCAATCGGAGAGGGGGATCTGGTGCCTGAAACGTGAGGAGGATTGTGGAGGAAAAAGTTTCCAGGTGGCAGATTACCCTCCATTTTTGGGGAGGGGGAATCTGCCACCTGGAAACTCTTTCCTCCACGATCCTCGCATTTCAGGCACTCTTTTTGCAATCGGAGAGTGGGATCTGGTGCCTGAAACGCGAGGAGGATCGTGGAGGAAAAAGTTTCCAGGTGGTAGATTCCCCTCTGTTTTGGGGGAGGGGGAATCTGCCACCTGGAAACTCTTTCCTTCACGATCCTCGCATTTCAGGCACTCTTTTTGCAATCGGAGAGGGGGATCTGGTGCCTGAAACGCGAGGAGGATCGTGGAGGAAAAAGTTTCCAGGTGGTAGATTCCCCTCTGTTTTGGGGGAGGGGGAATCTGCCACCTGGAAACTCTTTCCTCCACGATCCTCGCATTTCAGGCACTCTTTTTGCAATCGGAGAGGGGGATCTGGTGCCTGAAACACGAGGAGAATCGTGGAGGAAAAAGTTTCCAGGTGGCAGATTACCCTCCATTTTTGGGGAGGGGAATCTGCCACCTGGAAACTCTTTCCTCCACGATCCTCATGTTTCAAGCACCCTTTTTGCAATCGGGGATGGGGATCTACCACCAGAAAACACTTTCGTTTAAAAGGCTTTCAACGCAGTTCCCTGGGCTGCTTCGGGAATCAAGCTCCGACCGAGGCAGAAAAGGCGCAGGGGCTTGCTGGGAAGCCTGGTAGCATGTTTACGAAATGGCAGGTCCAGGAGGACTGATGTGCTGCCTCTCTATCGGGCCTTTCTGAGAGAAAGCCCGGCATTCAACGCACTTTCCCGGGACACTTTGGGAATCAGGCTCCATGTGGAAGTGAGGATCCCCGCTGCCTGGAACCACCCAAAAATGCAACGCGTGGAGCAGGTGGGCGGGGCTACATTCGGAGTATAAGACGCACCCAGATTTTCACCCTCTTTTTTTGGGGGGGAAGATCCATCTTATACTCCGAAAAATACGGGTATTTGTAGTATTATAAATGGATGGAGCTCAGTCTATCAAAAAATAGCCTCTCCTGATCTCTCTTGCGGCTTTGTTTCATTATTATAATTTAAAATGGAAGCAGTCATTTTCCTACACAGTTAGAAACAACTGGTGACTTCCTGCTAATCACCCAGAAATGCATCTTTGGCACCCAACCTATCTCCTGACTGCCCTGCTCAAACAGACCATCCATGATTGTTTCCCAAAGGCGTCTGTGATCCACAAAGCAAGAATAGAAATCAGAGGGAGAATAGGCAGCTGTTTTGATTTGCTCTCATTGGCTGTTCTCAGCACAATGCTGCAACTATAGATCATAGCAGCATTGTGCAAAGAACTATTTGCATAATCATTATGCAAATCAAAACAGATAACCAAACTCAATCTGCTTTCAAGTTTCTCGCTCCCTTTCTCTCTCAAATAGTGTTTGATTATTACAATTATGTGGCTCTGAAGGGGCCAGTACAGAATAAGCACTGAATGAAAATGAAAGGACGCAGGGGAGGGCAGTTCTGCTGCATTTTCCACCAAGATCCCAATAGCTGAAGTTTTTGTTTTTCACATTGCCTTAGATCAGGAGTCTCCAAGCTTGGCAACTTTAAGGCTGGCGGACTTCAACACGGCTTTGCTGGCTGGGGAATTCTGTGAGTTGAAGTCCGCCAGGCTTAAAGTTGCCAAGGTTGGAGACCCCTGCCTTAGATAGTGCATGTTAGATAGGGTGAATGGAAGAAGCAGACAAAAGTGGCTTCAAAACGACATATGGGAAAAGATATGGGTTACAAATGTTAAATTTACGCAGGCTCAAAATTTGAGGGAAAATTTTTATAAAATGTTTTACAGATGGCATTTAGACCCAAAAAAATTGGCATGTATGTATCCTAACTTACAGCCTAAATGCTGGAGATGTGAATGTGATGATGCTACATATTTCCATGTATGGTGGACTTGTAAAAAAATTAAGGCTTTCTGGATAAAAATCTGGTGGATTATACAAAATATTTTAAAGAAAAAAATTAAATTTACACCACAGTTCTTTCTACTGGGAATAACAACGGATTGTACACCTATAGAGACTAAGCTGATTTTGAATTTTATAACGGCTGCCAGATTGTTGGTGGCACAATATTGGAAGAAGGAAGATATACCTACAATTGAAGAATGGACATTGAAAGTGACACATCTGGCCGAAATGGCTAAGGTTTCATCTTATCTTAAGGACCATTCTAATGAAAAATATGTGTTGGAATGGAGTAAATGGACGGAATATATTCAGAAAAAGTTTCAGATTAATATAATTTAAATAGCATTTTTTGTTTGCTGTTTGAAGAAATAATAGATTATACTTTCAAGCTTATGCATAACAAAGAGTTAAGAAAGGATAAGATATTTTTGAATTAACAATCTGTTTTAGTATTAGGTAATTTTATACTTTTTGTTTTGAATTTATACCTTGTGTTTTTCTCTGGGAAGTCTGGGAGGGGGGAGGGGGGAGGGGGGAGGGTGAGGGAGGGGAGAAGGGTAGAGGGTGGATGGGGGGGTAGAAAAGATAAAAACTGTATGTACTTTGTACTTGTAAAACTTTTCAATAAAAAAAAAAGTGGCTTCAAAACAACAGCTCTTTATTTGGCAACTATTTACAATCCAGCAAAGGCTCTGTCTGACAGACAGCCCTTTTATAGGGAGCTGCCAGACAGTCTAGCCAATCAGCAGTCAGTATTTTTCCTCCAGAATATCACAGGAAAGCAATGCATATCAGACATTAATACAATTGAGAGTCCAGAAATATTTCACAAGAAGAGTCCTCCATTCCTCTGCTCGCAACAGAATACCTTATTCCACCAGACTTGAAATTTTGGGCTTAGACAACTTAGAGCTACGTCGCCTTCGATCTGATCTAAATGTAGTTCATAAAATCATTTGCCACAATGTCCTACCTGTCAATGAATACTTCCGCTTCAACCGCAACAATACACGCACACACAATAGATTCAAACTCAATGTAAACCGCTCCAAACTCGACTGCAGAAAATACGACTTCAGCAACAGAGTGATCAATGCCTGGAATGCACTACCTGACTCTGTGGTTTCTTCCCCAAACCCCCAAAACTTTAACCTTAGACTGTCTACAGTTTACCTCACCCCATTCTTAAGAGATCTGTAAGGGGCATGCATAAGCGCACCATCGTGCCTACTGTCCCTGTCCTTCTGTCCTATTGTCCAAATTCACCTATACATACTTAGCTTTTGTTTATGTTTATATTTATTTATTTATTTATTTATTTATTTATTTATTTATTTATTTATTTATTTATTTATTTATTTATTTATTTATTTGTCAAACATGTATAGGATAGTAGTAGTTTGTATACCTGTTATCTTGTACAAGTGTTGACAAATAAATAAATAAATAAATAAATAAATAAATAAATAAATAAATAATAAATAAATAAATAAATAATAAATAAATAAATAAATAAATAAATAAATAAATAAATAAATAAATAAATAAATAAATAAATAAATAAATAAATAAATAAATAAATAAATAAATAATAGACTGGATGACTTGACTGAAGCCTATGTGCTTCAGTCTGAGAATGTAACAGAGCATGAGCATAAAATCCTCATCCACACAACATCAGTGCCTCCCCGTTGTCCTTGAAATGGGACAAAGTTATGTTAGGTGGGTTTAATGCTCCTTCCTCATCCTTTCAAACTTCTGCATGGCTTCTGATACTATCAACCATGGTCTCTTGCTGAATTTTCTATCAGTATTTGAGATTGGAGAGCGTATGCCTTCCTCGGTGGGTGGTTTCAGTCAATGAGTGTGAGAGGTTGGTTGACTGGCCTTTTGATAATATGTATCATAGATGAAGTTTCTGAGGGAAATGGGGCTATGGTGTCCTCAGAATACTAATGAAAGCCAACTTTATATCACCACCAGGGGCCATAAGGGAGATTCTGCCAATCTCTTAACCTAGTCCCTGGAGGCTGTAAGGGTCTGGATGGGAGAAAACAGGCTGAAATTGAAACTGGGGAAGATGTATTTGCATTGGATTCTTAGCTGATGCCAGTCTTATCTCTGGATGAGTAGGAACTATACATGAAAGAGCAAATTTGCATTTCGGGGTCGTTTGAACTCAACCCCAGCTGGAAGAACAGGTAGAAGCCTTAGATATGACTTTGTTCAACTTTGGCTTGTTTGCTAACTGCAACTCATTGATGCAGGAAGACCTAGCAACAATAACTCATGCTTTCATTAACACCTGGTTGGACTACCGCAATGTAATTTATATGAAGTTGCCCTTAACGATTACACAGAAACTACATCTGGTTCAAAATGCATAATTCTGCACAGTTATAAGCTCCCAGCTTGTAACATTGGAGCAAATAACACTAATTTTATGGATCCTGCTTTGGTTGATGATCAGTTCTGGGTATAATTTAAGGCATTGGTGTTGACCTATAAAGCCCTTCATGGATTTGGTGCTTGGGACAATCTGCTTCTACTAGAATCACTCTGACCTGTCAGATATTGTAAAAAGCAGCTGTTTGAAGTCCCACACATTTGGGGATGAGGGAGAGTGAAATGAGAAGGAGTTCTTTTGAGGGAGGGCAATGCTAATACTTTTGAACAGTCTCCATGTGGCGATCAGACTCAGCCCTCCCTAGTGTCAAGAAATTCTGAAAATAGAATACTTAAGTTAGGCATGTTTTTTAACAAACATTATATCACTTTTATTTATATTTCTTGTTCTTCTTTTTCTGTCTTCTTTTTGGAGTTTTCAGAGCAACATTTGATGCCCTTACAGCAGGAGTGTCAAACTGGCAGCCCACGGGCCAGATGCGTTACATGCAGGCCACGCCCATCCTGACTCCGCAAAGGCAAAAAATGTTGCGATAGGTCACTATCTGTCATGTGACACGGTCAAGTTTGATGCCCGTATCTTACAGTGATGGGGAAAAGTATGAATTCTATATTAAGAGAATTTCTTTTGTACTGGTTCACTAGCCAACCCAGAAATTGGAGGTTCTACATTTGGGAGAGCCATTTCTTTTCTTCAGAACACTGGAAATCAATCACATTAAATATATATATTGTATTATTTCCAGCACTTGGAAGAAAGGTAGCACATACACAAAGAATAATCCCCTCTCCCATTCTCCGATGGTAATTAGTCAATGAGCTTCATTACTGCTACGTTTGCTTTGGCTGATCAGTGGGAGTATTGACACTTTGATAGGTCTGTATTTGGTCTTACCTGGAGTCAATATTCCCATTTCTGAAGACATAGAGACCAACAAACAGCAGCAGTGAGATGTCATTTTCTCCTGCAGCCACATTACCATTATTGATGAGATGCTGCAGTACCTAATCCATGTTTGTGTGAGAGAAAGTGTCTTTATTAACATATGTCCAGTGCAGAGGTGGATTTCAGCAAGTTCTGATCAGTTCTGGAGAACTGGTAGTGGAAATTTTGAGTAGTTCAGAGAACCGTTAAATACCACCTCTGACTGGCCCCGCCCCCATCTATTCTCTGCCTCCTGAGTCCCAGCTGATCGGGAGGAAATGGGGATTTTGCAGTAACCTTCCCGTGGAATGGGGAGGGAATGGAGATTTTGCAGTATCCTTACCCTGGAGTGGGGTGGGAATGGAGATTTTACAGTATCCTTCCCCTGCCACGCCCAAGCCATGCCCACCAAGCCACACCATGCCCACCAAGCCACACCCACAGAACCGGTAGTAAAAAAAATTGAATCCCACCACTGGTCCAGTGGTATTTTGGAAGATCACTAAACATATGACCAAAGAAAATGTACCCAACCAAACCTTGGACCAAGCACTGCTTTGCAGACTTCACCAGAAGTTCCCACCTTGTTGGGAAGCTTTACCATGGGGGGTGAAGAGTGGGTAATGTTGCTTCCCACAATTCCCTGAGGATACTCCTGGCCCCTAACATTCTCCAATAGGCAGGAACCAGGGAAGGAGCACATGCATAGGACCTTTAGCTGACCAGTAGAAATAGAAGAGCTCTCTGTACTTAACCTTTCCTCAACACAAGGGACTGGATATGGTCCAGGTAACTATAAAGCCTTAGTAAGACCACACTTAGAGTACTGCATCCAGTTTTGGTCACCACACTATAAAAATATGTTGAGACTCTAGAAAGAGTGCAGAGGAGAGCAACCAGGATGATCAGGGGACTGGAGACTAAAACATATGAAGAACGGTTACAGGAACTGGGCATGGCTAGTCTAGAGAAGAGAAGGACCAGGGAAGACATGATAGCAGTGTTCCAATATTTGAGGGGCTGCCACAGAGAGGAGGGGGTCAAGGTATTTTCCAAAGCACCTGAAGGCCAGACAAAGAATAATGGATGGAAACTGAACAAGGAGATTCAACCTAGAAATAAGGAGGAACTTTCTGACAGTGAGAACAATCAACCAATGGAACAGCTTGCCTTCGGAAGTTGTAGGAGCTTCATGACTTGAGACTTTCAAGAAGAGATTGGACTGCCATTTGTCAGAAATGGTGTAGGGTCTCCTGCTTGAGTGGGGGGTTGGACTAGATGATCTACAAGGTCCCTTCCAACTCTGTTAATCTGTAAGTCTGAATCAACAGGTGATGGAAATGCCTATTTAAAAACTAGAAGAGGAAAAGACAAATGTAAGCTGCCTCTCTGTGCACCGGGATTGAATGGAAGATAATGTCATCCGTTTCTGTCTTCCTGAAACAGTTAACAAGGTATCTTCTTGCCACAGTTAGCAGACCATGTTGAGAAACCCTGAGATAAGCGTAAGTTGTCATTAGCTATTCTGATATAAACGCAGTATTTTCCCCTCTCTCCAACACCAGTCAAGGACAGCCTCAAGGTATGTGAAATCTGTTATGTTTTGCCACACCATTTTCTTAGAAGTGAAGTCAGGTCAGAAGTATGCTTCAGGAATATTAGGAGGGGAGCACTCCTCCTCCCTCTCCCAGCCCTTATCCTTGCCATTAGCACTGAATTTCCCTAACTCCTTTCACACCCATCTGATCTCTCTCATTTCTGATTTCAATATCAGCTTCTCTTCAGGCTTCAGAGAAAAAAGGAGAGGTAACCTCTACTACTTTATTTGCAGGAAATTGATTTACCAGTTTCCCAGTTTCCCTGTAATTGTCATTTTCATGGCACCACCACCACCACCACCAGAAAGAAAGAGGTTATTCCACAACTAGTCGTTCCAATTTTCCTGATCCACAAAATCTAATTCTAGGTTTCTCAACTGTAGTAACTTTAAGAGGTGTGGACTTCATCTCCCAGAATCCCCCAGCTGATTCCTCCAATGGGCAGCTCTTACTCTTATGATGTTCTTCCTAATCCTTGGACTTCATCTCCTTTAGTTGTTGATGGCAAATGTCAAAAGACTGAAGGCAAATATACGTGTCCCAGGATAATGTTGCAGGATCCAATCTGGGTTGGTCGCTGGGACCAGAGCAGGGGTGAAATGCTACCGGTTCGGCCCAGTCCGGGCATACCGGTAGCAGCAGCCACCGGTGGTTCAGAGAACCGATAGCAGCGGCAGCATGAGGCTCCGCCTGTTAACTCCGAAGGTTGAGGACACTTGACTGAGGCGAGATGGATCATAAGCCAAAACAAGCCTTTAATAAGGCTTTACAGAGCAAATAGCAAATGCAACCAGTAACAGCGCAGGGGAAACAGCCAGCAGCTTCTGCCACATCTGACAGCTCTTTTATAGCCAGCTGTCAGACGCGACAGCCAATAGGGAGCCTTTAAACTCCCGCTTTTGAGCAGCTCCCATTCTGGCCAATCAGTGATGTTTCTAAGGAGACTCCAGCGTCCTGAGGGGACGTAGCACTGCCCACCTGCCTGGACATCGCCATTTTCTTTTTTTAACCCTCTGCGCATGCGCAAAGCGTTCTGCATGCACAGAGGGTGAAATAGTAAGAGAGAGAGCGGAGTGAGGGTGAAAAAGCACACACGTGAGCGGAGCGAGAGCGTGCACATGGAGCGTGCACTTCCGAACCGATAGGGAAGGTAAGTAGATTTCACTGCTGGACCAGAGGCTTAGTCTTTCAAGCTTTTGGACTCATGCTAGAGCCCATCCTCAGAGAATTTCTCTCTATTGGCATTCTGGTGGATGGGCTTCAGCACAAGTCTGAAAGTTCGGAAAACTAAACTTCATCGTGGTGACACACCCAGATTGGATCCTGCATCAAAAGATTCCTTTCCATTAACACCTCTGCCCATGTGCTCCCATGATGTTGTGGAGGAACAACCTGTTCAGCTGTATTGAAAAAGGCACACATACAGTATCACCAAACCTCCAGGCAGGGATGATATGTAGCATCCCTTCTCTCTCTGGGCAGACTTTGAAGGTGCTGTTATTCATAACCCAACAAATTCTGGCTGTTCTGAGAGAAGATAGAAAACATTGTCTAACATAACTGCACTCTGGCCTCATTGCTAACATTAATCCCAAACACATAAACGCATGGCACAACATAGGAGAAGAAACCCATCAGGACAAGATTCAGCAGTCCATCTACATTTAAAAGACAAAGGCCACTGTTTTGAAGACAGCAAAGTCCACATTTTGGACAGAGAGGAGCTCTGGTTTGAAAGAGGAGTCACAGAGGCCATCTATGTCAAAATTGAACAGCCCTCTCTCAACAGAAGGGGGAGGGATACTACATCAGGGGCAGGTTGCTTGCTTACCTTGCTGCTGGAGCCATGCACGCCCATCTCCATACTTCGGGGGGGCGTGCTCGCACAATTTTGCTTTTGCGCATGCGCGGAAGCAAAATCGCACCGAAATCTCACAAGGGGACACACACGCGCGTGAGATTTCGGTGCAATTTTGCCTCCGTGCATGGGCGGAGGCAAAATCTCACCAAAATCTCATGCACGCGCGTGTCCCCTCACGAGATTTCAGCGCAATTTTGCTTCTGCGCATGCGCAGAAGCAAAATTGCCCGAAAATCACTGAAAATCACGGGGGGAAATGGCGACATGCCGGGTGGACCGGCAGAGAGGGCTCTGGAGCGGTTGCGAAATCCGCCGCTCCCTACCGGAGCTGCGTATCGGGGAGCTCCTTTAGGAACCCACCTCTGTATGACATCATCTATATCCAGTCTATAACACAGTCTTTTCAATAGTTCCAAGAGGGCTCCACACCCGTTTGCACTACTCAGGTGACCCTGAGGATACAGATGAACCTCCAAGAGTCCTCAATGACTCTCTAAAAGAATGCAAATGACCAGCTGTCTGCAAGAAGTATAAATCCTTCCATTCCTCACCATCCAGTTAGAGCTGAAGAAGCTCCTTGGATGAGAAATGAAACATCTTCAAAGAAGAACCAGAAAGTCCAGTTGCCTCTTGAAAAAAAGCATCTTTTGGATTAGTCCCAAACCTAACTTACTTTTCCTTCCTTTTTTTTCTGTTGTATTTATGGCCTATGGCACATTTTTCTGTATTTTATGTATACAGGACAGTCTAAGGCTATAATAAAGTTGATGCTATGCCCTAAAAGGAAGTGAGGGATCAGGAGCTTGGCGCCTTGAAGCCAATGAGGGCTCTGGGGTGGAGAGAAAAACTGACTGCCCCGGTTCATTCTTCTGATAGCCACCTGGATACTGAAGATGAGAAACACTGATTTAGCTAACTGCGCAATCCAGAGTCTGTTTCTCTTCTCTGTGGCTCTATTTCTGCCCTGGATGTAACTTCTTATAAGTTTTTTTAAGTTAAGATAATTCTATAGCAATAGCACTTAAACCTATATACTGCTTCACGGTGCTTTACAGCAGTGCCTAGTCTAAGTGGTTTACAGAGTCAGCATATTGCCCCCAGCAATCTGGGTGCTCATTTTACCAAGCTTGGAAGGGTGGAAGACTAAGTCAACCTTGAGCCAGTCAAGATCGAACTGCTGGCAGTTGGTAGAGTTAACCTGCAATACTGCATTCTAACCACTGTGCTACCATGGCTCTTTATTAATGGAGTTAACCTGAATTAGTTGAATGGAGTTTGGGAGAGGGGCAGAAAAAGCAGTCAAGAGAAGACCAACTGAATCCTGAATTACATCCCACTCCATCTTGATGCCTGCCTTCTTTTATAAGTAGCTCTCACACTTTCTGGCAGATACTGGATGGATTCACCCAATATGCTTATTACCACGTAATTAGCATTCTCACAGCACACAGCACACCAAAGCTGGTTAGCTTTTAACCTTAGTTTTATTGTGGTTCCCTATGCTATGCAAACTCACTTCAAAAAGATTTAACTCAGTAAACAAGTTAAGCAGGTTGTGCAAACCTAGCAGTAAGTGTGCGCTGAGTGGTCCAAATAATTCATCTGTTTCCTCGATACCTGAATTCCAAAATGCTAAAAATGCAACTTGACTAAACTTACTCATCATGTGTATAAAATCAGTACTCCAGGTTACAAATGGTTTCTTTTCACTGTATGCCTTTCACACATTTTAATTGCCATATGTTTGTTTTTTTACAAAGAATATATTTAGAGAGAACTATGTTGGGCAACTGTCAATTTTAGCTGGATAAACCAGAAATGGCTATCAATCTTTGACTTTTCCCACTTTACCATGCCTCTGTTTACCCTCTTCTTCGTTCAATCTTCACTATTTTTTTTCTGTGTTTCTTAACTTTGCTTCATTTCTTGCTGTTTTTCTGACTTCTTCCTGCTTTTTTCTCCCAGAAGATTATAGTTGTGTATAAAACTTTGGTATTTTTAGTGTTCTCTGGAACTTTCTGTTTTTTCTTTAGGAATGCACTTTCTTAGTTATTTATCAGGGCTCAGAGGTTTCAGGAATCAGAAGTCTGGATTTGTATAGGCTTTTTGGGTGGGGGGGAATCAGTGTTTTGGGAAATCAAGGAATAATGAAATATTCCTAGATTTTAAATAAAGATGGGATAGAGAACCTGATGGGCAGTAAGGAAGGTGCATCCTTAACAGCAACAACAATAACTATTTATTGTAGCCCTTTACCAAGTCATGGTTAATTTAACAAAATGCAGTAATTAGAAAATTCCATCCAGTAGAATGAGGTCAGAACTTAGCCAGCAAACCAATAAAGCAACTTTACAGCAAAAACACAAACCAAGCACAACTACACATTTAGAGCATAAGTTCATGACTATGAATGATGAAACAAGCTTCATGATATTGTGATGCAAACTCTGTCCCTTATTAATTCCATGCAACATAATAAGGTGACCAACTGTCCTCCTTTAGGGAGGACAGTCCTTCTTTTGTAAGTTCTGTCCTCCCTTGAAAAGTGTCCTCCTACATGTCCTCCTTTTCGATATTTGAAGATTAATCTGTTGCGCATTATGTGACCATTGAATTTCATTTTGTTTGATAGCGCCCAATGTTCAAGTCTGTCAAGATCCTTCTGTATCTTGAGCCTGTCTTCTGGAGAGTTGGCTATTCCTGCCAGTTTGGTGTCGTCTGCATTTATGATATCTTGTTCAGATATTTCCAATATATTGTTAGAAGATGATACATTGACAAAAATATTAATTCAATGGAAAAGTACTCATTTAAATAATAATTAACAGACATGTAAGCATAATTACAATATAAAATGTTACAAATGTTTTTATTATGCATATATCATATTATAGTGTATTATTGTTGCAATGAATAAAATGTTTCTTTTATTTACGATATTTTTTTTCAATTTATTTGTCCTCCTTTTCATTGTAAAAAAGTTGGTCACCTTAAACGTAATGATGCAAGTATAAAGGGGTAGCAGTTGTTTTGCAGAAAGTGCGTTTTTCACTAGGAATGGATGTCTATGGATGGAGAAAGAAACCAGGAATGTCTGCTAGGAGACTATTGCAGCAATCCAAATGTGAAACATCTAAGGCCATGATGGCGAACCTATGGCACGTGTGCCACCTGTGGCACACGGAGCCATATCTGAGGGAATGTGAGGCGTTGCCCTATGTCAGCTCCAGCGCGCATGTGTGTGATGGCCAGCTGATTTTCAGCCTTCCGGGGTGGGTGGGGAGGTCATTTTCACCTTCCCCAGGCATCGGGAAAGCCTCTGGAGCCTGTGGATGGCAAAAAATGGACTCAACAGCCCAACCGGAAGTTTGGAAATGAACTTCTGGTTGGGCCGTTGAGCCATTTTTCACCCTCCCCAGGCTTCAGGAGGCTTTCCTGAAGCCTGGGGAGGGTGAAAAATGGCCCAACGGCCCAACCGGAAGTTCGGAAATGAACTTCCGGTTGGGCCGTTGGGTCCATTTTTTGCCATCCACAGGCTCCAGAGGCTTTCCTGACGCCTGGGGAAGGTGAAAATGAGCACCCCACCATCCTCTGGAAGGCCGAAAATAAGCTGGAATCCGTTTTTCACCATCCACAGGCTCCAGTGGCTTCAGTGAGCCCTGTGCTCATGCACAGGGGAGGCAGCATGGGGGGTTTGCATTATGGGCGTGGGCATTATGGGTGTGGGCATGCATTATGGATGTGGGCATGCATGCGTGCTATCGCGCACACCCTTTTGGCACTCGAGCAAAAAAAGGTTTGCCATCACTGATCTAAGGTATGCTCAAGTGTGGAAGGAAAGAGAAGAAAAGGAAGACCAACAGCAGGATAGATGGACAGTTGCAGTGGTGATGAATGACTTCTTGGAGGTCCTGAAAAAACAGGTTAGGGGCAGATCTTCATGGAGAAAATAGCACATAATTCATCAGTCAATGCTCAAGTTGCTAAATTGCTTTTTGCTAAAATTATGTTTTGTTACAGTATTCATTTTCTTTTTTTCTGGGAGCATAAGGCACAGGATGGGAGTGGTGCGGTGGCCTAGAGGTGGAGCTCTCACCTCACAATCAGGAGGCTGTGAGTTTGATCCTAGGTAGAGGCAGATATTTCTCTCTCTGGACACAATGAGAATATATCTGCTGAACAAAGCTCCACATTGGTGACAGGAAGGCCAGTAAACACTCAACTCCATTAAAATTGCCCAGACTCCACCCTACAAGGGATTATGGGGTTGTTAAAAGAAGATGATGATGATAAGGCATAGGATGGCAGGAAAAAACTTTTCCCAGGTTTATCCCTATAGCAATAACCCTGTAAAGTAGGTAGAACTGGGAGAGACTATCTGGTCCCAAAGAACAGAGAGCCCTATAATCAATAGAAGACTTGAACCTCAGTCTCATGACTTCAAGTTGCTGATCTGGATGCAACACTTTAATTGTGTCGCTCCATTGGCGTGTCAAACTCAAAACCTGGGGCCAGATTTAGCCCCGTGGGATATTTAGATGTGACCCGCAGGGCCACCCTGGAAACAGCTAAGGACTGGCCCACAGTGCTTCTGCCAGCGAAAACAGGCTCCCGAGCTCCGTTTTTGGCTGAGATGGCCTCCTGCAACCCTCTGCCAGCGAAAACAGAGCTCAGGAGGGCAACATTTTCACTGGCAGAGGGTTGCAGGAGGCCATCTCAGCCAAAAATGGAGCTCGGGAGCCTGTTTTCGCTGGCAGAGCGCTCGGGCCACCACAGGCGCCCCCAACGTGAGTGATATCAAGCTGGCTATGCCCCCCCCAGCCACGGTCACCTTGCCCCGCCCCCCGTGGTCAAACACAACCCTGATGTGGCCTTCAATGAAATCGAGTTTGACACCCCTGCTTTAGAGGAACAGCTTAGCTCCAAAAAAAATCCACCACCTGAGCTATCCAATCAGCAGGCAGATAGGGAAAAAACCGGCAAATAAAAAATTAATAGTCCACCATTTCTTTTTTTCCCCTTCCTGAATTCAGAAGACCATCACTTCCCACCCACCGCTGTCAGTACTGATAGACCAGGGGTGTCAAACTCGTGGCCCGCAGGCCGGATGTGTCACGCGCTGGCCACGCCCACCCCCAGTTTAGCGAAGGGGGGGAAGTCACGATACGTCATGTGATAACAACACGACGCAGCAAATTTGACATCCCTGTGATAGATGGTAGACGAATATATCTCTGGTGCTCAAAAGGACTTTAGGAATTCTTTCCCCCGTTTTTAAATTATAATTGTACTAATGCATTTTAATTTGAATAAGCACCCTCCAGCTTTCCCCCTCCTCTCCAGCTTTTTCCACCTGTCACTTCTCATCCCAAAAATGACAGCAGATTTTGTTTAGATATTGCCTGGACAAAGTGGTCACCAATGGGATTTTGCCTAAGAGGTGACATGTCCAAACCCCTCTCTGTCTTCAGTTCCTCAGCAGAACTGTCAAGACTTTAGCCAGCACAAAGAGGCTTTACCCCTGAAATGCTCCATGCCGGTTTTAAAACTGCTTATATAAATTGTGTGATCATTTAGAGTAGATAACGCATTGCTTGCATTAGTGGGATGTAGTCTGACTTCTGCAGCCTTAGCATACAAGCACTGCTATGCTGGTATAATTACATGTGCTTGCCAATTTTGATTTTTTTTTAAAAAAAAGAAATACTCCTTATTAGCTCAATTAACATATCCGGTGTGCATATGTAATGTACAGTTGAGTTATTGTTTCCATTTAACTTCTAAGGAATTAATAAGCACTCTAGAGAATTCATGTTTTGTGCAACAAGACATGGGAAGAATAGAGTTAGTGAAATCAAGCTCTGTTCTGCAGCTCTGTGGAATATTAAGCAAATCATGCTCCTTAGTAATGATCTGAAACAGAATCTAAGATGACGATGCCCCCTTTTGGCCCATTAATTATTTTGACAGCCAGTTCCTATGGGTCTAGCCCATTTGGCTGCTCTGGTGCTTAAACTATTGCACTATTATATGAAAAGAGCCAAATGTCATCTTCAAATGTCACCACATCTTGAAATGGTAACGATTGGGTGATGATTGAGCATAATTGGATCTCCCATTAATAGTATGATGGGCTTTTCGGTGCTTTATCATTGCAAAGTCTGGGTCAAATAATCTCTTGTCAGTCCTTCAAGGTGGACTAGATTAGGGAATCAAAGACATGTAGACCAATACTACTTTTATTGTAAGGTTATAGTAGCAGAATCTTGCAAGTCTGAATGCAGCTCCCCACTCCCTCCCTTTATTTTCCCATAACTAGAGAAAGGCTTGTCTGAGACATTTATGTATGTTACAGTTCTGCCCTGGAGTCAAGTTTCTTTTATCTGACTGTTTGTCTTAGTGTGATGACCCTGTCAGTTGCTGGCTCCGACAATGAGGAAAAGCTAGAATGGGAACCATTCAGAAGTGGGTTCCTCCCGGCTTGGACCGGTTTGGCCGAACTGGTAGCAAGCCGCTGGTGACGTCATGATGATGTCACAGAACCAGTTCTGTCAGTGCCAGTCTGTGGATGCCGCCATCTTTTTTTGGAATTTTGAGGGAGGGTTTAGGGGGGATTTGGGGGGATTTTTCTCCGGTTTTTCTTCTTCTGCGCATGCACAGAAGCCAAGTTTCCGGCACTGCGCATGCATCGCCATCTTGTTTTTGTTTGGGGGGGGATTTTTTGGATTTTTGGCACTGCGCATGCGCGCACGCGCCCATGAGGTGCGGCCACACGGCGTGCGAGGAAGTGAACCAGCAGGGAGGTAAGTTAGAACCCAACCCTGGAACCATTGGACAGGGTGACCATGGGTCCCCAAGAGAACCCAGATAGCCCAGTGGTGGAAGAAGATGCAATATAGGCTCCATCAGGTATTGGGGGGTGCAATCGACTGAATGCACAGACCCCCGCACAAGATGAAGAAGGAGAGGCACAGCCACCAGCGATTAGCACTGAAGAACGGCAACAGCCTGCTTCCAATTATGGAAATTCAGAGGAGGTCAGCAAAGCTACACATGAGGAAGCAGCTTCAAACCCTCTTAATGAGAAGCACCGGGTTTTGAATTATTTAACCAGGTCCGCATATCTTTTTGACAGCCACATTTGAAGTATTGAGAGCATGTTAACATTCATGCAAAATGACAGCCATTTGGAGTCTTTTCTATTTGCCAACTCTGCGTGGACATCACAAAACCCAGATGGGGCAGAGGTAGTATTTTAAATAAAGATAAAGAAACATTTTGATGTTTCTCTGCAAGAGATGAGCTTCCATCTCTTGCAGAGAACTTTTTCTCCTGTAAGTTGCTTTAATTTTCAAACTCTTTTTGTGTTCCATGACTACAAGGTGGCGCAGCAGTTAGAGTGCAGTACTGCAGGCTACTTTAGCTGACTGTGATCAGCAGTTCAGCGGTTCAAATCTCACCGGCTCAGGGTTGACTCAGCCTTCCATCCTTCCGAGGTAGGTAAAATGAGGACCCAGATTGTTGGGGGCAATGTAAATATACATTGCTTAATGGTGTAAACCACTTAGAGAGTGCTTGTACTGTGAGGCGGTATATAAATCTCACAAATAAATAAATAAATGTTCCCACCAAAGCTATACTTTTCTAAAATCTCCTTGTTTCTTTTCCCTAATGATTTTTTATACTTCTGCAAACCTTCAGGTCCCATTCTGTAATGCTATGTGGGAAAGACCTTGGCAGCCTGGGCAAAGAGATGCTACCAAGAGAATGGTTAGATAAAAGACAACATTGCCCACAGTTGAATAGCAATAGCACTTAGACTTATATACCGCTTCATAGTGCTTTACAGCCCCCTCTAAGCGGTTTACAGAGTTCAGCATATTGCCCCCAACAATCTGGGTCCTCATTTTACCCACCTCGGAAGGATGGAAGGCTGAGTCAACCTTGAGCCGGTGAGATTTGAACAGCTGAACTGCTGAACAAGCAGTAGCCTGCAGTGCTGCATTTAACCACTGTGCCACCTCGGCTCTTATAGTGGTCAGAACAAGATGCTCAGAAGAGGCTAGTTTCTTGGGATATAAAGGAGATGCACATGGGAGGTGGGCAGAATTGTACTTTCAGATGGTAAGATTCTATCAATGTAGCTTTACAATCAAGTAGAATTAGCTCATCTGGTCTGATTCTTATTTCGGTTACCTTGCGAGGCTGACACATTCATCATCTCTATTTCTTTCCTTTTCCCTCAGACACTTTGTTTTCACCACAATTCTCATCATCCAAGTGAAATATTAGGAGTGATATCAGTGTTATAAAACTGGTTGTCTATGGAGCCCTGCTAGAGTTTTGCAAAGCTTCCCAAGGGTGCTTCCAGGAGACATACCCCCCCCAAAAAAGTCAAGACAGCATTTTTTGCAATTCTGTGATCAAAGCACTGCCTCCTTTTAACATGCAACTCATATCTCTGATCACTTGATCACAGCTACCATGTTGACTTTTGACCCTTCTCCCCACCCCACCCCGATATTTCAGTTTGGTAATTCTCTGAGCAAAATACCCTTTGGAGCTTCTTCATCAAATACTGTTGAGAGCTCTAGAATCGCACTGACAGTATCAAGAGAAGCCTTCTGCAGATGTGCAACAGATGTGCAGAAACCTCCTCTTCCTGTTGGACATGTTGGGGAAGATCCCGGGCATTATGCAAACCATCACAGCAGGTTTGATCGTGTCCTTCCTGGTCCTTGGCAGGAATTGCCTCTTTCAGGTAGAGGGAAGAAAAAATGGCCTTGAGAGACCGGAGGAAGAACCGATGCCAAGTGTTCTGATCCAAGTCATGCAGCAGTGCTCTGAAAGAGAACTCACAATCCAGGCATTCTGCAATGTTATATGGCAGTGATGGCGAACCTTTTTTTGGTCGGGTGCCAAAAGGGCGCGTGCGCGCACAATAGTGCGCACGTGTGTGCCCACATCCATAGTGCAATGCCCTCCCCCCATGCATGCACGCACAACCCCCCCACACTGCCCCCCCTGCACATGCACACAGGGCTCACTGAAGCCTCCAGACTTCCGGTAGGCCCGTTGGGCAGTTTTTCGCCCTCCCCATGCTTCAGGAAAGACTCCAGAGCCTGTGAATAGCGAAAAACGGGCCCAATTGATCCAACCAGAAGTTTGGAAATGAACTTCCGGTAGGCCCCTCCCCAGGCTTCAGGAACATCTTGCGTGCCCTCAGATATGGCTCCGCGTGCCACCTGTGGCACGCGTGCCATAGGTTCGCCATCATGGTTATATGGGCTGGGTTTAAAACTAAACCAAGCTTAAGAAAACACAATGGCTGCATGTTATGTTAATAATTCATATTTGTATTTCAGATGACCTTTTAACTCAGATGACCATCTTGGGGGACTTTGTATGAACATCTGGAGATCATAGTGTAATCTAAAGTTTCGGGGTGGCATATGGCCCCTCAAAATGGATTTGAAACTGGCTGAGGATTCGAAACTGGCTGACCAACCGCACTCAATGTGTAGTGCTCAGTGGAACTGCATCTACATGGAGGGAAGTATGCAGTGGAGTACCCCAAGGCTCTGTTTTAGGCCCACTACTCTTCAACATCTTCATCAATGACTTAGATGAGGGGATAGATGGGGAACTCATCAAATTTGCAGATGACACCAAACTGGCAGGAATAGCCAACTCTTCAGAAGATAGACTCAAGATACAGAAGGATCTTGACAGACTTGAACATTGGGCACTATCTAACAAAATGAAATTCAATGGTGACAAAAGTAAGGTTCTACATTTAGGCAAGAAAAACAAAATGCACAGGTATAGTATATGTGGTACCTTGCTCAACAGTAGTAACTGTGAGAGGGACGTTGGAGTCCTAGTGGACAACTATTTAAATATGACCTAGCAGTGTGCAGCAGCTGCCAAAAAAGCCAACACAGTTCTAGGCTGCATTAACAGAGGGATAGAATCAAGATCACGTGAAGTGTTAATACCACTTTATAATGCCTTGGTAAGGTCACACTTGGAATACTGCATTCAGTTTTGGTTGCCAAGATGCAAAAAGGATGTTGAGATTCTAGAAAGAGTACAGAGAAGAGCAACAAAGAGGATTAGGGGACTGGAGGCTAAAACATATGAAGAACGGTTGCAGGAACTGGGTATGTCTAGTTTAATGAAAAGAAGGACTAGGGGAGACATGATAGCAGTGTTCCAATATCTCGGGGGTTGCTACAAAGAAGAGGGAGTCAAACTATTCTCCCAAGCACCTGAGGGTAGAACAAGAAGCAATGGGTGGAAACTAATCAAGGAGAGAAGCAACTTAGAACTAAGGAGAAATTTCCTGACAGTTAGAACAATTAATCAGTGGAACAGTTTGCCTCCAGAAGTTGTGAATGCTCCAACACTGGAAGTTTTTAAGAAGGTGTTGGATAACCATTTGTCTGAAGTGGTGTAGGGTTTCCTGCCTAAGCAGGGGGTTGGACTAGAAGACCTCTGTCGAGGTGAGAATAAATCTCACAGAGGCAATATTGATCTTTCTCCCAGAATTCAGACATTTAGAAATAAAACCAAAGTTTAAAAGTCTAATTGAAAATATTTATTTTGGTACAAAAACAATAAATTCTGATTGTTTACATTTCTGCTATAAAATGCGACCTTCTCGGTCAAGAGCCAAGTCAAGAAGGGAAGAATGGAGATTTAGGAATGCACACATGCGTACAAGAATATTATATCACGTGGTAAGAATGTACCATTATATTAGATAGGGATGCAGCTCCCTGCATATACATACAACTGACAATAATCACTACGTGACAACCTCCAAGGTCCCTTCCAACTCTGTTATTCTATTCTATTCTATTCTATTCTATTCTATTCTATTCTATTCTATTCTATTCTATTCTATTCTATTCTATTCTATTCTATTCTAAAACTGGAGGTGGCTTTTAAAAAATTTGCCTTGAGTTGTATTTTTGTAAATGTGATAGAAGGGCAAACATAACAAATGAATGAGGAGTAGGCTTAGAGAAGGTGGCTGTTCTATGGCCTGATGAGACCATTTGAGTTTTATCAGGGCATAGACTTGCCTCCAGAAGTTGTGGATGCTTTAACACCGGAGGTTTTTAAGATGAGATTGGACAACATTTGTCTGAAATACCATAGTATAGGGTTTCCTACTTGAACATGGGGTTGGACTCCAAGGTCCCTCCCAACTCTGCTATTCTGCTATTCAGTGCCACAAAAGGAACTTACTTCTCCCTTAATGAAGGGAAGAAGTTGACAAGGCATCGTGTCCCATTCTGAGTGCCTCTAGAAGTCCAAGCAGAGCAACTCAGAGCAAAGCAAAAGCAGAAGCTTTATTTTCCTTTTAGAACATTAATGGGATACCTTTGTTGAAGCAAAGCAGTGTGCTTGTTTTCTAGACAAAACACTAAAGGACAGAGGCTCTCCACTGAAAACAAATCTGTATACTTTCAAGGCTGTTTATTTTTCCCCAGTTGACTGTGAAAGCTGGTCCACCAGAAAGGCTGAATGAAGAAAAACAGGTGCCTATGAATTGTGGAATGGAGAACTTTTTGAACAGGAAGGGAAACAGACCATCAAAAAGAATAAAAACAGATTGCTTGCTGGATTACTAATAATGAAGCTAAAGCTTACATAATGGATACATCAAGAAAAGTCATTGAAGAAGGGCCTTGATGGTTGGAAAGATTGAAGGCAACTGAAAATCAGGCCATCAGAAAATAACTTATCTAACTAAATATTATCACCGATCACCCAAACTCAAGTTTATAATGACTCAAAAAAGGAGTTACTGAGAGACAATCCTGGCAAAGTGGACCCCTTTGCTTACAAATAGTTGCGAATTACTAATTCAACAGCAATAAGGAATTAGCAGATTAACTCTGCTTAATTAGTTGGATTTTATTTAATTTCATTTAACTTGATAAAGACAGCACATGCAACTTTTGGAGTGCATACCATACCGAAACATGGTTGTTTGTCTGAAAATGTTGCAGAATCCTAGTATAAATTGGAAGATAATCTTACTCTAATGGTAAAATATCTGACTGGTGTGGTAAAGGGTCTGAGTACAATTCCAGGATGTCTATGGCAGGAGCCTCCAACATGGCAATATGTGGACTTCAACTTCCAGAATTCTTCAGCCAGCCATATTGGCTGGGGAATTCTTGGAGTTGAAGTCCACCAGTCTTAAAGTTGCCAGGTTTGGAGACCCCTGACCTATGGTAACTTCCAGATGTATGGACTTTAGATCCCAGAATTCTCAGCTATAGTTTTTGAATCTTTGGAGAACTGTTGCCAATCAGTATTGGTTGTATTGTACTTGATGGGCCTGTTATGAGACACAGTGTAAGACAGCTTTGAAAGTTTGATGTAGGCTAGCCAGGGAATTGGGAAAGCCAATATCTAACAGATCTAGAGCAGGGGTGTCAAACTTGCGTCATCACGGCAGCATCATGTGACATATCAGGACTTTTCCCCCCTTCACTAAACCGGGTGGGGCGGGGCCAGCACGTGACGCATCCGGCCTGCGGCCCGCGAGTTTGACACCCCTGATCTAGAGGGTACCGTGTTGGAAAAGAAAACTTTAGTATTACATATTTTTTATACCATCCACTCTATTTTATTCCCTACTTCCTGGATTTTTAAACATGCAAAAATGAGGAGCAAAACAAGCCAACTTATCATTGCAGTTTGTGACTTCAGTGGATGGCTTGGAACGGCAAGGGGGCTTTAATGGCACTACTCTGGGATGGTGTGCAGCTATTTAGCAGCTGAAAAGTTGTAGATTGTCATGACAGGGAGATATAAGGGCATTGATATACTGTATCCAGCACCTGTATATGGAAACAGTGGGGAATATAGAAGAAAATCAGGAAAACTTTAAAAATACAATCACAAAAAAATCTGATTTTTTTTCTTGTCGTATGTGGGTTTTTATCCCCTTTGGATTGATCTCAAATGCAGTTTACAGATGATGGAAACGTACAAAGGTGTCAAGCTTAGTTGCTGCCAAGAACTTTATTGCTAAAAGATGCATGTCATCGGATTGCAACAGCTTAAAACCAAGTGAGCATTTTGTTCCCCGAATTTCTTCCATACCCGAGGCTCAGTTAAATCCACTATGGATTCCTGTGAAGTGGATTTGCAAGATCGAACTGAAGTTATGTTAAAGTAGAATAACAAACTTACATTGGGAAAACTTGTTTTCAAAGCCAGAGTTAGGGAAATCAGCATAAAAAAAGAATAGCAGCAGGGAAATTTTCACTGCTGTACAGACGCTTCAAACTTAATCTAAATTAAAAACTAGATGATTATGGAAAGTTGCATACAATCGTCTATAAGGGAAAATGCAAATAGAACTAGATTATGTGTCGGTGTTAACTCTTGGCAACCACAAAACTATATTTTATCCAGGAGGCTCTGCTCCCAAGATGGTTCTTTAAGTCTTCCAATGGTACACCCATCAGCATTGTAACTTACTCTATCCACCTTGTTGCCAGTCTCCCTCCCTCCCTCTTTCTTTCTTTCTTTCTTTCTTTCTTTCTTTCTTTCTTTCTTTCTTTCTTTCTTTCTTTCTTTCTTTCTTTCTTTCTTTCTTTCTTTCTTTCTTCCTTCCTTCCTTCCTTCCTTCCTTCCTTCCTTCCTTTCTTCCTTCCTTCCTTTCTTTCTTTCTTTCTATCTTTCCCAGCATCAGAGCCTTCTCGTGAGAATTGAGTCTTCACATAATGTGTCCAAAGTAGGACAATTTAATATTTGCCTCAAGTGAGTATGTTGGATGATTAGTTTGATGATCCATTTATTTGCTTTCTTGAATATCTGTGGTATTTTCAGGAGTCTTCTCCAAAACCAGAGTTCAAAAAGATATGGTTGTCATGGATCCAGATTAGTAGTGGGTTCTAAAACCCGTTGCTACCGGTTTGCAGAAGCGTCCCAGGCGGGTGGGCGGAGTCTCCCGCCGCCGGCGCTACCGGTTTGCAGAACCGGGCAGAACCGGAAGCAACTCACTGCTGATCCAGATGTGAGTTCAGAGGAGGAGCGTGAGTTTGAGTCGGCAGAGGAAAGCGTGGAGCTGAGCATTGGTCAGGATCGGGGCTCAGAGAATGCTAGCCTGATGGAGCAGCCTCTGCAGGGTCAATTGGAGAAGCAACAAACTGAAGCTGAGGGAGGCCAGCTGCAGCAAGTTGGCCAGGAGGCTCCAGGAGAAGATGGGGAGCAGCTACTGCATATTAGCAATGAGGAGGAAGTAGAATCCACATCTCCTGATCCAAGGACACATAGAGCAGAGACAGGCACAATGCCAGTCAGCTAGACTACTCATGAGGAGGCAACATATCTGCTTTACATGAAGGGCTACACCGGCATTGCCTACTTAACCCTGCCCCGAGGACTGGAGCAACGTGCCCAGTTCTGTGCCTTGTGTGTTTGTGCCTTGTATCTTGGCCTGTTTGACTCCTGGACTTTGTGTGTGCTGAATGATTCTTGCTGTACTGAGCTTGGAACCTGGACCGATGCAACAGGGGTATTTTCCAAGGACCTATTTGGGGGGTTTCAATAACCACCTGTAGAACACACTGGTTTCTCCAAAATCCAACTTGTGGTTCCATAAGGGAAACTACTGCCTGCACAATTCTGAACTTTGTAGGTACAGATCAGTTGGGGTGTTCCTACCGATGCGGTCCACTCTATAGCACCGGTAGTGGCCCGCTGGTGATGTCACAGTACCGGTGCGGTCGGTTGCCGGTGCCTGGGCGCCGCCATTTTTTTAAAAAAATTGTTTTAATTTTTTTTAAAAAAATTCTGCGCATGCCCAGAAGCCGAGCTTCCTGCACTACCCATGCGCTGCCTTCCTACCCCACAGTGAGTCCAAGCAGGGGAGGATGGCTGAGGGAGCGCGTGAGATGCTGAAAGAACGGGCGGCAGGAGCTATCTCCATTCCCCTCCCTTCAGCAGTCCGAGAAGCCATGAATACGCGGTCACATGGCTGGCAAGCCACACCCACAAAATAAGCCATGCCCACAGAGTAGTAGTAAAAAAATTAGGAACCCGCCCCTGGTACAGATTCATCCCAGCAATCTGAATACTTTTTTCCCCAAGGCTTTTATTGCTAATCTTCTAAGTCCTAGTCTGTTGCATATTTCTTGACTGCTGATTCCTGTACTGTTCATAGTTGACCCTCAAAGCCAGAAGCTGTCTACCACTTCAGTATCTTATCAATTCTCCATAGTGGGCAGAGCTAGCCTCCAAGATTGGGATGATACAATCCAACAGCCAATCAGGACTGAGTCAGACTTATAAAAACTGTCCTCCTAATGTGCACCCCCTCTTTTGACTCAGTCCTTGGCTACAGGATTGTGTTCCCAACCTTGAGGTTTCTACCCTTATTGATTATTGAGTATTAATACCACTGGAGATCCAAGTGAGTGTGATCCCCCCCGTTGACACCTGCTGAACATCGCTACGTGGGGGGGGGAGAGCGTTGGGGGCCGGCTTTGGCCTCCCTGGGCCTGATTAGCCACCTTGTGTGGCTGGCCTTACAGCGATTCCCTTGAGGCCTGGTGTGCCTTCCCGTCCAAGGAGGGTCACAAAAGCCTTGCGCTTCGTGGCCGGCACCCAGGGTGGCCTGTGCCACTTGCCAACTCGAACTTGCCTTCCGATTCCGGAATACCACTAAAAGTCGTGCGCTTGAGCGGCCTAGGCAATTTGATCGAAGTTACACTAACGAGGTGGCTGGCGGTGTGGAGGGAATCGCGCGGACCGGGGCTGCCGTCGGCGTCAGGGGCTGGCTTAACAGGTCGCCGGTGAACGGACCTGTCAGAAGAAGTCCCACGACGAGAATTTCGTGCCCGTGGCCATCTTGGCGCCAACCGCCGGACACAGGAGCGACGTGTGCTCTCTTCGCCACCCGGCACTCTTCTGAACTGCGCAGGCGCGCCGCCCCGCCCCGCCCAGCAGCTGCCGGCTCCGTCACAGGCATCTTGTCATCGTCGGGGGAAGCCCTTGCTAGCCGGCCAAGCTCGCGCAGGCGCACTGAGGGTTCCTCCAGGCCGGCGTCATCAGACAGCCCCAGCAGGGAGTCGCGTCGTCATCAGGGAAGCCCGGCAAGCCGACGGAGCTAGCGCAGCTGCGCTGAGGGGTTCCTCCACGTCGGCATCGGCTCCCCGACTACCAGCTGGGCTTCGCCCCCGTCCTGTGGCCCACACCTCTCTGGCCTTGCGTCCCACTGCCCAATAACCACGGTTATGGCAGATAAGCAGGCCAAGTCAGGGAAGAGCCGGTCCAAATCTTCCAAGGACGGCTCTGAAAAGGAGGGACGGGGCAAGACATCTAGTGCCCCCTCCCCGAACCGCAGGGACCGCTCACCCGTGCGTTCATCTGCAGAGTGGTCCAGGGGCTCCTCACGCTCCAGGGGGTCAGAGGAGCGCCACTGGGCCACAGCACCACCCAAACATAGTGCATCTCAGCCACCTCCTGCTGCAGCCTCCCCGGTGCCTCGCCCATCCAAGGAGGCTGAGGTTCCCCCCCCGCCCCGATCTAGACAATCGTCGGGGGCGCTCTCCCTAGACAATCCTAATCTGCGTCTGGGGGAGGGGGACATCTGGGAGGACCCTGGGCCTCAGCGTGACCCTCCGGTTCGGCAGACCACGTCAGCAGCCGCACAGTTCAACAGCCCAGAGGGCCAGGCCATGATTGAAGCGGCTATTGAGAGGGGCATCGCGGCAGGGTTGAAGAGGGCGACACCCTCCACGTCCACCCTAAGAGCAGTCTGCAGGCCTCCGCGACCCGGCTGGTCTCTGCGTCTGAGGACATTTCCCCCTTGGGGTTCCCCGCCTCGGTCAGAGATAAGGACGAACAAGGACCAGACCTTGACCTGTCTTCGGATGAGGACACTGCTCCTGAAGCCCCAGTTGCAACGGGGCTCTTTAATCCGAGCTTATTTAAGTCCTTACTCCACAAGGCCAAGGCGGCGGCCAAGGTCACCGAACCGAAACAACCGGAGGACGAGGAAGTGGATCCCCTCTTCGAGGAAACTACCTCGCAGGCGGAGGTGATCCCCGCCCCTAAGCTGTTTGTGGACTCGGTCCTCAAACAGTGGCAGTCACCACAGGGCGGGGCTCTCCCTTCTACTCTCGATAAGAGGTATTTCAATGTGGCGCAGGCACTAGCGCAACATCTTCCCGTCCCGCCGGTTGACCCGCCCATCAAGGCCTTATACACCACAGTGCAGATGCCCGGAGATTCTGAGGAACTGCTCCGGCCGGAGGATAGGCGAACGGAGCAGGCCCTTCAGCGAGCTCATCAAGCGGCGGCTTGGGCGCTCAAGGCCGCATCGACGGCTTCGTTCTTTTGCCGCATGTCCATCCGTTGGTTGAATCTACTGCAAGACCATCTGCCGTCAACGGATGTCCGGGCGAGACAAGATATTAATAAGCTGATGGCGGCCAGTCAGTTCACATCGGACGCCACTTTACAAGCGACCTGCTTTGCGGCCAGAGCCATGGGGTCCACGGTTGTAGCTCGCCGCATGCACTGGTTGCGCAACTGGCCGGCAGACACCCACCACAAATGGCGCCTTGCCATCGTGCCGATCAAGGGTCAGTCACTCTTCGGTGATGCGTTGGAGCCATACTTAGTGGAAGATAAGGATAAGAGAAAGATCCTGCCCAACTGCACACGCAAAGGGCAAAATAAGCCTGCCACATCTGCGGCACCCACCACCACCCCTTCCTTCCCCCCGCGCCCTTACCGTGCACCCTCTTATAATCGGGGGAGGAACCAGTATGGCGGGAGACAGAACCAGGGCCAAGACAAGCGCAGGGATAACAGCAAGCGGCCTTTTCGGGGGGCAGGTGGTCGCCCCTACCGCCGCTACAAATAAATGAACCCGGTCCTCCCATTGGGGGTCGCCTGCGCTTCTTTGCCAGGCGATGGGAGGACACTACTACCGATGCTTGGGTTCGCGAGACCGTAACATCTGGTCTCTCCCTGGATTTCATCTCCACCCCCCCGGGATTTTTTCTGAGGTGCCCCCAGTCCTCAAACCCCCGGCAATGGTTACTCATGCTGACCGCCATCCAGCACCTTCTAGACATTGATGCCATCACGCGGGTGCCGGAGGACCAGTGGGGTCAGGGCTTCTATTCCATATTGTTCCTCGTGGAAAAGTCCTCAGGAGGGTGGAGAGCTGTCCTTAACCTTAAGCGTCTCAATAAACATCTGAAATACAAGAAGTTCAAAATGCACACGTTGCAGTCCATTCTTGGGGGGATACGGGAGGGGGATCTCATGGCATCTATAGACCTCACCGAGGCCTACCTCCATATCCCTATCCGACCCGTGCATCAGCAGTTCCTCTGGTTTTGCTATCTGAACGATCATTACCAGTACACTGCCCTTCCATTCGGGCTGTCGTCCGCCCCCAGGGTCTTCACCAAGGTCTTGGCGGCTCTAGCGGCCAGCCTGCGGGTTCGACCGATTAGACTCCAATGCTATTTGGATGATATTCTCCTCCAATCAGCCTCGGAGGCACAGGCGGAGGTTGACATCCAGGTTACCCTGGAAGCACTCAAGGCACATGGCTTCTCGGTTAACTTTGAGAAGAGCCAGCTGTGTCCCTCGACCAGAATTACACATTTGGGGGCGGTCATAGACTCCCGGGAGTGCAGGGTGTATCTTTCCCAGGAGCGTCAGGACGGCTTGGTGAGACTGGTTCAACAGGTCCTGGACACCCACCGAGTTCCGTTGAACTTGCTGTCCTCCCTCCTGGGGAAGATGGTTTCGGCCATCCACATCACACCCTGGGCACAACTGCACTCCAGGGAGTTACAATGGTTTATGTTGCCCTTTCAGCGCAAACACCAGAGCAACTCCTTGATCAAGGTCACTCTGCCAGACTCCGTTCGCCGATCTCTCCTCTGGTGGCGTTCCCCGGCGATTTCCAAGGGCGGCCCATTCCTGGAACCGTTCCGGGTGACTGTGACTACGGACGCCAGTCTCCAGGGCTGGGGGGCGCATGTGCTCTCCCACGTGACCCAGGGCACATGGTCGCAAGCAGAGGCGTCCCTGTCCATCAACCACCTTGAGTTGAGGGCGATCTTCCTGGCTCTTCAACACTTCCAACACATCTTGTCGGGGCAGAATGTGCTGGTACTGACGGACAACATCACGGCGAAAGCCCACGTCAACCGGCAGGGGGGCACGGTTTCACGCCAGTTGATGGCGGAGGCCGAGGCCTTGGGCCTCTGGGCAGAGAGGCATCTTCGGTCCATTCGGGCAGAACATATTGCGGGGGTCTCGAACCACACGGCGGATTGGCTCAGTCGACACGAAGTGGACCCGACGGAATGGAGCCTCCATCGGGACCTGTTTCAGGAGCTTGTGGAACGCTTCGGCTGCCCAGTCGTCGACCTCTTCGCCACCCCTCAGAATGCGAGACTCCCACGTTACTACACCCATTACCTGTCTTACGGGGCGGAAGGGGTGGATGCTCTGCGCTGTCCATGGCCGAGGGGTCTCCTCTATGCCTTTCCGCTGCTCCCCCTGATCCCTCGGGTCATCCGCAAGCTGTTGGAGGAAGAGGCGGAGATGCTCTTACTGGCGCCCCACTGGCCGAGGCGCCCTTGGTTCGTGGACCTCAGGTCATTGTCCATCAGTCTGCCATGGCGCATCCCTCCGACAGAGTGGTCGCTTTCCCAGGGGTCAGTGCGTCATCTGGATCCGTCGTGGTTCCAACTGACCGCCTGGCACTTGAGCGGCATACTCTACAACAACTTGGGGTCCCGGAGAACATAATTCAGACATTGTTGTCTTCACGCAGGGCTTCTACAGCACGCATCTACGCGTCGACGTGGAGGACATTTTGTGTGTGGTGTGCATCGGTTTCCTTTTGTCCCCTCGATCTCTCCATTATCAACGTCCTGCAGTTTTTGCAAGCCGGACTGGACAAAGGTTTGGCGCCCAATACCTTGCGGCGCCAGATGGCGGCACTATCGACAGTACTCTCCTGTACGGGGATAGAACAACTTTCAGCACACCTGTTGGTCCGGCGATTTCTTAAGGCGGCGTCCAACATTTCACCGCCGGTAGTTCACCGCTATCCGACGTGGGATTTGCAGACCGTGCTACGGTCACTCGCCACGGACCCGTACGAACCGTTGGTGATGGCGCCACTGCGCCTACTCACTTGGAAAGTGGCCTTTCTTATCGCCATTACGTCAGCGCGACACATTTCCGAATTGGCTGCCCTATCAGTGCGATCTGACCTATGTATTTTTTATCCAGACAGGGTGGTCTTGTTTCTGGATCCGGCGTTCTCTCCTAAAGTCAATACCTATTTCCATAGGGCTCAGGAGCTGATCTTACCGGTGTTCCCGGAATCTCAGTCGGGAGATCCATTGAGCGTGTCACTGGATGTCCGTCACGCCGTCGAAATTTATACGAACCGTACGGCTTCGTTTCGGCACTCTGAAGCATTGTTTGTGGGGTTCTCCTCGTCGTCGATGGGCAGGAAGGCCTCCTCAGCGATGGTCGGTCACTGGATACACGCGGTCATTGCTTCTGCATGTGACCAGAGGGGTCTTGCAAGATCGGTTGGCCTTACGTCACATTCCACGCGTAGCGCGGCCACTACGACGGCTTGGGCGACCAGCGCATCGATTGAGGAGGTGTGTCGGGCCGCAACATGGTCGTCTCCGTTGCCGTTTGTGCGACATTATAAAGTGGATGCCTTTGCGGTCAGAGACACGGCCTTCGGGCGCCGAGTGTTGCAGACGGTGATTTCATCGTCTGATTTGGATGAGTTACCATGACTCCCTCCCAATGGGATTACTGCTTTGGCACGTCCCAATCTTGGAGGCTAGCTCTGCCCACTATGGAGAAAGGGTGTTGTTCTTACCTGAATGCCTCTTCTCGTACGGTGGAGCTAGCCTCCAAGTCCCGCCCTGAATGTTGAGGGTGTGGTTTGGCTTGTTGTCTGTTGAATAAAGTTCGGTTGGGTTAACACATTGGGTCTGACTTCGTCCTTCGTCTCAAGAGGGGGTGCACATTAGGAGGACAGTTTTTATAAGTCTGACTCAGTCCTGATTGGCTGTTGGATTGTATCATCCCAATCTTGGAGGCTAGCTCCGCCCTACGAGAAGAGGCGTTCAGGTAAGAACAACGCCCTTTTTAAGCAAGTTGAAAATGGGACAGATCTTTTTTTTAATTGAAGAGGTGGCCCCGCTTCCCAATTAAAGAGTATAACAATTATCCTTGGCATTTGTCTTTCTTTGAATATCACAGGACAGTTCTTAGTAAAATAAACAAAATGTATATTTGAAGAAAATGCCTTTAAAAAGTATTTAGCAGCAAGTGTATTTTAAAATAATACTTTTTTTTCTTTAAAAACATGACAGACGCAAAAAGTGTGTGGGCATATGGGGGCTGCAAATAAGCTTTGATTGGGGTGAGTAGACATCAACAAGTTTGAGAAAATTATTGGAAGCTTTTGCAGCTCCTAAGACCCACTGAACATGAACAGAAAATGTTTCATACCATGTAGCCCCACACTGGAAGTATCATTATTGATGATGTAGCCTGATTGAACAAAGTTTACATGGAATATTATATGCTGGGATCAAGGAAATGGGCTTTCTCTATCTCTACACCTGTTCTCCAGAGAAGCATCCCAATGATTCATTAAAGCGTCTACCTTGTTCTCATTTAAACATTCATTAAAAGGTGTTTTTTCCCTCCAGGTCTTGGATTACCGTATTTTTTGGAGTATAAGATGCACCTTTTTCCTCCCTAAAAGTGGCTGAAAATTTGGGTGCGTCTTATACTTTGAATGTAGCTTTTTTGGAGCTTTTTTTCCAGCCCTAACTAGGTGCTAACGATCTTCCCAGCTCTTACCTTGCAGGCTCTTTCATTGCTACTCTCTCCGAAGAATGTTTTTCCAGCCTTAAGTCTTTGCAGGGTTTTTTTCATTGCTCTACTTGCTCCGAATAAGTTTTTTTCTAGCCCTAACCAGGTGCTAACTATCTTCCCAGCTCTTCCCGGCTTGCAGGCTCTTTCATTGTTACTCTCTCCGAAGAAGGTTTTTTAAAGTCCTAACCAGGGGATAAAATAATGTGCTGAAGCTGACCAGACTAAGGACGCTAGCCAGATGAATACCTGGTAGGCAGATTTTCCCCCCCTATTTTCCTCCCCCAAAACTAAGGTGCGTCTTATACTCCGGTGCATCTTATACTCCGAAAAATACGGTAACCCTTAACCACAGACGTACTATTTCGGCTAGCTATTACAGACATGAGGTCATAATGACCATTCATACAATTGTCTTAATCTATGAAAATAATAGGTGGGATATGTTGTTAAACTTACTTTGTATCGTTAAAATTTTCATTTATTGATCAAATTAACAAATTAGCAAATCTGTTTCAATTCATTACACATCTAAAAATTTCTTGACCAGTTCCATCAGTAGCAAAAAGACATTAGATGTTTTCATGGTTGGATCTAAAAATTGATATATAGAGCAGTAAACCAAAAAATGTATTGATCTCTATCAAATCCACATTGCGCAGGTCACTTTTTGTTTCTCCATCCTTGAATTTCAATCTTTCTGCTCTAATTTTCACATTGGTCCACTGAATGATGGCGCTAATAATTTATTTAGAAAATAATAATTTCCAAGTCTCTAGGGGAGTATGTGACTTTCCGAGATTTCTAGCTGCTGGCCGTGGTCCAGGTAATTGCACTACAATATTGTGACTAGCGGTTCTAGATCTATTGCTTCCAAAAGGTGCAGAAGACCATTTGAATTTGTTCTTGCCATATAAATTATTGCAGGATGTAGATTGTACCTGGTCATCAATTTCATCGGGAGCTTCCTCATCACTGATGTCAGAATCGGCGGCGGTGGCAGGTGGCCCAGTGGTTAAAAGCAGCACTGCAACTACTTCAGTGACTGCTAGTTCAGCAGTTCAGCTGTTCAAATCTCACCAGGCTCAAGGTTGACTCAGCCTTCCATCCTTCTGAGGTCGGTAAAATGAGGACCCAGATTGTTGGGGGCAATATGCTGAACTCTGTAAACCGCTTAGAGAGGGCTGTAAAGCACTATGAACCGGTATATAAGTCTAAGTGCTATTGCTAAGTGCTATTGCTATTCCTCATAGTCCATTACGAAATTTTCATCGCAATCTGATTCCACTTCACTCAGATCACTCTCTGCTTCTTCATACCATTTTAGAACAGTTTCTTCAAAGTTTGGGTCACCAAATCGCACTCTTTTTGGCGGAAAACTTGGCCCCGACATTATAAAAAATATATACGTTAGCAAAGATCTGCGGTCAAAATGACCGAAACTCAAATTCAAACGCCACTACAGAAAACACCAAATAACTAATGCAAGTGTAATGCTGCATACACTCTTATTGGCGGGAAAACAAAACAATTTGCAACCAGAACGGTCCATTTCTAAAAATAGGAGTGTTCCAAACATTTTGGAAAACCGTTGCGGTCACTATGACCGTGAGTCTGTGGTTATGGGTTAAGGTGGGTGGTGAACCAATTACAAGATTATCTATGTTTACTGTGGATGTTTTTCTCTTCTAGATATGCATTTTCCTCCTCCTCCATTATATAGATCTTGTTTTTATTCTTGTAAGAATCATCGTTAGACATCATTAATCAATCACACTATGGAAACCCATCTCATTCCATTAATTTATAATTCAATCTATCAAAACCTAGAAAATATGTTCATCCTCTAACCAGGTTTAATGTGTCATATGAATACATCTAGTGAATTATAGCAGAATCTTTAATTCTACTTACTAGTGAGGCCAGCATTCTGAACCCAAGCCAGTTTGTTTTCCCTTCCTGCCAGTGATGGAATATAGTCTGAATTGCCAGGGGAGAGTGCATTCCAAAGGAGCAAGAGACAACTCAGTTCAGATAATTTGTGTGAGAGAAAGATGGTGAAGAAGGCTCCTCCCTAATGGTTCCCAGAGGATATGCTTTATGTGGCTGGTATAATTTGCTTTAGCTTGGCAAGATTCTGTCTATAAGTGAGGAACAATAAAGAAATCTGTTGGGAAGAATCACAATGTGTCTTACTTGATTTTTGGAGTCTGACACTGCCTCATCTTCCATTAGATGCCCACACTCAAAACTTCAGATCTTCTTTCCTAACTTCTGATGCTATAATTCTGCTAGGACAGTCTATCCCAGGGGTCAGCAACCTACGGCTCTGGAGCCGCATGTGGCTCTTTCATCCCTCTGCTGCGGCTCCCTGTTGAAAAGTCGGCACCACAATTTTGAGAGGAGCTTCCGGTTTGGGGGGGGGAGAAGCAGGACGTGCCAGGAGGAGACTCTATGGCAAGGGGCGGGTTTTCTGGTCAGCTCCACAATTGATAAGGCTTTTGGTTAGGATTGGTAGAGGAAAAAGGACACCGCGCTAGGAGACTCTTTGGTGGGGGAAGCAGACTTCTGGTTGGCTCCAGAATTGAACTGGGGGCTTCTGGTTAGGACCTTTGTGGCTCTTTGAGTGTTTAAGGTTGCCGACCCCTGGTCTATCCACTTACCCATTGTGGTTCTCCATTGCAATCCAAGACTTCTATAGCAGAGAAACGCATACTCCTCAAATTATGTTATTTTTAATATGTCTTTCCATACCTTTCTCTCTTTTTGATCTAGATTAGGTTGGCACCATATTTTAAAAAGTTTTAACTTCTAAAATCCCTTCACCCTATATATGGTTGCATACAGCTGCATTTTTTCCTGTTGCCTTGAAAATGTTGAAGTTTCTCCGAATTGTTTGTTACTACAGAAGAACACACAATTGCAAGTAGTTCATCTAGGATGCCGTATTGAGATTTAATAGGTACAACTCTAGGTGACCAGGTGATCTTGTATTTTGGGCAACTGTGAGTAGATAATAGGCTTTCTGTAATTATTGGATAACTGTGGATAGGGGAGGTGAGGCAGTCAATCCTGTTTCTGTGTTCTGGATCTTAAAAGCCAGAAGGATGGCACTGCAAAGAAATCCAATTAATTCTAGGGATTGAGTACTGTAATAATCACTACCCCGTGTGTGACAAGAGAAGTGTGCTTCTAATGCATTTCAATGCTCAACTGCCCACACGTATATAATATATAAAAATAAAGTAGTAAAGCCAAGAGCCGAGGTGGCGCAGCGGTTAGAGGCAGTACTGCAGGCCACTTTAGCTGACTGTGATCCACAGGTCAGCAGGTTCAAATCTCACCGGCTCAAGGTTAACTCAGCCTTCCATCCTTCCGAGGTAGGTAAAATGAGGACCCAGATTGTTGGGGGTAATGTAAATATATACATTGCTTAATGGTGTAAACCGCTTAGAGAGTGCTTGCACTGTGAGGCGATATATAAATCTCACAAATAAATAAAATAAATAAAGACTCACACACTTATGAAACAAATTCAGAAGTACTACATTGTGGCAAGGTTGCTAAGCAAGCTGTTTATAAGGATGCTATATCAGGACTGGGTGCCCACTGTATGGCAGCAAAGGGATATAGACAGCTCTTAACTTTGTTGCCATCCTGAGTCATCCTGATTGTCGCAGTCCATATATGGCAATCCCAGCTGTAGGATTAAGCAAAGATAACTTTTGACTTCAGGAACCCTGGTGTTTTAAAGCTGATGTGCGGATTGGAAAATCATGGGTTAAACTATGAAAGAGCAGATAAGCAATCTGCAGAATCTTACAAGAGTCAGGGGTGGCCAAACTATGGTTCTTTGAGGACCTGTGGACTTCAACTCCTAGAATTCCTGAACTAGCCATGCATGCATGGCTGGCTCAGGAATTCTGGGAGTTGAAGTCCACAGGTCCTCAAAGAACCATAGTTTGGCCACCCATGTAAATATGGTCTCCTTTTTATAGTCCTGGGAACTACAATTTCTGAAACCAAAAGGCACAGTTTCCTACTCCTTTGAATAGGACAGAAAGGCAAACTGTACTGTAAGATTAAGATAGATTTAGAAAAGAAAGAAAGAAGACATTTCCCCTCCAAATCCCAAGCTTGCCCACAAGTGGGCTGCAACTCGAGTCACTGCACTTGGTAGCTCCATCCCTGAAGAAATGTTAAGTGCAGCTCTTGAAATCTGAAAGTTTGCCCACTGGTGCTGTGGATGATGGTGATTTATATGCCATCCAATTTCTTGATTCTGGGAGATTTACAACTTATTAAATATACAGTATTTAAAAACAAAACTCCCCCTTTCCAATCTTATGTAGGCCCAAACACTACAATATCAGTGTCTATGGAGAGTCCCCAGGTCATGGTTGTCCCAAATATGCTTTTTCAAGAGGCAACTGTACTTTCTGGTTTTTCTTTGAAGATGTTTCGCTTCTCATCCAAGAAGCTTCTTCAGCTCTGAAGAAGAGCTGAAGAAGCTTGTTGGATGAGAAGCGAAATGTCTTCAAAGAAAAATCAGAAAGCCCAGTTGCCTCTTGAAAAAGCACCTTTGGGTCTACAGTATCAGCCTTTTGGAAGGCTCTGAAAACATTGATTGGCCATCACGCTTAGGGATCTGGTTGGGGTATAGACCCTGCTCATTGATTGTAATGAATGTTATGAATGGTTTGTCCTCAGCTGCTGATTATGTTTATGAGTTTCAACATGATTTTAATGTGTTTTAGTATGTATTTTATGTTGTTGATTTGCATTTGTGTATTGCTCTTGAAGTTCAAAAACTGTTTCGGAGCTGTCCAGAGTCGCAATGTGAGACAGGCGGCTATCTAAATTGAGTGTATGAATGAATAAAATGAAACAACATAATACAAAAGAAACAAAGGTGGTTGAGAAATCAAATCTCCTCAGAAACACCTATATGAATTGGGTTGCCTATACATTTACTTAAATAAATACATCCTGATAGGTAGCCATATAAATTGAGTGAATGAATGAATGAATGAATGAATGAATGAATGAATGAGTCAATGAGTCAATGAGTCAATGAGTGAGTGAGTGAGTGAGTGAATGAATGAATGAATGAATGAATGAATGAATGAACGAACGAACGAACGAACGAACTTATGAATGAAACAACACAAAAGAAACAAAGGTGGTTGAGAAAACAAATCTCCTCAGAAACACCTATATGAATTGGGTGACCTATACATTTACTTAAATAAATACATCCTGATAGGTAGCCATATAAATTGAATAAATGAATGAATGAATGAATGAATGAATGAAATGAAATGAAATGAAACAACACAAAAGAAACAAAGGTAGTTGAGAAAAAAAAATCTCCTCAGAGACACATATATGAAATTGGCGGTCTATAAATATACTAAATAAATATATTCAGATGGGGACAAAGCAAAAGAAGAAAAGGGCATCAATCATTCTCCCAAAGGGTTGGGGAAAACCCGGATCTTCAAGACTCTTGGATATGCCAAACGGGTGGGGGCCATGCAGTTCTCAATAGCAATAGCAATAGCACTTAGACTTATATACCGCTTCATAGTGCTTTACAACCCTCTCTAAGCGGTTTACAGAGTTCAGCATATTGCCCCCAACAATCTGGGTCCTCATTTTACCCACCTCGGAAGGATGGAAGGCTGAGTCAACCTTGAGCCGGTGAGATTTGAACAGCTGAACTGCTGAACTAGCAGTAGCCTGCAGTGCTGCATTTAACCACTGCACCAACTCGGCTCTCAAGAGGAACCTCAGTGTAGAGAGCAATCACAGAAAAGACAAAGGCCTGTTTTCACCATGAAAACCACTCAACTAATTCAAGAGTAGATCACTGGAAGCTGGCTTGCTACAGAGTACTTTTACAGCTCTGATAATCTCAGAGAATATTTCAAAATCTGTGCGCTTGGCCTGTGCATGCAAAAGCGAAGCCTCTCCTGCACAGGTGTGCTGCTAAGGAACGCTCACCATTATTTTAGTTGCTCAGGCAGAAGACTATGCAAGAAAAAAAAAGGTCACACTCTGTCTTCCATGGGAGATAAGCTTTATGGTTGCTTGTTATATTTAAGACACAGACATCTGGTGTGTTCTGACAATTTTCAGTCTGAAATCTGGAAGGAGTGATCCCTGACATAGGGAAGACTGGAAGAAACATTCTGTGAAGACAGAGGGAGGGTTGCCATTCATGGGTGACAATATTATATTTGGCTTTCTCTCTGGCTAGATTTACCCAGTATCAAAGGGAAGGCTAAAATGTACCGTATTTTTCGGACTATAAGATTCACCGGTGTATAAGACGCACCAAGATTTCTAAGAGGTAAGTAAGAAAAAAAGTGTTTGTCCGCCCTGGCCCCCAGGAGCACTCTGCAGGCCTCCCAAACTCTCTGTGTGCCCTGTTTTTTTGCAAAAATGGGCCTGTTTTTACCCGTTTTTGCAAAAAGCGGGGCGCGCAGAGGGTTTGGGAGGCATACAGAGTGCTTCTGGAGGCTGGGGGAAGGCAAAAACATCCCCTTTTTGCAAAAAATGGACCGTTTTTCAACTGGTGGTGGTTTTTTTTTGCAAAAACAGGGGAATTTTTGCCTTCCCCCCAGCCCCCAGGAGCAGTCTGCAGGCCTCCTAAACCCTCTGCACACCCCGTTTTTGCGAAAAACCAGTGCATTTTTTGCAAAAATGGGACATGTGGGCAGAGCTTCGGGAGGCCAAAAATGGTTGTTTCGGTGTATAAGACGCACCAACATTTCCACCCTCTTTTGGGTGGGGGAAAGTTGCGTCTTATACACCGAAAAATACGGGTACTTTGAACATCCAGCCAGTATCTTAGCATATAGTATAGTATAATATAGATATTATGTTCAAATGTAATTAAGTTTAATTGAGAGAATAAGGATATATTATGGGAACATAGTAATTGTATTCTGTTATGCCAGGTTTGCATGATGAATGAATCCAAGTCTTTTAAATTTCAGGTCAAGAATTCCTCCAGCATGTGAAACTGAAATCTAGGAATAGAATTCAGGGAGAATGGTAAATTGGTAAAAGAAAATGAGAAGAACTATTTTGAAGAATTCAGCTTCATAAGAGGAAGGAAATAGTTTTGGATAGTGAGATGGGCAGCATATAAATGTAATAAATATAAATAATAAATAAATGCTTAAAATTCAGAAACAGAAAACACCATCCTGACCAGTAGTGGGTTCTAAAACCCTTTACAACTGGTTCGTGCGCGCGCTCGCCCTTGGCGCGATGCTTCTGCGCATGTGCAGAAGTGTCCTGGGTAGGTGGGCGGAGCCTCCCACCGCCAGCGCTACCGGTTCTAAGAACTGGGCCGAACCGGGAGCAACCCACCACTGATCTTGACGTTTCCAACAATCTTTGAAAAATCGCCCAATTTTTCTCCCATCTCTTTTGCCTCTCTGCTTGCAAGGAGACAGGTAAAAATGAGGGCGGGAACTTTATTTATTTATTTATTTATTTATTTATTTATTTATTTATTTATTTATTTATTTATTTATTTATTTATTTATTTATTTATTTATTTATTTATTTATTTATTTATTTATTTATTTATTTATTTATTTATTTATTTATTTATTTTGGTTTTCTTATATGCCGCCCTACTCCCGAGGGACTCAGGATGTTGAATGTTTGTTGTCAACTTGACTGGATTTAAAATCCCCTATGGTTTTGGAAATAAATGATCTTGCCTTCATTCGGTTTCTTAAAACCGTCCCATTTCTAACTAATTTTGAGATTTGAACTTTTGTTTTAAATAGTCATTATAGAGCTTTGGGTGGTATACAAAAGATAAAAGAGCCACCTCTTGCAAATGTAAATGCAATACTCAAATGCACAATAATAAAACTCTAATAGAAAACAGCATGAATATTACTATGCATCCTATTCTATCTACTTTAAAACAAAACATCTTCTGGGTGGGAGGGAAAGGCTTACTTCCCAGAAAGGTTACCATATTTTTCGGAGTATAAGACGCATCTTTTTCCTCCCTAAAAGAGGCTGAAAATTTGGGTGCGTCTTATACTCCAAATGTAGCTTTTTCGAAGCTTTTTTTTCCAGCCCTAATGAGGTGCTAATGATCTTCCCAGCTTCCTATTCCGTCCAAAGAAGTTTTTTTCCAGCCCTAAGTCTTTGCAGGCTTGTTTTCATTCCTACTCCCTCTGAAAAAGGTTTTTTCAGCCCTAACGAGGTGCTAACGATCTTACAGGCTTGCAGCATTTTTTATTCCTACTCCCTCAAGTAGTTTTTTACCAGCCCTAAATCTTTGCAGGCTTGTTTTCATTCCTACTCTCTTCGAAGAATATTTTTTCAGCTCTAACCAGGGGATAAAATAATGTGCTGAAGCTGAACAGACTAAGGACGCTAGCCAGATGAATACCTGGTAGGTAGATTTTTTCCCCTATTTTCCTCCCCCAAAACTAAGGTGCATCTTATACTCTGAAAAATACGGTACTTCAAGCAGAGAACATGACAGAAAATCATATCTTCCTGGCTTCTGCTCCCTTAATTTCATGGTTGTGGGAACTCTCCCTCCCTTTTTCTTCCCCCCTTCTCTCTCTCCATATTTGTGCTGATATCAATTAATATCCATATTTTTGCAAACATAATATTCCATTTGTATATTGTTTTCATTAATATATATCATAATACATTCCTGGATGTTGCCTTTAATACTGTATTATGTAAACATTTTTAATGAACTGAATCACAAATCAGAACAATTCAAAAAGTGTAATATCAAAGAACAATAAAAATCACTTCTTATATAAAAAGGATCTTTTTTAAAAAAATAGTGGTGGAATAGCGGATAACACAGTAAAAGTATGAGCCAAACACATCTGACATATATTCAGTGAAGAGTTGCACTTCAGGAAAGAAAGAAAAAAAACAATAACCAAATTTGTTTCTGAAGTTATAAACAGTAGAAATTGGAAAGTAGTCGTTTTAATACTGTTTTCTGGTCAGATTTAGCTATATGTTGTCTTGATATTATTTTGTTCACTGTCTGAATCTTGATTGGTAAAGATTGGTCATATAACTGTTCCAAGAAGAATCAGATCCAATTTTTCAAAAAATTGCCATTGCAACATCAAAAAAATGTTAAAAAAATGTTGAGAAAGGGAAGACATATATTGCCAGCAGTAGATGCATTTTGAGAGTTATGTTGGCCCTTAGGGTTGAACACATCACTGTTTCACGTTATTGAGTGCTGCGCCATTTAAGTGTGAAGTTATCAGTATCCAATAAACTGATCCTTCCTCCTTATAGGGTCTATGATAATTCACCACAGCCAACTCACTTTGGCCAACTCACCACAGCCAACTTGACATTGCCAACTTGACACAACCAACAGCCATGGGACAACTAGCCACGGCCAAGTCGCCACAGGTAACTCACTGCAGGACAAGATTTACACTAAAGTCAAATAAATGGTGGAATACAATCATTATAGAAAGGATGCAAAAGAAGGGACAAATGAAATGTGAATGGCAAAAATTAAAATAATGTTTTCTTTATTTTAAATAATTAAATTGAATTGTTAAATTGTCCCGGAGTGAGTTGTTCCATTCTGTCATTATATGTTTGGAAATTTCATTGGCATTGGAGCACTGTTGACTAGGGGCAGTCTGGAAAAAGACCACAGGGAATAGGCACAAAATTATGATGTGGCTGGCATAACAAAGAAATGATTGCAATGAATGAAAGATGAGAATGAGTGTGGTCTAGCATAGAAAAAGGAGCAGAGATTAATGGCATCTAATATTTGAATCCTGCAGTTGAGCAAATTATCTTACGGTGTTGTGATTAAAGTCAATGGACAGACCTTGAATTAAATCAACATTTAATGGCAAAGAATGAGATACATGTGACACCAACACGTTTTAAAAATACAACGGTATTAATTATTTTTGTGTTTTTAATACCATCTATATTTGTTTCTGCTTTTATTCAAAGTTTGGGGCTCTGGAGTTAATGCTCTAAAAAAGTATCTCTTAAAATATGCTCTGTAGAACACCAGAGTTCCATCAACAATTTGCAACTGTACCATAAACATTTGTAATAATAATTCAGTGTTACACATTTAGTTCTACTTCATATGGAAGCCACTGTTAAAGAGAGGATCTCCCTATACTATGGGGGCAGAAACAGCCCCAGTATTTCCACATCCGATTTCTAAAGTGTAGATTTGGAGCAGCACTCCAATTTGGCTATTTCAATAAAGACTGCCCAGGGCCCACTCTGCTTGTCCCTGCTGCTGTTCCATGTGTTCCCTTCAGCTGGTGGCCCATAGTAGAGGAACAGCGAGAAGTTAGAACTCTCAGCTGCCTAGACTCCTCCTCTCTCTTCAAGCCACATGACCCAAGCATCATGTCTTCCAGATGCAGCTGTAGAAACCACTTTGAAGGACACTTCTTAATAGCAGTGATTGTGAGAGGGATCTTGGAGTCTTAGTGGACAACCAGCTAAATATGAGCCAGAGGTGTGCAGCGGCAGCCAAAAAAGCCAATGCAATCCTAAGTTGCATTAACAGAGGGATACGATCTAGATCAGTGATGGCGAACCTTTTTTTGGTCGGGTGCCAAAAGGGCGCGTGCGCGCACGATAGCGCGCACACGTGTGCCCAAATCCATAGTGCAATGCCCTCCCCCCATACATGCACGCACAACCCCCCCCCCACACTGCCCCCCTGCACATGCGCACAGGGCTCACTGAAGCCTCCAGACTTCCGGTAGGCCCGTTGGGCCGTTTTTCGCCCTCCCCATGCTTCAGGAAAGACTCCGGAGCCTGTGAATAGCGAAAAACGGGCCCAATTGATCCAACCGGAAGTTTGGAAATGAACCAGGCTTCAGGAACATCTCGCGTGCCCTCAGATATGGCTCCATGTGCCACCTGTGGCACATGTGCCATAGGTTCACCATCACGGATCTAGATCAAGTGAGGTACTAATACCACTCTATAAAGCCTTAGTTAGACCGCACCTGGAGTATTGCATCCAGTTTTGGTCACCACACTATAAAAATGGTATTGAGACTCTAGAAAAAGTGCAGAGGAGAGCAACCAGGATGATCAGGGGACTGGAGACTAAAACATATGAAGAGCGGTTGCAGGAACTGGGCAAGGCTAGTCTAGAGAAGAGAAGGACCAGGGGAGACATGATAGCAGTGTTCCAATATTTGAGGGGCTGCCACAGAGAGGGGGTCAAGCTATTCTCCAAAGCACCTGAAGGACAGACAAGGAATAATGGATGGAAACTGATCAAGGAGAGATTCAACCTAGAAATAAGGAGGAACTTTCTGACAGTGAGAACAATCAACCAATGAAACAGCTTGCCTTTGGAAGTTGTGGGAGCTTCATCACTTGAGACTTTCAAGAAGAGATTGGACTGCCATTTGTCAGAAATGGTGTAGGGCAGTGATGGGGAACCTATGGCACGGGTGCCACAGGTGGCACGCGGAGCCATATCTGCTGGCACGCGAGCTATTGCCCTAGCTCAGCTCTAGCGCGCATGTGCGTGCCCGCCATCTGATTTTTGGCTCGCGCAGAGGCTCTGGGAGGGCGATTTCGGCCTCTGGAGAGCCTCTGGGGTGGCAGGGGGAGCATTTTCGCCCTCCCCAAGCTCCAAGAAAGCCTCTGGAGCCTGGGAAGAGCGAAAAATGGGCCTACCGGGCTCACTGGAAGTTGGGAAATGGGGGAGTGGGGGGGCATGCATGCATGCACAGGGGGGTGGGGTGAGTGGGGGGCTTTGAATTATGGGTGTGGGCACGCATGTGCGTGCGATAGCGCGTGCGCACACTATTTCGGCACCCAAGGAAAAAAAGGTTCGCCATCACTGGTGTAGGGTCTCCTGCTTGAGCAGGGGGTTGGACTAGATGACCTACAACGTCCCTTCCAATTCTGTTAATCTGTAATCTGTATCCTTCTTTTTTTTAAAAAAAAAAAAGTGTGCCTATGGTTTTGAAAAGTTTGAGAAACATTGACCTAAAGGAAATAAAAGGTTGTTTCAGCAAAGTTTTCTTAGGTGAACATTCAGAAGGATTATAATTGTTATTGGACAGAAGAGAAGACAAAGATCAAATGATAGTGCTGATGACGTTCATCAGTGTGTACCATATTGCCTCTTCCTTCTTCTCTTTTTCCAAATTATCTCCCCTCCTTCCCCAGATTTTAGGCACTCTGACTTTATCTGATGGAGTACAACACTCCCAGTTCCCACTTACTATGTCAAGGTAAACTTTTACTGTGCTAACTGAGAATCATAGGACTGGTTCTCCAAACACAAGCAAAGATAGTCCCAACCACATTAGGAATGGCTGTTGGACAAGTCTGAATGGCTTTTTTTATTGTGGGGGAAAGCAACTGCTGTCTAAGGATGTAGAAAGAGGCCTTACTATTTATAAAGCCATCCATCTTATGTCCAATAGTAGACAAGAATATGAAGCAAGGCCTTTCCATCTAAAGCAGCTGGGAACTGAAATTCTGTTCCTTGGGATATCCGCTCTCACCACCACACAGGCGCAGACATTAATTTTTATGCAAATCACTGCTAACTCCAATTGCCCTTGTCTATTTGATTGGGCAGCTACTGTGACTTTTCATTACTGCTACTGGGAATGGATGGCTTTAATTTGTTTTGTTTCACTCTTCTAATGTTTCATAGCTGAACATCCACCACAGTGCCAGGTACGAGACAAATGTGGCATGTTTCCAGAGCATTGATAGGAAGCAATGGCTTTCCAGATGTGGTTATGATGTCCAGATGTCCTATCCTTCATCCTTGGCCATGATATACTAAATGAAGAGAGCAGAAGTGTCACGTAGTGAATATTGTCAGTTGTATGTATATGCAGGGTGATGCATCCCTATTCTAATATTATGGTACATTCCAATACAAGCAGAACACGTGATATGAGTTGTACGCATGTGTGAATTCCTGATTCTCCATTATTATTATTCTGCCTTTGATTCTGACCGGAGCAGTCACGATTTATTAGCAAGATGTAACTATTCGTGATTTATTGTTTTTGTACCGAAATAAATATTTTCTACTAGACTTTTAATCTTGGCTTTATTTATAAATGTCTAAATTCCAAGAGAAAGATCCACATCTCTATGAGATTTATTCTCACCTTAACAAGAAGACCAAACATTTTTTGGAGAACTGCGCTCTACCTTTCACTGATACACCAAGGGCCAGACTCTTAACAAGTAGGACCAGGACCCAGATATGGGCAGGAACAAGACAAAAACAAGACAAAAACCTAAATTTGATTTTCATTATTTAAAATGAAATTTAAATTTACCCCATATTATTTCCCTTGTGCTGAATAATTCTGACAAGCATTCTGGGGTGAACTTACAAAAATTGACTCCTTCGAATTTTCTCTACTTCTCCATTCTACCTTGTCCATTTCTTGTCTTCTCTCCCATATGCTGATATGAAGCCCTGAAGAGTTCTCACACAAGGAATTACCTCCCATCGTTCCTCCCTTGCCTGAATTGATGTTCTTGCCTTTCATGAGGCACCAAAAGAAGATATCTTTTTGGAGATCACTGCTTCCAAAGGCAGCCAAAGGGCTCTATCAACTCACTAACCATACCACTGAGCCAGAGGTGGGTTCCTGCCTGTTCCTGCCGGTACGGTTAATAGTTGTTGTTCGGCGCAGAGCCGAAGACGCTGCTGCTGTTCGCTGCGCAGGAGCTTTTCCCGGGTGCTTTCCCCGCCCGCATGGACGCCGCCAATTGCGTTCTTTTGCCCTCTGCACATGCAGAACGATTTGTGCATGCGCAGAGGGCAAAAGAATGCAATTGGCGGCGTCCATGCGGGCGGCGGCAGCGCCTGGAGAAAGCCCCCGCACCGCGAACGGCAGCAGCGTCTTCGGCTCGCACTGAACAACAGCTATTAACCGTACCGGCAGGAACCCACTACTGCACTGAGCCAAAAGCAGAGCCAGAGAGAGAAGTCTACCTTCCCCTCCTCAATAGGATGGTTGTAGCAATAGCAATAGCACTTAGACTTCTATACCGCTTCACAGTGCTTTACAGCCCTCTCTAAATGGTTTACAGAGTCAGCATACTGCCCCCAACAATCTGGGTCCTCATTTTGCCCACCTCGGAAGGATGGAAGGCTGAGTCAACCTTGAGCTGGTGAGAATTGAACTGTTGAACTGCTGACAGCTGGCAGTCAGCAGAAGTAGCCTGCAGTACTGCATTCTAACCACTGCGCCACCACGGCTCTTTATTTATGTAATTACCCAGCTGGAGCTTTTCCAAAGAGCAACAGACAAGGGAGAGAGAACAGCCCTGTTGAAGTGGAAGGCCACATTCTGGTAATTGTGGCAGATCAAGGCCTTTTAGCAGGGACATAAATCAATGGCAACTGCAGAGACAATGGGAGGCAGCATTGATTTTTCCATTTGCCAGCCTTAGGACTGGAGAGGCAGGCACTTTAGAGACTGCCTTTTGCAGAATGGGATGCGAACCTGGCTTGTGGCAGGAGTACACAAAAACAGCGGGAAGAGCCCATCTCAAGCACAGCTCCAAAAGGATGCAGTGAACACACAAGCGGGGATGTGCTTAAGCTTTTACCAGCACAAAATTTATGGCTCGGCAACTCAATATAATCTTGGAATAACAGAAATTGGGGTGGGCTATGTAACTTCATTTGAGCCCCGCTTTAATCTTATAGATTGTTTTCCTGCAGGGGTCAGGCTAGGTCAAGCAGTTTAGATTGTAAACCAATTCCCCTTCTCCTCTTTTTATTTAAGAACAATTATAAGCCCCCCCATCGGAGGCCAGCAATGGCTCTCAGAGTGACCCTTGATATAATTTTATAAGCCCTCTGCGAAAGATTAATTCAGACCTCTTGTAAAAGCTCAATGTCCCTTTTCTGCAGCCTGCTGCTGAGGGAGAGAGAAAAGGGGAAGCCAGTGAAAGGGTAAAGGAAACAGCGGATCAAAAAGAAAGATGGGTGGGGATTCAGAGAGAAAATTATTGACTTTTCCCATCTGGCTTCTATCAGCTCTACCCACCATGGGATCGCCCATAGATTATCCCTTGATGGAAAGAATAGAATAGAATAGAATAGAATAGAATAGAATAGAATAGAATAGAATAGAATAGAATCTGGAAGGGACCTTGGAGGTCTTCTAGTCCAGCCCCCTTCTCAAGGAGGAGAACCTATACTATTTCTGATAAGTGACTGTCTAGTTCAGTGTTTCTCAACCTTGGCAGTTTGAAGATGTGTGGACTTCAACTCCCAGAATTCCACAGCCAGCAACGCTGGCTGTGGAATTCTGGGAGTTGAAGTCCACACATCTTCAAACTGCCAAGGTTGAGAAACACTGGTCTAGTTTCTTCTTAAAAACCTCCAGTGATGGAACGCCCACGATTTCTGAAGGCAAGCTGGTTAATTGTCCTCACTGTTAGGAAGTTTCTCCTTAATTCCAGGTTGCTTCTCTCCTTGATTAGTTTCCATCCATTGTTTCTTATCCTGCCCTCTAGTACTTTGTAGAATAATTTGACCCCCTCTTTTTTGTGGCAGCCCCTCAAAGAAAAACTGCCCCTCTGTTTTTAAGGTACAGTAATCTGTTCCACACTAGCCATGTATGGTGGCCCATTAAAGAATGAAGAGCTTTCTTCACATCCAGCTGCATGGATGACCATCATCTGAAACCTTTCGGAAAAGGAGACTGGATACATTCAAAGAAAACCACGTTATCAGTGTCTATTGGGCTATAGACCAGCAGAGCTCCTACTCATAATATTCTTGCATTCTGCTAATATTTTTTTCTTTCTTAGCAATCAATCTGGGTAATGATCACCTGGACAAACCAAGTAAAACTGATTTTGAGTAAGAAACAACAAGATGAAAGATAAACCATTATCAGTTTCTTGACCAGATGACCTCCAGAAGTGACTACAGCTTCTAGCATCCATCACCCATGGTTATTTTGCTGAAATTGCAATCCAGCAATAACTTAATCTTAGCCGCCCAGAGTCCCCTGGGAGTTGGGTGGCATACAAATCTATTTAAATAAATATATAAATTAAATAAACCAGAGGACAACTGGCTGATAAGTAGGTAAAGTACTAGCCAAGTGGATCTCTCTTAGAACCGTTTTTCCACTTTTGATTTTCAGAATTAAAACACATTTCCCGAATCTCATCCAGATGCTTCTCTCCTTCTCCTTTTCCTTCTCCTTCTCCTTCTCCTCCTCCTTCATTGCTTACACCAGACAACTGCTTCTATCCTGCATAATTTCTTAAAGATTTCAAAAATTAGAAGTGATGAAAATTACTATTCAGGTTAAAAATGCATCACTTACATTAACTTGGATAACGTTCACGCTTGCTTTTTATCCAAGGTTGTTCGGATGATGAATCTCAGGGAAATATGAGGAGCCCTGGCTATTTTTCTTTGGTCCATGCTAATAAGTTTCGTCTAATCTCACTGCAACAAAACAATATATTAAGTAGTCCTGAAGAGAAGTAATAGGAAGAGACAGATGTAAGCAGTTATCACCTCAGGTGTTATTTGGAGTTATGAAAGTTCAACAGTGAGGCCTGATTTGGGTACTATAAAGCTTCAAATCCTCATCTGGAGTCATAATAAACATATCATTAAGCCTATGCAGAGCTCCATATCATTAATGGGGCAAGATTGAGGTCTCTGAAGTGACTGCTGCTGATTACCTTTAGCTACCTGTAATTCCACACTCATGAGATCTTCAGAGATGCTTACCCATGTATAAGCTTTCTCAAGGCCTATGTTTCAAGTTTCACCTTGAGTCTCATGCCCAGTGGAGAGAAAGGGTAAAATTGGACAGTACTGAGGAAAAATCATTTTACTTTTAACGTTCAATAACTTTTCTATGGTGCTGATAAAAAAATTCCTCTGTTTTGTCATTCATGCCTCCCTCCCTCCCTCCAGATGTATACTTCAGCTACCTGGGGAAAATGGAGGAGCAGAACCCAATACATCTGACTGAAAAGTACCAGGTTGGGTGATGTGCAGTAGAATTTGAATTATGTCCCAAAGGTGCTTTTTTTCAAGAGGCAGCTGGACTTTCTGGTTTTTCTTTGAAGACGTTTCGCTTCTCATTCAACAAGCTTCTTCAGGTCTTCTTGGATGAGAAGCGAAACGTCTTCAAAGAAAAACCAGAAAGTCCAGTTGCCTCTTGAAAAAGCACCTTTGGGACAACCATGATCTGGATGACTGAAAATCTCCATAGACCATTTGAATTATGCATTTACCTGTGAATATAAATAGTGGATTACCTTATCAATCATGAATTATGATTGATTGTAACAAGGGGGAGAGAATGTAAACTTTGACTTTGACTATATGCAATCATTCCTTTGGACACTGGAGAATCAACTACCAAATAGCTGAAAGTTTCCTTGTGCAGGTGTGGCACACAGGAGTGTCCATGGGAAAATTGAAAAATTAACATGGCAACCACAAACTGTATTATCAAAACTGTCATCTTTTTTTTACATGCATTGCATATGCAATACAAGTTAAAGGAGGTGAGGCTTCAATTGTGTCTTGTCATCTTGACTTTTTTTACCCCTGTCCCATGGAGGTCCCAAAGTCCATCGTCCACCCAGTGAAAATGGCCAGTCTTCCAGGAGAGGGAGAGATAAGTCTGCATGCACCCAAACATCATTTTCAAATTCAAATTCAGAATACAGCTGGAAGGGACTTTGGCAGTCTTCTAGTCCAACCCTCTGCTCAAGTAGAAGACCCTATACCAGTGATGGCGAACCTTTTTTGGTTTGTGTGCCAAAAGGGGGGGGAGCGCGCACTAGCGCGCGCACACGTACCCACAGCGATTCCCTCCCCCCCACACATGCGCACAACCCCCCATGCTGCCCCCTGTGCATGTGCACACACACACACACCCGCGCAAAGGCCTTACCGAAGCGTGGGACGGTAAAAAATGATGAAACGGGCAAACCGGAAGTGTGTTTTCCGAACTTCCGATTTGCCCGTTTCATTGTTTTTTGCATTCTGGGGCTTCAGGAAGCTTCCCTGAACCCTCCAGAGTGCTAAAAACAGCCCAATGGCAAACCGGAAGTGTGTTTTCCGAACTTCCGGTTTGCCCGTTTCATCGTTTTTTGCATTCCGGGGCTTCAGGAAGCTTCCCTGAACCCTCCGGATTGTGAAAAACAGCACAACGGCAAACCGAAAGTGCATTTTTCCGAACGTCCGGTTTGCCCATGGAGCTGACAGGGCAACGCCTCGTGTGCCCTCCAATATGGCTCCGCGTGCCACCTGTGGCACGCGTGCCATAGGTTCGCCATCACTGCCCTATACCATTTCAGACAAATGATTGTCCAGTCTCTTCTTAAAAGCCTTCAGTGATAGAGCACCCACAACTTCTGGAGGCATGCTGTTCCACTGGTTAATTGTCCTTGCTGTTAAGAAGTTTCTCCTTAATTCCAATTGCCACGGTGACGCAGTGGTTAGAGTGCAGTACTGCAGGCTACTTCTGCTGATCACCGGCTGCCAGAAGTTTGGCAGATCGAATCTCACCAGGCTCAAGGTTGACTCAGACTTCCATCTTTCCGAGGTTGGTAAAATGAGGACCCAGATTGTTGGGGAAAATATGCTGACTCTGTAAACCGCTTAGAGAGGGCTGTAAAGCACTATGAAGCAGTATATAAGTCTAAGTGCTATTGCTATTGCTATTGCTATATCCATTTAGGCATTTCTGTATAGTAATTTTTCTTTATCTCAAATTTTTATTAGTGCAGCATATCATGCCTAGCGCCACCACTGGTAGAAGTCCTTTTGAACTTCTAATGAGTCGCTGTCTACGGTCTCACCTAGATCGGCTACACCCTAACTACTCTGCCGAGGCCCCAGTAGATTCCCATAGTCAGCTCCGACACTTTAGCATAGGGAATCAAGTATACACCCACACCTATGCTGGGGGTCCTCTCTGACTCTGTAAACCACTTAGAGAGGGCTGTGAAGCACTATGAAGCAGTATATAAGTCTAAGTGCTATTGCTATTGCTATTGTTTCTCTCCTTGATTGGTTTCCATCCATTGTTTCTTGTCTTGCCTTCAGGTGTTTTGGAAAATAGGTTGACCCCCCTCTTCTTTGTAGCAGCCCCCGAAATATTGGAATGCTGCTATCACATCACCCCTAGTCGTTCTTTTCTCTAGACCAGCCGTATTCAAGTCCTTCAACCATTCTTCATATGTTTTAGTCATATTTAGCCATATTCAGTCATATTTAGTCATCTAAAATATTCATATTTTTCCATCATATTTCTTTCTTGCAATGTCCAAAAGCTCTGAATGGGTCAGAAGTTCTGTACTCGGGTAGGCAAATAGACCGAGGTTTTAGCACCTGCATAACATAAGGAAATGAGTAAATGGAGGGATTAAATGCATGCAGATTGGAAGCACTTTCCAGCTTGAGGTATGCTTCTTCAAAAATACTTTTAACCGGTACTTATTTCTTCTGCAATATAACTGCCAGTGAGAGCTTAATTCATTACCATTTCAACAGCATGAAGGTTCTGTAAATTTAGAGTTCAATTTAATTCTCTCCTTGGAGGGAAAAAATCTCTTTGCTTGCTCACACACTCTAATTGCTACACTGAAAGGTACAGGGACAAAAGCCTGCAAAAATGGAATAAGATTTTCCCTTCATTCCTTCATTGCTTTGGCAATCATCTCTAATTATTCACTAGCAACAAAAAAAAGCACTTTGCACATGCTCGAAACAGCAAGGGTCTCTTAATTATCTCACTTATAGGTTGGGTTTTTTTTTTAAATTAAGTGTGGGCAAATTTCCGTCCAGTTGATAGCAATTCTGAATATCATTAAACTCAGGTAGTGTTTCTTCTTCTTCTTTCTTCATTTCAGAGGGGAGGGAAAGGTTATGAATTGGTGTGCCCTTAAAAAAACAAAAGTATACAGTGTGTGTGTGTGTGTGTGTGTGTGTGTGTGTGTGTGTGTGTGTGTATAAAACCCATTTCAGTAGCACCTCCTGGGAACTGTGCATTGAGATGGAGACGTGGTCTTTTTTTTTTGTACAGCAACAGGCAAATTGGAAATTCTATTACGGTACTAACATCTTTCCAGAGTAAAAAAAAAAACCCACCCCAAATAAGAAAGCGAAGAAAGCAACATGTGGAAGCAACAAGTTGAGAAAATTGATACAGAGAGAAAAACTGTTCACCAGAAAGAAATTACTTGGCAAGAGGCCTGCTCGTGGAGGTCCTATCAACTATTAGCATTAAGAAAAGGCTCTACATCTACGCTTACCAGGCAGTTGTGACTTGGAATGCATCAGCTTTCAAACGATTCCATGTACTGAATTTCATTTCACATTTTCAGTTATGCTGATGACTTTCTCAGCAAAGCAATGTTCTCTCCAGAATATACCTCAGCGCTACCTGAGGAGAGAGACTCATGTCTCCTATCAAGAGGCGAGTGCAATATGCACAGTTTCCCAGGCCAAGCCAGGATGGGATCAGTTTTATTTAATTAGTTGTCAAATTTATGTAGCTGCCCATCTGCCAAACAAGTGACTCTGGGTCAGGGGTGGGTTCTAACTTACCTCGCCGCCGGTTCTCTTCCTCCCGCGCCATGTGGGCATGTGTGCATTGAGTGCCACATGGCTGCACCATGCGAGCAAATGCACAGTGCCAAAAACCAAGCTTCTGCGCATGCGCAGAAGCAAAAAACAGCTTCTGTGCATGCGCAGAAGCAAAAAACAAGATGGTGGCACCTATGCCGCCGTCATTAGAGCTGGTTCGGGAGTGTGGCCAACCGGCGATCGCTCCCAGTTTGGCGAGCGGGGAGAAATTCCCACTACCGGTTCTATAAAACCGGTCCGAACCAGGAGCAACCCACCTCTGCTCTTGTTGTGACCCGCCAGCAGCCCATGCAGCTGGTAGCGGATCCTGTCCGAGACGAGGCCGATGAGGTGATGCGCAAGCGGCCTGTGCAGCTGGCACCCAAGTCTGACAGCGAGGAGGCTGGCAAGGACTCGGTGCCAGAGGCAGAGGTTCAGCCAGGGCCTTCGAAACCTCCAGCACCTCACATCAGTGATGAGGAGGAAGAAGAGGAGCCTCTTCTTAATGCACAGGCACTCAGAGCTGCCAAAAGGCAGGAATGGCTACTCAGGAGGAGGTCTCCTCAGGAGTAGGCTTGGGGCTAATTGGCCACTCCCCAAGCCTACTTAAGGAATGACGAAGACGGAAAAAACTCTGCAGGAAACAACTTGTTTGATAGTTTTTTCGTTCGTGTGCCTCTTGTTTGGAAAACCTCTGCTCGGCTTATCTGTTTTGGCTTACTTCTGGTGGACTGATTCCAGGCATCTTGCCAACCTGTGTAAGCTTCCTGAGATATCCAGGACTAATTACTTATCTTTGCTTTATGACTTCATGGACTTATGCCAGCTGTTAATGCCGCTTAATTAACAGCTGTTTTTTTCAAGAAAAGACTGCTTTAAGATTTGTTTACATGTGAACACTACTAAGCCAGTTTATTAGTAGTTGTTAATCAATTAAATATAGGTTTGAACAAACTGCATGTGTAATACGTTTTCTCTGGTCCGTAGCTGGGGCAGAACAGCTCTGGGTGGCATATGACAAGGCTAAAAAAACAGTTAATTTAATCCATGGTAAAACAACACTGATTTTTATTATTATAGAAAGCTGTAAAAGGCAAAGCTAAAAAAGAAATAGTAGGAAATGTTAATAATAAGGGAGCGGCCTCCTATTTCTTGGGTGAAAATCAGCCTGCAACATTAAAATAATTTCACTGAGGTAGGATCCTGGCCCAGAGGTCCAAGGTCCCCTTTGGTAGCATGAGAAGAAGAATTTCTTAACATTGAAGAACAAGTTTACCTCATTTTGAAGCATGCAAAGTAATGTGCGTTTCAATTTGTAGCCAGGCTGCCACCCCACCCCACCTCTTCAAATCTACAGTGAACTGTATCGCAATCTAAAAAATATACACGCAGTTCTCAGCTTATGTCCACAATTGATACCACAATTTCCATTGCTAAGCAAAGGGCTTGTTAAGTGAGTCACATCCGATTTTACAATCTTTTAACAATGGTTGTCAAGTGAACCTCCTCCTCTTCCTCCTCCTCCTCCTGAATCTGTACAAGAACTGGAATGGATTTGCCTGATTCATTTCTTCCTCATGTTTGTAACTCAATAAATTAATGAATGAAGAAACAAACCTTATTCAATATGCCTGCACACCAGGGAAAAAATGAACAAACACAATTTAGTTTTGGAACCATTGACTGGAAAAGGCAACTGTTGGGAAAGGAACACATTTGTGAGGGAAGATGTATACAAATATGGGCATGGTTTTGCCCATTTGGGGGGAATTGAGAAATAGATGACAGTGGATTTGTCCAAGTCCCTCCCCTCTCAGATATCAAGGACTGGCAGCTTCATTGTTGTATTCAGAAATGTCCTTCTGATCAATGGTGAGTTGTTCCCGGTTAGGCCCGGTTCTTAGAACTGGTAGCGCCGGCGGTGGGAGACTCCACCCACCCGCCCGGAACGCTTCTGCACATGTGCAGAAGTGTCGCGAGCGCTCACAAGCGCAAACCGGTAGTAAAGGGTTTTATAACCCACTTCTGATCATGAAAAAGGCCACAGTACTTCCAGTACTTTGAACAATCTTTATATTAGGTTAGAGTTTATTTTATCCATAGCTGGGGGAAGAAGAAAAGAAAGAAAGATACTTCAGATTCTCAAATTCAAGCAGCATTTTTATATACTGTATATATCTTGAAAAATGTAATGACATAAACATGGAAACCATGGTGACCGACAGCTAATGAAAACGTTTTTCCTAACTTTCCCTGGGCACATACTGTGTGTTCCCTCCCCCCTCAACCCTTCCATAAGGCACAAATGCTATTATTGGTTTCCTGCTTATATAGGCTTGGAATATCACAAGGACTGCAAATAGCATCAATCTAGAATCTCAACATGGCAAAACACAACAGAAGAAAAAGTGTTAAGATGACAACTCTGGATGGATTGTTCTTGCCTTCCGTTTCTTATTGTACATTTCTATATATTGCTTAACACCAAATGAACTTTACTGAGCTTGGCTTACTTAATCCAGAATCCTCCAACCTTCTTGAGATGGCAACTCCCAGAATTCCTAGCTAGCAAAGTCAGGAGTTAGGGAATTCTGGGAGATGGAGCTCTTGCCTCACAATCAGGACGTTGTGAGTTCGATCCTAGGTAGAGGCAGATATAGGGTCTCCTGCTTGGGCAGAGGGTTGGACTAGATGACCTGCAAGGTCCCTTCCAACTCTGTTAATCTGTTAAATATGGAGAGCCTCAGTGAAGCTTTGCCTAATTCATGAAACTATTGATTTAGCCTCATGCTGTGCTGTAAATGGTTGTCAAGTTCTCCCTGGAGTTACCCTGAGGGAAGTCAACCATTAATGGATATCTATCCTGGATCTCTAGATTTCTTACAATTGATTCTGGATATAGTCAGAAATTAAAAAGGTGTGTTGGGTGTATGTTATGCCATGTTTGGGATGTATTAAAAAATCAACATAATTACTTCTTGCTGCTCCCAAGAAAGCCCACAGCATTGCTACTGATAGAGAAAGCTTGCTCTAGTCTAGAGTGCTTAGTGTTTTCTAGCTATATTCTAGCTAGCTAGTTTTCTAGCTAATCCCCATTCTTTCTGCAGGCTTAACTGCCTCTTATCTAACGGTTGTCTAGTCTGTAGCTCTTCTTCCTATGTCCCAAGGTCATTTGCACATACCATTACACTACCCTGGTCTTTTGAATTAATGTGTTTTACATTCTAAGTATTAAACAATGTCTCTATTTGTCAGAACAAAAGCTTCAATTTTTGAAAGGATTTGGGAAAAAGAGGAGAATCCCTTGTTGTTAAATACCTCAGGGCATACCCAATTTAACTGATATTCTTCCTCTGAGGCGGATTAAAAAATATATACTTTCAAGATTTTCTTAATGAAATCTTACAATAAGAGCTAGTATTTCTGGGTGCCTTCTAATCTGGATGATAGTCATAACAGAGGTGGGTTCAATACGTTCTGACCAGTTATGGAGAATCGGTAGTGGAAATTTTGAGTAGTTTGGAGAACCGGTAAATACCACGTCTGACTGGCCCCGCCCCCACCTATTATCTGCCTCCCGAGTCCCAGCTGATCAGGAGGGAATGTGGATTTTGCAGTAACCTTCCCCTGGAGTGGGGTGGGAATGGAGATTTTACAGTATCCTTCTCCTGCCACGCCCACCAAGCCACACCCACCAAGCCACGCCCACAGAACTGGTAGTAAAAAAATCGAATCCCACACTGACAAAAGGCTGGCAAGTAGTACTTAGTCCCTGAAGACTGTGCTTCCTGATTTGAAACAAAGACACAAATGCATGATTTTGTAAGAAATGCTACATCAGCCAAGAATTTCTGGAGATAAGTGGCATCAATTGAACTCCCTCCACCTAAGATGACCATAACATCTGCTTAAAGAAGAGTGGGGACACTGCGGGATTTGCAGTCCCTTTTTTGATTGCTTCTTCCTCCCATCCAGGCTGCAGTATATTCAATTACGCGTCTTCATTTACGTTTCCTGGATAGATTGCCCACAGCATTCGTTAGAGAGTTGATTTGAAAAAAAGGAGAAATTAACAGTGAGGCCTTTCACAGCTAAAGAAACTGCCGTTCTGACCTCTAGGTAATAAAGTGTAGGGCCAACAATTTGAAAAAGGGAATTAAGCATGGAAATTAGAACATCTGACTGGAGGCAAATTAGCATACAAAAGGCCTGGATTTTTTTCTTTTTATTTTTTGGGAAGCTGCATCTTTTCAAGTGGATGAGGCAGTTTGCATACTCAGATGTCAGTTTCATGTGTTATTGCTGGAAGGAAGAACTTCTTTTGGAAAGAGATGTTGAGAAAGTTTTGCTTTAATTACAAGTGTGCTTGACAATAAAACTTCGCAGCACACATTCTCTTAGCAATAGCACTTAGACTTATATACCGCTTCACAGTGCTTTACAGCCCTCTCTAAGCAGTTTACAGAGTTCAGCATATTGCCCCCAACAATCTGGGTCCTCATTTTACCCACCTCAGAAGGATGGAAGGCTGAGTCAACCTTGAGCCGGTGAGATTTGAACTGCTGAACTGCTGAACTAGCAGTCAGCTGAGTAGGTTGCAGTGCTGCTTTTAACCACTGCGCCACCTCGGCTCCTCCTCTTGGCCATATAGTGCAGGCACAGAATTTTCCAGCATTGTTTTCGACTAGTTCTCATTAAGACTGATAAAAGAGGAGTTGCTTTAGAAATACTGTATGTCCAAATCAATTTCAGAGGGAGGCATGATAAGCTAACGCTTCCAAAATGTTGTGAGCCGCCCAGAGTCCCCTGGGAGTTGGGCGGCATATAAATCCATTTAAATAAATAAATAAATAAAAGAGCAGAGGTGACAGTCACAGTAAAACTGATGAACCTGTGAGTAGACCAGTTCAAGGGAGATTATCCACATATGCCCTGGAGGGGTCTCCAACCTTGGCAACTTTAAGACTTGTGGACTTCAACTCCCAGAATTTCTCAGCCAGCAAAGCTGGCTCAGGAATTCTGGGAGTTGAAGTCCACAAGTCTTAAAAGTTGCCAAGGTTGGAGATGCCTGCTCTGAATGGCTGTTTGTCACAAATTTTGCCTGATGCAGAAATATTAGAACCAGAAATACTGGATTTTTTTAAAAAAGGTGTGGCTTACAGGACAAATACAATGAAATACAAGAGAATGACTCAGTTAAGGCCTTGCTATAGGACATACAAAAGGTACTAGTCAACTTTTTGAAAACCAAAGTGGAAATACAAATGATAAACCAAGTGAACAACCTGCATAATGACTTTTTACTGGATTTACAAAAGAGATGTGCTGAGAAGAGACCAAATGACAACAACTGAATGAATTAAAGATCAATATACGGTAGCTTGTTGCTGTTTTCTTGTCCCTTTCTTTTTTTTTCTTTTTCTATGAAGATGTTGGTTGTTTCATGTTCTTATTTAGAAGTTCCTTTTTTATTGTGATGAAGCTGTCATCTACATACCTGATCCATGTTTTTTGGTTGTATATATGGGAGTGCTATAGTTTCTAGTTGCTGCATTAAGTCTCTGCTATGAGTCTGGACCAGAGGTGGGATCCTACCTCTGATTGCCAGTGCGGTTAATTGCTGAGTTCGCGGCAGAGCCGAAGACACTGCTCGAGCCTGCTTCCGTTTGCGGAGCGGGAGCATTCCCCGGGCGCTTTCCCCGCCCGCATGGATGCCGCCAATGGCGTTCTTTTGCCCTCCGCGCATGGCCCCATGCGCAGAGGGCAAAAGAACGCAGTTGGCGGCATCCATGCGGGCGCGGAAAGCGCCCAGGGAAAGCTCCCGCTCCGCGAATGGGAGCACGCTTCGGCTCTGCCGTGAACTCAGCGATTAACCGCACCGGCAATCAGAAGTAGGATCCCACCTCTGGTCTGGACTATAGTAACCCTATGGGTGTTCCTCTGAATTTGTTGGTATTTTGTTCATCAAATTGAAAGCAGGTAGGGAGACAGAGGTTGATGAGTTCCACGAATGTGGGTATTTCAATTTTAGTGCATTTGGATAGTTTCTGCATACTGTATTTCTCTTCCATTGGATAGAATGAACTTCAGCAGTCATGGTCCAAACTGAAATTAGCCATTCAGATAATGGAGTGTGTGGTTGTTCACACTCCTTCATTAATATATGAACAGGGCTAAACAGGGCTCCCTTTCCCCACTCAGTCCCTTACTACCCTACACTTCCCTTACTTTCTTCCTAAGTATTCTTATCATCATCACTCTTGTCTGTCTTGAAGGCAAAGACATCCCTCTTTTGCTCATGCAGTCAAGCACTATTGCCATGGAATGTGCCGTCTTAATAAAAATAACAACAGTGATTAGGGATGCCACCTGATTAATGAATAAGTCAATTCATTGTCCCTGATTGCAAAACATTGATTAAAGCTGGATTAACACCTGCAGAAGAGTAAAACCAAGGTATTAGAAAGCAAGATCTATGTGATTTGGGAGGCTCTAAGAAACCATGGCAGCTGGCACATTGGAGGAAAAGCAAGTTCTTAGCAGTGTAAGAGGGAACAGGAATGCCTACATTAAGCTCACATTTGTTGTGTGATTCTGGGCCCAGTTCAGGGGGTTCTAATGATTTATGAGATTTGGGGGCATGGTATATAAATTATTTCCACTGCCCATGGGCCATGGTTAAATATGGCAATCTAAAGCATGCTTCTATCATTAGAGTGATTTGATGTTGTAGAACTGCAATATTGTAGGTCTTCAATAAGACTGATCTCTGCTTAGATGTAGAACAGTGTTTCTCAACCTTGGCAACTTTAAGATGTGTGGACTTCAACTCCCAGAATGCCGCAGCCAGCAAACTGGCTGGGGCATTCTGGGAGTTGAAGTCCACACATCTTAAAGTTGTCAAGGTTGAGAAACATGGATGTAAACCATTAGGGTCCAAATGCAGATATAATGTCATTTTATTAAACCTTCTCTTCCCACTGCTTGCAATACTGAGGGAATATCTCAGTTGTTTTCTGACTGGTCTAAATATTTCCCTGCCATTCTGTCAGCAGGGCAGGTGGATTTAATGAAAAGAAATCCGAAGTGGAGTTATTTCACATTATTCCTGCGTTCTTCGCATACCCGAGGACAGGCAACATGGCTGCCATCCAGCCAAAAGTATTAGAGTGTGAGGGGGAAATGAAATATAAGTAGCATCTTATTAGCAAAGGACATCTGAGCCTCTAATTAAAATTTGCCTAATGACCCAGCTTCTTCGTCATTTTCACTATCACAGACATTAATTTACAGTGACAGGTACTTACGCAAAGGCAAAATTAATTTCTCTTTCAGAAAAGGAAAAAAAATGAAAGAGATTGTACATCCATTTTGTGCTTTACTGAGTGGAATCCTTGCAATAGAAATGCCCTGAAAATGAGGCGTTTGGTGTGAGATGGTTCCCCTTGTTGAAGCCTTCATTTCTACTGAAAGCCAGAATTTAATCCTTTACTAATATGGTGGAGACATATTTGAAGAATAGGACAGGTTTGCAGGCAGGGATCTACAGAGGAGGCCAACTGGATCAGACCAAAAAGGCCATCTGGCCTGACTCGATGCCAAAGAGAAGTCACGAGCAGGACATGATACCATAACCCAGTGTTTCCCAACCTTGGCAACTTGAAGATGTCTGGACTTCAACTCCCAGAATTCCCCAGCCAGCATTTGCTGGCTGGGGAATTCTGGGAGTTGAAGTCCAGACATCTTCAAGTTGCCAAGGTTGGGAAACACTGCCATAACCACTGTCTCATTCATATTCTTGGCAATTAATATTGAAGTACCTACTGCCTCTGATCTTGAATGTAATATAGCCATTATGATTTGCAGACATTGCTAGGCATAGTCCTCTGGAATTGGTCTGATTTGCTTTTAAAGCTTTCTAGGTTGGTGACCATGACTAAATATTGAGGTAAAGACAGCCACCATTTATCTTCGTTGGATGTTCCTGGGATCTAATAGGAGAAACAAATTGCCTTTTTGGCCGAATCATAGATTTGTGATCTTTAGATTTCTCTTTTCCTTTCAAAGAAGTCCCTTACTGTCTTTTTGCCATGGTCAGAGGATGTATGAGAGCACCACTCTCTAATAAAATTCAGAAAGCTCTTAAGGTGGAAGGAAAGAAAGAGGATAACCAATAGGAAGGGGGATGTACAGCAGAAATGAGTTTATGGTTAAAGACCTGGTAGGCAAGGTTAGGGGGAGATCATCATGGAGAAAATCAATGTATGTGATTACTAGGATTTGATTTGATGGTAATCAAGTCAATAATCAATCTCCACTAGCTTCTCTGCAACTTTATGGTTGTCAGAAAGGTCGGGTGCTCATTTTTGCAGATAACGAGGGATTCAGTGTGAAAAACATTCAACATTTTCCAGCCATATTTGTAAGGGGCCACTCTTTAGCAAAAGAGAGGATAAGCCATTGTAAATCCCTCGGGAGTCCCTCGGGAGTAGGGCGGCCTATAAGAAAACCAAAATAAATAAATGAATGAATAAATGAATAAATAAATAAATAAATAAATAAATAAATAAATAAATAAATAAATAAATAAATAAATAAATAAATAAATAAATAAATAAATAAATAAATAAATAAATAAATAAATAAAAATCAATTTTGATTTGGGTGCATATGAATCTAGTAAATAAACAAACAAATGTCAGGTTTCCACTTCTCTAGTATTGAGATCTGCTAGATACTAGGACTGAAGCACATAGGCTTCAGTCAGGTCCTCCATTTAGGCGGGAAACCTACTGACTTCTGACTGGCTGAACTGGCTGACAGCCCCCTATAAAAGGGCTGTCTGTCAGACAGAGCCTTTGCTGGATTGTAAATAGTTGCCAAATAAAGAGCTGTTGTTTTGAAGCCACTTCTGTCTGCCTCTTCCATTCACCCTATCTAACAAGATCCATCCAGGATTTAAGCTGTGAAAAGTGTCACGTTGCAGATATTCCGCTTGAGCTGCAGGTCTCAGCAGCTACACTTTGACACTATTAAGAGTGGAATATAAACCATACACTAAAGTGACACAAACACTGAAAATCCCAAAGTCTCATCTGCTTAGTTGTCAAGATCAGATCAGAGAACGAAGTAAGAGAAAGGGCCAGAAGGTGAGTAAAAAAATTACAGCCTCAAAGCAATCAAAGATCAGAGTGGAGGACCAGAAAATTAATCAAGACTTATAAATGAGATTGGTTAAATCAGTGGTTCCCAACCTTTTTTTGGCCATGCCCCACCTAAGCATCTCTAAAATACTGATGCCCCCCCCCCGACATATACGAGTAATTCTTACTATTCAAAAAGTGAATTCCTACTCATGCGGAGGAAGCCTCAAAGGCCATTAACTTGGTTTAAACAAGGTTCCAATTGCCCCCATTAAAAATCAAATTGCCCCACTGTGGGGCATGGGCCCCACATTGGGAACCACTGGGTTAGATAGAAAAAGAAATAAAAAGCACAACAGAGCATAAATGTGTTTACATTTAGAACCAGTTAGAGGAATTTTTTTGGGGAAATTTCCCAAAAACCATTCTTTATGGGCTGAACAGGACCACATCTAGGATTTCAGAGGCTTAAGAGGCTGACTTTAAGAGTTTAAATCAAGAATGATTAGATGTTGCTTTCGTATTACCAGTAAAGTTAGTCCTTGACTTACGACCATAATTGAGCCCAAAATTTAGGTTGCTAAGTGAGACATTTGGTAAATGAGTTTTGCCCCACTTTATGACTTTTCTTGCCACCGTTGTTGAGTTAATCATTGCCATTGTTAAGTTAGTAACACAGTTGTTAAGTGAATCTGGCTGCCCCATTAACTTTGTTGGTCAGATGGTCACAAAAGATAATTGTTAAGGAGTGTGCAGAGCGACCCCTGAGTTATCAGGGGCATTGCACGTAGAAACGGGGTATTTCAGCTTGGCAACCAGTGGATAGGAGTAATGATCCAGTCACAAACAGATTCGTTAAAGTGTATAAAATAGTTTACTTTTAGTTAAATAGCACAGTCCAATTAAACAGTGCAGGTCATACACGTTCAGTCAGTCAATATCAAGAAGTACAATAATCTTCTTACCAGCCTGTCTTTGTCTTAAACATCAAACAATGATAATACAGCTTATAAACACTTCAATACTATCAATGAGTAACAGAGCTTCACACAGAACTCACTATCAGACACAAAGTCAATCATGCATGAATCAGCAGAGAGAACGAACCACGATCTCTAGCTCCCTCTTATGGCAATCTTGAAACATTACGGCCAATCAGAATACTGCAATACATTTAAAGCTGTAGTACTTAAATATATACAAACATAGATTGGTGGCTTGTTTATATATTAACAACCCAACCGTTTGGACATAGTCCTAACAATAATAACACTAAAAACGTCATAAATATGAGTCACTTGCTAAGCATCCACATTTTGATCACATGACCATGGGGATGCTGATTGGTTGTAAGTGTGAAAAAGGGTCATAACTCACTTTTTTCAGTGTCATTGTAACTTCGAACAGTCATTAAATGAACTATTGTAAATCGAGGACTACCTGTACCACCAGCCCTATGTATCCTGTTGTAGCATAAGATTATCTGCATCTGAAGCTGGAGTATCTTAGACTCTATTTATACTTAAACAATGATTTCTCAGTGTTCTTTCTAAGCCAAAAAGAGGTGGGTGGGAGAGATGCCATCCTAAGTCTGCGACAGTGATTTTTTTTCTGCACACCAAGATACAGCATAATAATCCAAATATTAGTTTGTGCTGCCCTGCAAGTGAAGTAATGCAGACAATTCAGCCACCCAAAGTTTCTTCTCTTTTTCATGTCACTTAGTAAGGATAAGGAGTATTCGGAAACCTCCCTTTATCCTGGGTGTCTTTTGTCACTTGTTAGTGGGAGGCTGGAAATTACTGGATAACTCTGAAATCAAAACTTTTTAGAACAAATTGGACAGCATGAAAACAGCAGGTAGAGTGTTGTGTCTCTTTGTCAGAACAATGGGCATAGAGGGCTCTTTCTTGGTGACAAAGCTCAGGAGAAACTTCTGAAAGAGCCACAGTTTGAGATAATGAATCCAAATCAGCAGGTACAGTGTTGTTCGCTCCATCTAGAGTTAGAGTGACTGAGACACGTGCAACTATCGGGAGCCACAACACAAAAATGCGCCCTCTTTTTCATCCATGCTTCTTCCAGGAATTTGCCCCTGTGCTGGATGGGATCACACAATGTATTCAACCAAGTCAGTGAAGCAGGGGCGGGTTCCTAATTTTTTTACTACCACTCTGTGGGCGTGGCTTATTTTGTGGGTATGGCTTACCAGCCATGTGACCGGGTGGGCGTGGGCCTCGGGAGATTGGCAGCGGCCGGAGAAGCGGGGGGGCATTGCCCATCCGCAACACAGCCCCCCGCAGTGGGAGCAGCAAGACCGCAGCAGCGGTTCTTCTAGGAGGCTCCGTCCGGCCTGAATGCTTCTCCCCATTCAATGATCCTAGACTCCTGCCGCCCGTTCCCCCTCCTCTCAGCAGCTCGAGAAGCCTCAAACATGCGAAAATGCCTAGGATCATCAACGCGCGTTCGTGGCTTCTTGGACTGCTAAAGGGAGGGGAATGGAGATAGATCCTGCCGCCCGTTCTTTCAGCATCTCACGCGCTCCCTCAGCCATCCTCCCCTGCTTGGATTCACTGTGGGGTAGGAAGGCAGCATATGCGCAGTGCCGGAAGCTTGGCTTCTGGGCATGCGCATAAGAAAAAAAATTAAAAATTTAAAAAACATTTTTTTTTAATGGCAGCACCCAGGCACCGGCAACCGACCGCACTGGTACTGTGACGTCACCAGCAGTCCGCTACCGGTGCTATAGAGTGGACCGCACCGGTAGGAACCCACCACTGCAGTGAAGGAAGCAAGAGCTAAATTGAAATAACATGCTAAACTTGGTTAGGGGTAACATGATTTGTGTGTGTGCCTTGACCCGCTAATTTAGTTGGGTTCAGTTGCTTTTAATTGATGGGGTGCATGCTGCCTAAAGTCACTTTTAGTGAGGTGGGTGACTGTATAAATGTACTAAATAAATAAATGGCTTAATTTCATAACTACATTAATTTTTATTTTGCTTTTCTTATTTTGTATTTCACCCTGTTTTTAATTCTGTCCCTATAGCTTTTATAGCTTGTATCTGTATATGGTCGAGAGTCATTTTGATAGTGAAGTGAGTGGTGTCCAAATTTGATAATATAAAATAATAAAATAAAAGTACTAAGTACTGAGGTTGGCAGAATATTCTAGATTAGACTAAAATGCATTACGTGGGAGAAACTGTGAGAAATGAAATTATTTTAGTTAAAAATGACATGTAACAAGAACCATAGTGTAACCATTTTGAATGATTTTGTAATGAAATAATGATGTGTGACAAAATGTAATATGTCAGCTTATTTTCACTTTTCTCAGAATAACAGGAAATGTTTTGACCAATTTTGTGGGAACAGAGAGAGAACATGCTTGTTTTTCTCCTTTGTTATGAAGGGGATTAGCTAATGGGAATGTGCAGGTTCACACAGAAAGAGAGGAAGTGTGGAGCTGTCAGGATGATGAATATGTTCTGGGTTTTTCCTATGTTGTAAATATTGTGTTAGGATGTTACATAATGGAGGTTGGACGATATGATGGGAGGAGTAAGGTGGAGTCATGTTCATTATAAATCTATGTTTCAGGATAATGGCCTTTGTCTCTATTTTGTGTCATGGATGACCATGTAGGGACCCTTTGATCAAAGTGTAATTAAACTGTTTATATTGTACATAATTCTGGATTCCTGTTTAATTATTTTTCTCACAATTGGCGCTCCAACGAGGGCCTGGACGTTCTTTCTGGATTTGGGAAATACCTTGACCGGGAATGCGCGCACACGCCCTATCTTTGGGTGACCGGGGTGAGGGTTTCGCTTATCCGGGGGAATTTGCTCCTCAAACGGACTGAGACTGCAGGATCCAGTGACAATATAAACAGCCCCGAGTGAATGAAGGCCGGCCGGCAACAACTACTTGGCTTAGGTGAGTAGTGAGACACGGGGTGTTTCTGTTTAGACTCCTTAAGTGGATTCCTTGAATAGAGGGTGATGTGTTTACTTAGGTTGTAAGTAAATACGAGAGGCACTGGGAGATTGATCGTCTCTGTGTTATGTGCTAGTCCCTATGTACAAGGGCACGTCTATTAGAATATTCAGGAGGAATATTCATATTCAGGAGGAATCGAAGAGAACAAGTCTCGGGGGGAAAAATGGGGCCCGGTTAACTAGAAATGCTAGCGGAAGGAATGAAATTCCTTTGAATCCCTTTGATCTCCTACATTGGAGAAGCTGTGAATGCAGTGGAATGGGGGGTAGGCTAAACTAAGTTGTTATGCCTGAAAGTTGTGCTTGAATATGGCCATGGTTGTCATTGGAATGAGTGTGGAAACTCTAAACCATATTGTTTTAAAGAGTGTGCTTGGCAAGACAAAGTGTAAAGCTTAACTGCTGTATGTTCGTTCCAGTTTGTTTGGATGACCTTTCTCTCTATCTTTGGTAATATGGAATGTGACCCTTTCATGTATGTTTGGTGTCTTTGAATTCCTTCAAGACAGAGTGCCAAATGGCTTGATGGCTGCTGGGGAATTCAGTTACATTTGTTAATGTGTTTATGTGTTGTTGTTTTTCTTTGCCTTTCTGTCTTAAGGGACTATAAATTAATGGTGATTGTACCTGAAAGATAACACAGATGTTAGGAATTATTTTGCAGGCAGGATAGTATTTGTACATGGCACTGGCGGGGTGTGAAACAGGTTGAGGTTTCAGAATATTCTGATATGTTAGTTTATAGATATTGTTTAGGGTGCTGGAAATGTTCAGCCAATCTGAAAGATGTTCTGATATTGCAGGTAAAGAATGGAATCAAGGGGTTGTTGGTTTTTTTTGCAGATAAAGATTTTTTCTTTGGAAGGTTTAGGACATTAGGGAATAGGCTTGTCCTTGGAGCTTTGGGAAATGGGCTGTGGTTAGGGCCCAAAATCAAATTTTTGATTTAAAAACCTTAAAGCCATTTCCCACTGCTTGTAAGTTCAAGTTCAAGATGCTACAAGATGCAAAGGGGCATTAACTCCCTGATAGATCAGTTGATGGGGAGGAAGATTTTTTTTTTATGTTAGTTTGCACAAAAGTTTTTTTTTAATTCAATGGAAGTGAGAGTTCTCAAAACGGAGGTGGTCTGGAGACCTGTAATTGTGTGTTTGCGAACATGGGGATGTTTGTAAACATTTGCTTGTTTACAAGGGGATGAGAGAGATCTCCTTCACTAATTATAGTAAGTAACAAGGATTTGTACTTGGAAAGTATTTGACAGAAAATACTGATTGGAGAGACATTCTATGAAGAATGTGAAGAGAGGTGTTTGGCAGTTAGAAGTTAGAAGAGTTAGTTGTGCATTTATTTGTGAGTTTCTGTGTTGAAACGATGTTGAAGAGAATGGCTTATTCTGAATTGAGTATTCAGCTGTGTGAGGGTGCGAGAGAGAGAAGAGGGGGGGAAGCGGCTTGCTTTTTTTCCCTTTTACACATTTTTTCCCTAGAGTCTGCAGAGAGAGAGGAGGGGCAGAAGGGGGAATTTGCGGAAGTTGATGTTTTCCACAGATGTCCTGCTCTGAGAGCTCTGCGTTTGAAGAAGTTGTTGAGTTAATGCACTGCTGATTGTGAATAGGTGATACTGACAAGGTTGAATTCTTATATGAGAAGTGGTCAGAAGTAGAACCATGGAGGTGAGATGTGAGATGTAGAGATAAGTAAGTGGAGTTGAAGAAAGTTAAGTTGATATGAGTTTGCCTGATTTGGGGAAGTCTTTTGTTTGTTTGTTTGAAATAGTTCACATTAGATAGGATGATGTGGCTAAGGGTGTGTTAGCTTAAAAAAAAAAAAAAAACTGGTAAGTTGATAGACCCTGTGGTGAGAGGGTGGCTTTATCTTAGGATAGTTTAGTACTGCTTTCTGATTTTTATCAGGAGAAGGGAAGGATTGGGAAAAGTGTAGAGCATGATGTGTAGACATAAGGGATCTACAAATGCGAATGCGTAAGCCTATGGAGGCTATTGTTTTTTTTGTTTGGTTTTGTTTATTGATGGTTCATCCCGAGAGGGGGATGAAAGAAGGGAATTGGATATGCAGTGAGTAATAGGTTGCTGTCTGAATGGTCAGCAGCGTGTTTGTTTTGTTACAAGCGTTAAGATATTGGCAAATGAAGTGGGTAATATTTATGCCTATGGTATTTGGAATACCTTTGAGAGGATTTGGATGGAACGGGGTTTGATTCCAGGCAGGGAAAGAAGCTAGGATGAATAGGATCTGGAAGAGACCAGCGTGGCTGGCTGGCACATGAGGAGAGATCCTCGAGGTTGATTGTGGCTAGCGAATAAGGCTGTAAGAAGCGGCGAGAATGGGAAAGGAAGTAGAGATAATGGTAAATACAATTCCTATTTTGGAATGGGATGTCAAGCCTAAGTTTAGAAGGTGTGGAAATGGTAGATATGAGATGGATTTCAAATGGTGAATGAACCTATTATGAGAAACATTTTTGAGCGTGTGCATTGGGGTATACAAGTATTGACTGGCATTATGAAAAGAAAGTATGTATGCAGAGGAATGTGGGTAATTGCAATGCAGATATTGGGGAAATGTATACATTGCATTAAATAAACAAAAAAGAGCATGAGGATGCAAGTGACTGGGGGAAAGTGAATGGCTGTTTGGCCATTCCAATGAATCCAGGTGGGATATCAGCTGTGGGGATATTGAGAAATCTGCTGGTGATAGTGGTTTATTTAAATGGTTGGGTGGAAGTATTTCCATGAGGATTTCCATGAGGAATGGTAAATGCTCAGATGCTAGAATGAAATATTGGAGCAGATTGTTCCAAGAAATGGGTTGGAGAAAACTATTGAAAGTGATAGAGGTACGCATTGTCTAGCCCAGGTAGTGTAATAGGTAATAGACCAATTAGGTATTAATTGGCAATTACATTTATCATTTTGTCCGATTTTGTTTGGCAAAGTTCGGAAAATGATTCAAATTTTGAAAAACACCTTACAGAAGTTAATTTTAGAATTGCCGCTACCTTGGATGAAATGTTTACCTTTAGCAATATTGCTTATTAAGATAAATATAAGAAAAGACATTAGAATTTTATTATAAGAAATGATGTTTGGTATTTCTTATACTAGAAATGTGGGAATGTCACAGATAAAATGCGAAGCTGTTTGTTTTTGAAAAAATATACAGGAACTGTCCCAGTGTTTTTCTCTTTTAAGGTTCGGAGGACTATTGGCACAGATTCCTTCCCTTGATTTTCAAATACGTGACTTTAAGAGCGGTGACTGCATCCTGATTAAAGCTCTAAAGAGACATGAACTAAAGCTAATGTGAGAAGGACTGTTCCAAGTGCTGTTGACTACCGAGTTGACTACCGAGTCGGGATGAGCGGACTAAAGAGACAGGCTGAGTCCATTGTTCGTGTGTAGAAGGACTGGGGACTACACCCCATGGATGGACAGTGACTGCTAAGACAATAGATCCTTTTGCATTGACTTTTAGGACTAATTGATAGCACTTTGGGAGGTTGAGTTGCTTATTTGGTTGGGGGTAATAAACTTTTGTATTGTGTTATTGTTTTCTATAGGGAAGAGACATAGTAGGGTGGTATGGTTACATGTTGTGAAAGTATGTGGATGAAAGTCCCTGGAGTGATTGCATTGAAGTTTGAGTTTGTATTACATTACATATACATACACAGGGGGGCCAGTCCACTGGAAGCATGAATTCGACAGTAGGGGTGATTATTGTCTTCTGGGGAATACGGACGTATCTTTAAGTAGGGATGGAAACGTTTGCTGTGTTGCTGTGTTATTTTATAATGTGGCAGCAGTTGGGTTTCCATGCTGAACTTGAACAACGATTCTCCCAGATACATAAATCACTGACACTGATTGAGCCGGAAATTGGAGGCTGGAATTTGTATTAGATCTACCTTTAGTGGTGACATATCAAAGGAGTAACCATACATATGAGATAGCTGTTCATAATAGAGATGTGTCCAATAGGATGGAAGCTGTACATAGTCATTGCTATGAGAGATGTGGCAATTATACACCTTCCTATAAGAGGAAGGATTGATTTTACTATATGGAGAAATAAAAGCCCCATCCAAGCTTATGTTTTTATATGACAATATGGCATTGTCAGGTCTGCTATTTGGTTGAAGGGTAGATGTACAATTAGAAAACGCCACTTAGATACATATGACATGTGAGAGAAGCCTATGAAGAAGGAAGAGGAAATATTTTCCTGATGACAGTGGCTTTGAATACTATATTCTTTTGTGTGAAAGGAGAGACAACGGTCTCGGATATCATATCTATATATATTGTGGGTGTACTAGTTCCTGGGAAGTTTTTGTTTGAAGATGGAAAGATTGTTATGGAACATAACATCTATGATCTATCAAAAGTGATTACTTTGCTTGGTCAGTGAATGAGTGAGTGAAGCCCAGTGAATGGACTAATTAGAAGAAGCTGGTACTTTGAGGTGAAGAACATTTTGCCAGACTGTGATTGTGTAATATGGACAAGTATAAACAAGAATGTGTTTACTTGAACTGAGAGTGAAGAGATGGATCATTAGGATAGGTGCTATATCTACCTGAAGGATGGTTTTTGTTTTATAGCTTATATGCTTATGCAGTTATTCTTGCTAATGCAGTGGGAGGATCTTATCCTATAAGATGCCTGAACACAGGTTTATTGTTTTTACTGATGAATGCTACACTGCATCATAGTACTTGCATACCAGCAAGAAGACCATGATTGGAAAGGTGGTGAAAAATACACGACAGGTGAGACACATGATCAGAAACCTGGACATGAAGAAACATCTAAGAAAGCAGGTGAACCTCACCTGGCAATATATAATTTGCATATTATATATATATACAAAGATCTATATCTCTAGTGCAGTATAAGACAACTGAATATGCTGCCAAAAGGAGTTATAGGGGTAAAAGGTACATAAAGAATGCATATGATGCTGGAGGTAGTGATGAAGTGGTGATATTATCTGATGTAGAAGTTCGACTTCTAGGCATATTTCCTTGGTTTGCAACACGATAGAATCATAAGCAGATAGGACTTGCTTGTGCTTTGGCAAAAAGTATTAATGAAACTTCGTCTGCCATAGCAGCTCTGGCTAATGGGGGAGATAAGGAAGTCTTTATTAAGGATGGGCCATGGTTACGTGGAATTCGTAAGGATTATGCTGCTTTGGTACAGGACATAAATCACATTTAAGAGCTTTGCTACCACCTACAACATAAAACTGAGAATTCTGCATTCCATGGGATATGGAATGTATTAACTCTTGCTTGTGGAGTTTTGCATGGTTGAAAACCATATGTGGGCACTATAATCATTATAGTTATAGATTGTATATCTTGTGTCTGTATTAGATGTACTGTATGCCTGTATGTGTGTGAAGTGTTGTAAGTCTTGTTGTAAGATGGGACGCCTTAAGGAGTTGGGGATGTGGGCCCTAACTACGAAGGATGTGCGTATTGTTACAAAAATAAGAAGCTGATCAATTAGGATCAATAGTAAGTATTGATCAAAAGTGAAAGGGTGGATTGTGAGAAATGAAATTATTTTAGTTAAAAATGACATGTAACAAGAACCATAGTGTAACCATTTTGAATGATTTTGTAATGAAATAATGATGTGTGACAAAATGTAATATGTCAGCTTATTTTCACTTTTCTCAGAATAACAGGAAATGTTTTGACCAATTTTGTGGGAACAGAGAGAGAACATGCTTGTTTTTCTCCTTTGTTATGAAGGGGATTAGCTAATGGGAATGTGCAGGTTCACACAGAAAGAGAGGAAGTGTGGAGCTGTCAGGATGATGAATATGTTCTGGGTTTTTCCTATGTTGTAAATATTGTGTTAGGATGTTACATAATGGAGGTTGGACGATATGATGGGAGGAGTAAGGTGGAGTCATGTTCATTATAAATCTATGTTTCAGGATAATGGCCTTTGTCTCTATTTTGTGTCATGGATGACCATGTAGGGACCCTTTGATCAAAGTGTAATTAAACTGTTTATATTGTACATAATTCTGGATTCCTGTTTAATTATTTTTCTCACAGAAACATAGACATTGTCTTAGCATATGATGTGAAGCAGGCTCTCATGTTGAATTGTAATATGGTTTCTTCAGGCACTTCGCCCTGAGTCCCCAGGGAGTAGGGCGGCATATAAGAACACTAAATAAATAAATGTAAGATACACAAAGAAGCCATGTTTTGTTATAGTGGATTTACATTTTAGTCTGTTGTGCAAACCCACTCACTGCATCCATTGCAACCTGCTACTCTGCATACATTTTAGATTTCAATTCCCACCAGCTCCAGTCAGCATAGTGTAGTACATGATTTGTAGTACATGATAGGTGAAAATAGGTGAATGAAATATTATGTCCTTATGGCAAGTTGCTTCACTCAGGACATTACCCTGTGTGCTCTAGTGCATCCTTTCTGATGCTCATTTCATTCAAAAAGAAATTAATGACTTGTGTGCTGGGATCTGAAGAGCATTTTTTAAAGGGCTCTTTTAAACCAAAGTGTGCATATTGTTTTCACCTGGACACATTTAAAGAAAATTTAAAAATCTAAAGTTTACACAAAATTTAGAGCCCACTAGTACTGTGTTATAAACACAGAGAGAGGGAGAGGGGAGAGGGGGGAGGGGGAGGGGGAGGGGAGAGGGGAGAGGGGAGAGAGGAGAGAGAGGGGGGACTTCAAAGACAAATCATAGAAATAATCCAACTGTATAAAATCAGAAGTCCAACTAGGTTGAACAGGACTGACAGTGTTTTTAGCACAGTGCATGACCTAAAACCTTGTCATTATAACATTGCCTCTTTACTTGCAAATTTGGGGGTACTTATCAAGCTCCAATTCCAATTCTGCATTGCCTTCATTACTGACATATGCTTAGGGAGCTGCTAATACATTAGAGGAAATTTATCATTTACAAAAAATGGGTTCCATACTGTAGATCTAGCCTAAATAAGTTACCTGTGACCCAGTCATGCATTCTTAAACTTGAATTAGGATTGAATTTCAATGGTTTGAATGGAGTGCTCTGGAGGCAGGTTGGCAGGATTCGCTAAGGAATTAAAATACAGTAACTGATAACTCTAATAAACTAGCTAGGAAAGGGATAAGAGTATCTATACATTAAGGTGACCAGACGTCCCGATTTTGGTGGGACAGACCCGCTTTTTCATGATTTGTCCCGCGTCCCGCCCGTCCTCTAAAAAGTCCCGATTTTTTGAAAGAATGCACGACTAGGGCATTCTTTCAAAAAATCGGCCTGAAAGGCAGCAGGCCTCTCAGCTCGGGCCGGCCGTGGGCGGCGTTGGCGGCGGGCGGGCATCCCGCGTTGTTGACTCCTCCAGCGGCGGCTGGAAGCTGGGGGGAGGGGGAAGGGAGGCTGCTCCTCCTCTCCTTCTCCCGCCCCATCCCTAGCCCCGCCCTCAGAGGCGCCGCTGCTGTTGGGAGGGGTGAGGGACGAGGAGCCGTCGCCGCTTTGAGCTTACGAGCGGCGCAAACAGCCCTTCCTTGTCCCCCTCCCCTTTCTTCCCCCCGTCGCCTCGCTGCCGCCGTTGCCCTGGGGCCGGGCGGGCGACCGGGAGACCGCGGCGCTTGGATGCTTGGAGCAGGTAAGCTGCCGGCTGCCTCCTTTCCCCGTCTCCCGCCTCCCGTTCGTTGCTTGCCAGCCCGGCCGAAGGGGAGGCGGGAGGCGAGGAAAGGCCTCCCGAAGTGGAGGCGGGCTCCCGAAGGGCTGCCGGCTCCCGAAGGGGAGGCGGGCCCTTCGGGAGCTGGCAGCCCTTCGGGAGCCCGCCTCCCTTTCGGGAGGCCTTTCCTCGCCTCCCGCCTCCCCTTCGGCTGGGCTGGCAAGCAACGAACAGGAGGTGGGAGACGGGGAAAGGAGGCAGCCGGCAGCTTACCTTTCGCGAGCTCCAGGCATCCAAGCGCCCTCCCGCCTCCCCTCCTCTCCCCCCACCTCACCTGGACGCCGACATTTGCTGTTTTGCCCTCTGCGCATGCGCAGCGTTCTGCGCATGCGCAGAGGGCAAAACAAATGGCGGCGCCCAGGCGCCCCCCCCGTCCCGCTTAAAAATAAAAAAATCTGGTCACTTTGCTATACATCCATAACAGTTCTCACAAGAAAGAAACTAATACAAGCTAAGCTGGCGAGGAGGAGGAGGAGGAGGAGGAGGAGGGAGAGGGAGAGGGAGAGGGAGAGGGAGAGGGAGAGGGAGAAGGAGAGGAGAAGGAGAAGGAGGAGAAGGAGGAGGAGAAGGAGAAGGAGAAGGAGAGGAGAAGGAGAAGGAGAAGGAGAAGGAGAAGGAGAAGGAGAAGGAGAAGGAGAAGGAGAAGGAGAAGGAGAAGGAGAAGGAGACTAACATATGTTGGACTGTCAGTTTTGGGGTTGCTGGAGGTTTTCATGTTCCAGAAAGGATCCATTCTGCTGAAGCATTCCAGGTTGGCCCAAAGACCATGAAGAAATGGAGATTAGGGCATCATGAAATCCTTCCTAGAGATGGAGAAATGCCGTATGGGGTCATGCTGTAAAGGAACATTAAGGAAGACAATGTTCTGCTAGCCAGAGAAATTGTCAACCATGTATAATTAGCATTGTCATTTCCCTCTAAATGGGAAGGAGGTTGTAGACATTGCTACACAGAAAGATAGCCACAAGCATAAGCTAAAAAACATTTCCAGTAGAGAAGGATTAACTTAAACATTCTGCCTCAGGTAGCAATAAATTACTGCTGCATTCCTATACTTTTGCAGCTGAAGAAGGAAGATATGGAAGGAAGGGGGGATTGTCATGCGTATTTACAAATGAAACTCAGCTATACCTATCTTTGTCGGTACACTCCAAATAAAGGAGGAAATTCTCAAGAGGACTTTTTATGTGCTCATTGTCTGATCATTTCTTAAGAAACCAAAGCCTTCATGTTATAGTTGGTCAAAGAGACGTATTCCTACTTTCTCCTGAGTTATATTATTCCACAGACAAACTAAATGAACCCATAACTAAGATAATCCCTTACAGTTCTGTATTATATCAGGAAGACATGATGGACAATTTTCTGAGCCAGTGCTGATAAATTGGAAAGCCTTCTCTAAAGATATTGAACCATCACTGAACACCTTTACCCTCGATTTTCTAATTTCCATTTTAAAGGCTGTCTGGGTTTTACTGCTACTGGTTATTTTATTCTGTTTTCCAGTATAAGTAGCTTTTCAGTAAAGCTGTGTATATTTTGAGTTTATGGTTTTTTAATCTTACTAAAATAGTTACTCCTACTTTATTTCTCTACAGCAGGCCAATTTAAAACTGTTTGGTTGTAAGCTAAAGCTGTTGAAATGAAGCTCATGCATAAAACACCTCCTATTTGATCCATGATTATCTGGGATCATTTAAGAAAAGATGGGGGGAGCATTAGAAGTAGCTAGAAAGGTAAAAATTAAATTGTTTCTCTGGTAGAACACTTTTCATGTACACCCTGCTTTTTCCCTGGAAAGAGTTAATGTAAACCCACGTATTTTCCAGATAATAACCCTAAGATAAAAACAACTGAATCTTGTTCGAAGGATGGGAGAGAAACTTCTGCAGACTGATGTTGTAGCTGTGAGCCCAAACAGAATTGCATTTCAACTAGTACTGTACTGTCCATATGTCTGCTGCAGAATTCATTGAACTTATAGTCATTGGTGTAAATGTGTTGAAGGCTGAGCTGTACTGTTGTAAGGAATATCCTTCTGGGTTCAGTTCCAAGTGGGGAAAAAGACACTGGATTCAGAGAAGTTGCTTGGAAAGAAGGTTTAATGGTGGACAGGAGCACATGGCATGAGCCCCTGTACAGAAAAGGTAGATCACATGCTTCCAGATGTGGGTGAAGAGAAAGGGAAAGGAAAGATGCTGAGTCCCTTGGTTTTATAACCTCTGTTGGGCCCCAACTCTTAGTTTCCTGTTCCTGTGTATGTAATGTACTGATTGGTGGTCAGGCTCCCAGGAGGCCATGCAGTAGCAACTCTATAGGCTTTTGTCTGTCCCAGGCTTGGCTGAAAAGGCCTTGGGCAAATCCTAATATGGCTATGACTGAAGGAGATAAATTTTGTTATGTAGAAGACTGCTGCTGGCTATTAACAAAAAGGGGGAGGGGGCTAAGAGTGAGTCTGTTTCCTTTCTAACAGCATGTTTCTCAATTTCTCTAGGGATATTCTATAGAATATATTCTGCCTTTTAATATTTCCTAGGATATTTCATTTTTCTAGGAGAGGGGTGGGTGCTAACTTCCTACAGTACATTTGGGCCTTGCTTATCTTTATTGCTTATTATAGTCTTCCACTTTGGATGTACTGTATATTATTCCCACTAGTGGCAGCAAAACTGGGACTGCCAGGAAAATCTCAGTGCATTATTTATGTTTATTCGCTGAGATCTTTGCAGGGAGTAGGCTATGAGAAACTCATAATCATCCAGAGGATTTTCCTCTCATTTATATGGAAGGGAACTAAAATATAAATAAGTGAATAGTGATGGATGTGCATTGTACATATTTATACACACACACCACTGAAATATATAGATTAACTCTTTGATTGCACGTGAATACCGGTAACAGACTGCAAACAGCTTGTCTAGAGAATTGTGTCTCAACTTTAGCAACATTAAAATATGTGGACTTCAACTCTTGGAATTCCAGAGTCAGCATGCTGGCTGGGGAATTCTGGGAATTGAAATCCGCACATCCTAGAAGTTGCCAAGGTTGAAAAGTACTGGCCTAGGGGCGCAAAGAAGATGCTTCTCATTTAGCATGACAGCCTGAGAAATATACTCATAATTGGACATGCAGAAAGGGTAAAACAGATTGGCTGGCAGGACTAGGAAGAAATAGATAAAAAGGAGACTACCAAGATGGGGAGAATTATTTTGAATAGCAAATTTTTAGAGTTGTGTTTTTAGAGTTAAATGACTGCATTGAATATATATTTGCCAGTGGAGTGGAGTAGTTAAGATATTGGACTTGGATTGGAGATATCAAGATTCAAGTACTGATTAGACCACAGAGCTGTTTGGTATATACTGTCAGAGACAAAATCCAGCCAAAGTTACAGGATTCTGGGTTGTGGTGGGAAAAAAATTATTTTATGGGAGATCCACGTTTTTTTTAAAGAAAAAGTAGGTTATAAATATGATAGATAAATATTTTTAGCTTGAAGACAATATTTCCCAAACTATGAGGAGTCAAGGTTCTGCATCCACCTTTCCCAAAATTTCATGCTATTGTTTCCATTGTTCATTTGTATTCATTTGGGTGTTTGAATTTTTAGGGCATTAGCAATATACTAAAGAGAGCTGTGATGGCCAAATTTTAAGAACCTCATGCTTTAAGACGAGATCATACTTACTTGAAAGTAGAAGGACAGTTTAAGCAGGATTTTTCAGATCACAGATAATTTATTTCCAGAACTGTAGCAGTATTTTCCTCTGTAAGTTATAGGATACATTCTTCCCTGCAGAAGAGCCCCAATTTAAGTTTTTGACATCTCCATCAGTAGTGGGTTCCACTTACCTTTGCTATTGATTCGGGAACAGGAGCGCACACATGCACGTGCTTTGCGCGTGTGCAGAAGCTTCTGTGCATGCGCAGATCATTTTTTATGACGTCCGGGCAGTTGGGCGGAGCCTCCCGCCACCACCGCTACCGGTTCACTGAACCGGTGAGAACCAGTAGCAACCCACCACTGATCTCCATTTGAAAATGATCTCAAATGACAAACTTGGAAGGATTTTGGCTTGAACAACTTCTGCTATCTTTCCCAGCACATTTCCAGATATATCAGACTTATGAAGGAAGTTCTCTGTATTCTACAGATGGTCCTTGACTTACGACCACAATTGAACCCAAAAAAATTATTGCTAAGCAAAGCAGTTGTTGGGTCTCATTTTATGACTTTCTGCAACAGTTGTTAAGCGAATCACTGCAGTTGTTACTGGAATCATGTGGTCATTAAGCAATAATTTGCCTCCTTTTAGAGAGTCGTTGAAGCACTTGGAGGTTTATCTGTGTCCTCAGGGTCACCTGAGTGGTGTTCCTGGTTCCTGTAGTCTACAAATTTTTTTTCTCTGGAAATCCATTCCTACTCCCACATCACTCAAAGGGTGTTCATCCCAAATTGTATAACTTCAACGACCCTCTAAAAGGATGCAAATGACCAGCTGTCTTCAAGGAATATATAGCTGCACCCCCCAAAATGTCTCTGGGCACATTAGCCCTAGTAGTATACCTCCAGGATTTGGCCTACCCCGATACATGTGGGTGACATATAATAGAATTAGAACAACTCATGGGGTGTGTGCTGACTCCTTGCATAAATGGGGAAAGACACCTTCAGCACAATGTGATTGCGGGGCTCCTCGACAGACTATTCAACATATAGTGAGGGAATGCCCTAACAGAAGATATCCAGGAGACTGTAGGGACTTCCTCTGCACAACAACGGCAGCTACTGACTGGATCTCCAAACTTGATATTAAGCTTTGAAATGTTATTTCTGTTTTCCTTTTTAGGTTTTTCTTACTGCTTTAACTGTTTTTAATTTGTAAAAATGAAGTGTTTTAATATTGTGTGTGACCAGCCATACGCTAAATAATAAATTCAAGGAATATAAATCCTTCCATTGCCCACTGTCCTGTCAGAGCTGAAGAAGCTTCTTGGATGAGAAGTCAAATGTCTTCAAAAAGAAAAAACAAGAAAGTCCAGTTGCCTCCTGAAAAAGCATCTTTTGGAGAACCATGATTTGGATGACTGAGAATCTCTACAGACTCATACTCACAGAAGATTAAATAAGAAAGACTGATTCAGAATAAATTTTGATCTCTGCTCATTTTTTTTATTATCCCTCCTGTTCTCTTTGTTTTTCTCTCTCCCTGTTCCTTTCTTCCTTTTCCTTTATTAATTTTCTATTTCTTGAGTCTTAAAAGTAGCCATGTTCTGGGCACAGCCCTACTCACCTTAGACTAGGTGAATCAGTTTTAAAGTGGGCTTCCACTCCTTGCTCCTTTAAATAACTCCATCTTATTAGTGGCCCCTTGGAAATATCAGGAGACCTAACACCTGCGAAAGGGAGACCACAAAAAGATTGATAAAGATGTGTGCCCACTTCTGCTTTCTCCCTCCCTCGTTGGTCTGTGAAAATTACCCCATTACTCTCTTCCCTTAGGATTCCAGATTGTCCTTATTTCTTCGTTTGAACTAAAACCAACCATGCATTAAATTAGTTCCCTTCTTCAAAAATAGCTTGATTGCGTCTTCCAAACTGCAGCTAATATGAGCTTCCAACAGAAAATTGGAAAAGAAATGGGGAAAGCAGCTAAGGGACAAGGAGGATTCCTGACCATGAAAGAAATCTTAGAAAAAAAATCTTCCTCAAGGAAATATAGAATATGCACCATTTTGGGCGGGTCTGGGGGCTACGTGAGAACTCTGGCTGAGCTGCTAAGGGTCAGGAGGAGCAGTGGGAGTGTAAAAAAAAATCAAGATAGAGACTGCAGCAGTGCAAACAAAGCCCTGTCCCTTTGCACAAAAAAGTACTGGGTCTTTAAAAGCACAGTCACAACTGCCATCTTGACTTTATTCAAACAACCGCCACCCACACCTGTGGACACACTGCGCCAAGAGCTGCATTCCAGAATTAGTGGGAGAGGCCAGAGCAAAACTAAATTTAATTTCTTTTTGTTTATGTTAAGTTAATACACTGTACTTCCTCCTGATAGGTATACTTTATAATTATTTCTGCCTGAGAGTTGCACCCAAGAATCTGAGAAGCCTGCAGTTATTGTGTATGTGTGTTTGTGTTTGTTTTTGTTTTGTGCTTCAGAGTCAGCATTGACTCCTGGCAACCGCTTGGAAAAGTTCCTGCAATTTTCTTGGCAAGATGTCCAAATTTTGTTTGCCCTTACCGTCTTCTTAGGGCTGAGAGTGAGTGACTGGCCCAAGGTCACCCAGCTGGTTAGTGCCTAAGGCAGGAGTAGAACTACCAGTCTCCTGGTTTGTAGTCTGGTGCCTTAACTGAGGCTCCAAACTGGGTCTCTTTGGTTCTATATATGACAAAAATTGCCTCTCGGTGAAATGGGCAGGACACAAATCAAATGATAGATGATTGCTTGATGAGAGATAGGCAGATAGACAACTTCAAAGATAAGGTGACCAGACGTCCCGCTTTTGGCGGGACAGACACGCTTTTCAAGCGTGTGTCCCGCGTCCCGCATTCTTTCCAAAAAGTCCCGCTTTTTTGGAAAGAATGCCAAAACAGTGGGACGTCTGGTCACCTTAGCCGGGAAGCACAAAAGAGAGGTACCGGAAGCAAGTCGGACAAAGTGGAATTTCAGCGAGCCAGCTGCCTGCTGGGGAGAGGGGGAAGGGGGGCTGCTCCTCCTCTCCTTCCCCCGCCCCATCCCTAGCCCCGCCCTCGGAGGCGCCGCTGCTGTTGGGATGCGGGTGGAGGGGTGAGGGATGAGGAGCCGTCGCCGGTTTGAGCTCACGAGCGGCCCCTCCGGCGGTGCAAACAGCCCTTCCTCGTCCCCCTCCCCTTCCTTCCCCCCGTCGCCTCGCTGCCGCCGTTGCCCTGGGGCCGGGCGGACGACCGGGAGACCGTGGCGCTTGAATGCCTGGAGCTCGCGACAGGTAAGCTGCCGGCTGCCTCCTTTCCCCGTCTCCCGCCTCCCGTTCGTCGCTTGCCAGCCCGGCCCCAGGGCAGCTCCCGAAGGGGAGGCGGGAGGCGAGGAAAGGCCTCCCGCCTCCCCCCCCCACCTGGACGCCGACATTTGCTGTGTTTTGCCCTCTGCGCATGCGCGGCGTTCTGCGCATGCGCAGAGGGCAAAACTCAAATGGCGGTGCCCAGGCGGGCCCGCCCCCCCCCCGTCCCACTTTAAAAAAAATCTGGTCACTTTATTCAAAGACAAACCATAGAAAGAATCCAATTGTATAAATGCAGAAGTCCAACTAGGTTGCACAGAACTGAGAGTATTTTTAGCTTAGTGCACGACCAAATTCTGAGTTGTTGTTTTTTCAATTCGCACAGCAATGACAAAGTCATCCTTTGTCTTTCATTTCTGCTAAACAGTCAACATGGCTGTTAGGTTCCAATACTGAAGAGGCAGGACACAGGTTGAGTGACTTCAGCTCTTTATTGGTCACAGTGAGCAAACAACAGCAAAGACCCAGGTGGTGACTGTGGTTTAAATAGAGAACCCTGGCTGGGAGGAACCAATCAGAATTTACCTGCTCTGCTCTATAGAGCGGACCTGTGTGGAAACTCCCCAGCCAACATATACCGTATTTTTCAGAGTATAAGATGCACCTGAGTATAAGACGCACCTTAGTTTTTGGGGAGGAAAATAGGGGGGGAAATCTGCCTACCAGGTATTCATCTGGCTAACGTCCTTAGTCTGGTCAGCTTCAGCACATTATTTTATCCCCTGGTTAGGACTTAAAAAAACCTTCTTCGGAGAGAGTAACAATGAAAGAGCCTGCAAGCTGGTAAGAACTGGGAAGATCGTTAGCACCTGGTTATGGCTAGAAAAAAGCTTATTCGGAGCAAGTAGAGCGATGAAAAAAACCCTGCAAAGACTTAGGGCTGGAAAAACATTCTTCGGAGAGTAACAATGAAAAAGCCTGCAAGGTAAGAGCTGGGAAGATTGTTAGCACCTAGTTAGGGCTGGAAAAAAAGCTCCGAAAAAGCTACATTCAGAGTATAAGATGCACCCAAATTTTCAGCCACTTTTAGGGAGGAAAAGGGTGCGTCTTATACTCCAAAAATACGGTAGATGTCAGGACACAACAATGACATTCACAGTATGTAAATAAGAGTCAGGGTTTTGATTTCATAATGTTGGCTGCCATCATGACTTTTTTTACCTCCTTTACAGGTGCCTCTGCTGCTAGGTAAGTACCCTAGACTAGACCAAAGTACATCATGTAGACTAGGAGGCATTGCACAGTTGTTGCACGTGGAATCTGTGGACAACAACTACACATTTCTCTAACCTTTCATTGTTTCCATTACCACTCACTATGCAAATGGATTAGACTGGCCTTGCTAAGTCAAAATAGGATTTCTTAGCTCACTGTGATAAAGAATAATTGAGATTCAGTGAGGTTTAGGCTGCTGGTTCTGAGATGGAAAATGTGGACTTTTAAAATAATCACTTATGGTGAATGAATGTATTATTCTTATTATTTTAATGAGATACATTTGGGGAACTTAATCTGCACTCCAATTTGATGCTCCTGAGATTTGTAACAATATACATATTTTTTCTATACAGTCATTAGAAAATCTAAAGAAAAATATGTGGGTACGTGAACCTATGTTCCACAAAGTCTAAATCAACCAATCCCTCCAACCCAGTATCTCATCTCCCTAGTGTATCTGATAATTTGTTCCCAAATGTTTTTCCATTAGAATGAATGAACCTTTGTGCTGTAATTTTAATAGGAACAAAAAGAAAGAAATATATGAAATACACAACTTGACAGTAATCATATGAATTACTTGTAATAACCTTCAATGGCAACAGAAACCAAACAAATTTAAAGTTTTCTTCTGGGACTAGGCGCTACTTTTTGGAGCTGGTCATACAACATGCTCTTGACAGTCATCTCCTAGGAGCCTGGAGCCAGTGAGACAGATGGAGAAGCTATGTCAAGATAGACTCAGCCATCAATTTGCTTTCTTTTCTTTCTTCAGTATCTTCTTCTTTCTCCTCACGTGCTTCTCCCTGCAAAGGAGGCTGACAGAAGGAGAATTGAAATGGACTATTGAGAAAAAAAATTTTTTTTAAACAATCTAAGAAATTGTTTGAGTGATTATATGGCCCCATACTATCAATGGAATATTCTCCCAACACACACATGCACATTCTCTCTCTCTCTCTCTCTCTCTCTCTCTCTCTCTCTCTCTCTCTCTCTCTCTCTCTCTCTCTCTCTCTCTCTCTCTCTCTCTCTCTCTCTCTCCCTCCCTCCCTCCCTCCCTCCCTCCCTCCCTCCCTCCCTCCCTCCCTCCCTCCCTCTATCTCCCTCTATCTCCCTCTATCTCCCTCTATCTCCCTCCCTCCCTCTCTATCTCTCTCTTCCATCCATCCATCAATCCATCCATCTTTACTCTTAGTAGCTTCTTTCTCATGTGAGGACCTTAGCAACTTTCCCCCCTCTGCCACACTTATTTTGTGACTGCATATTCTACCATTCTTTGTAGAGTGGTTTTAGTTGAAATATGCTCATATCCAAAGGAGGGAAAATACAAAAATACCTTCTACACATGCATAAACATGACTAAAATAAGACAAGCTTTGCATATTTATATCTTCTCTGAAGGTATCAAAGAAAATATGAAAAGGTTGCCAGGCATCCATCAAAGGCATTCTCACATTCTTCTAACTCATCTAATTTGAATTAGGGATTTTCTCCCCATCTGTTCTTTTAATTGATTTCTAGTAGTTTACTGCACCCACTTTTCCATTTCTCCTCAATTCCAGTTTAATAAAGTGGACAGGTAAAATTAGTTTTGGATTTGGAAACATTAAATCACTGGCAGCTTTTAGTCCCTTTTCTTTATTTCTTTACTTCCATCTTTTCTCCACTTTGCTTTTGAAGCCATTAGAAATGTTTAAAGAAATAAACTTGATGGAGTAATTTCATTCAAAAGGTAAAGAGTGCATATGGCAATAGTTTCGTTCATGTATATTTGGGTGTGTGTATATGAAATACTGACAGATAGGATAATAACATAACAACATAAAGATGAGAAGGAATCAATAAAATGAGTTTTGTGATCCTAGATTAGCATTATAAATGCAGTGGGATGCATAGCATTGGAAGCAAAACCAGATTGTTTCCTAAATTATTATGCAGTTACACCATTTTTGGGGGGATATTTGTTTGTGAGCAGCTCCGACTTCCTCCTTTTCCTCCTTTTTGGAAAGATGACCAAAATACCATGTCACTAGCTTCATTTATGGACTTATTGGCTCGCAATACTTTTCTCCTTGTTGTTAATTTCCTTTTAATATTGTATGCCCCAAAGTCTTTATGGAGTTGGGTCAGGGGTGGGCTTCAAAAATTTCAGCAACGGGTTCTCTGCCTGGTTGCTGGGTGGGCATGGCCATGGTGGGCGTGGCCTAGTCAGCCTCCTGCACCACAGCCAGGGGGGGATTTTCACCTTCCCCCGACTCTGGAGGCTTTCCTCAAGCCTCTGGGAGGACGAAAAGTGCCTCCCCCGGGCTCCGGAGGCCTTCCGGAACTTTCAGGAGACCCATTTTTCCCCTCCCTGAGCCTCTGCATGGGCCCTGCACTTACCTTTCATCCAAAACGGGCCGCGTGGAGACTCCTGGGAGGGGCAGGGTGGAGTGGGAGGGGTGGGGTGGGGTGGGGTGGGGTGGGAGGGGCGGGGCGGGGTTGGGTGAGGTGAGAGGGGCCAGCTAGAGGTGGGCTTTGGAGGTTCTCCAAACCAGCCATAACGTTAGCTACGAGTTCTCCCGAACCTGGGCAAACCCGTAGTAGCCCACCCCTGTGTCAGGTTAAATGAGGAGAGGAGAGGAGAGGAGAGGTCAGCTAGAATCCTATGGCCCAGATCTGTACCTTATTGAAAACATTATTCTTTTGAAATGGACTGCTTGCAAACTGTTAGTGATAATCAGATACCGTTATAATGCATTCAAAGACAGCTAAACAATGTGTTTCGAAATTTTGTCTGGTATCAATATCAGTCTCTATTTACTAGGGTCCTCTTCTCCCCACTTTTGAAGATTGCAATTCCCTAACTTCTCACACGACACCATCCTCCAAGATTTCTCAAAGGTCACAGAAAGGAGCTCCAAGAAGACCATGTACCCGTCTAGTTAAATCTGGGAACCTCAAGGAAACATGTACATGTCTCCTCAAGATTCCCAGAAGTAACCAGATTGGTCTTAGTGACTAATAGTTATCCAAGATAGCAAGATGCTCTGAAACCATCTTGTGTTGCCATTCCTTTTAGTCAATTGTTCTGCTTAGGTCCATTTGAACATACAGTAGTGCCCCAATGAATAAAAGACCAAATCAAGGGCCTTCTAAGATATAATCTAGCTGACTGGTCTGATCATTTAAAGTGAACTAGATGAAAATCCCTTCCAGTGTGAGATTTGTGCTGCAGACTTTCTGGGTGACAGCCCCCTCTTTACAGGACTCTTCCCCACCCCCAGAGGTACATATAGCCCCTACCTTGTTAATATTCTGTAAGCAAGCCAAGAGTACCATATTGTTTTAACAAGTGTTTGGTGGGGGCACTCATTAATGTTGTGAATTTATGATTATGTATATTTATTTTATATATTAGGGTACAATTAAAATTATCTAGCATTGGGGAGAATTAAAATGGCCCCATATCACCCATGGAAATAATTCAAATCTGGATCAGAATCCTCCTCTCTCTCTCTCTCTCTCTCTCTCTCTCTCTCTCTCTCTCTCTCTCTCTCTCTCTCTCTCCCCCTCCCTCCCTCCCTCCCCCCCCCCTCTCTCTCTCTCCAACTATTATCTAGCCATCCATAATCCACTCTGCATGGGGGCGCAATGGTTAGAATGCAGTATTACAGGCTAACTCTGCCCACTGCCAGGAGTTCGATCCTAACCGGCTCAAGGTTTACTCAACCTTCCATCCTTCCGAGGTCAGGAAACTGAGGACCCAGATTGTTGGTGGAACTATGCTGACTCTGTAAACCGCTTAGAGAGTGCTGTAAAGCAGTATGAAGCAGTATATAAGTCTAAGTGCTATTGCCAGTGGTGGGCTGCTACCGTTTCGGACCTGTTCAAGAGACGATCAGTTGGCCCCATCCACCCGGCCCCGCCCTATCCTGTCCTATATTTCATTCCTTCTGACTCAGCTGATTCGTGCGACACAGATGATTTCCATGCCCCACTGTTCTATTTACCGCGGCTGCCTTAGAAGGTAAGCAGCTGAGCTTCAAATTGCTGTATTTTGAACACCTAATGCATTTGTGCACGTGAAGCACGCAGTCACCGAACCAGTTGTTAAACCAGTGGCAGCCCACCACTGGCTATTGCTATTGCTATTGAAAAGTAAACAAATAAAATAGGAGCTGAGTAGCTTGACCTCTCCCCAACTTTTCTTAGCTGCTGGTTCACTCTTTCCCTTTTTCAAATTTTTACTAGTGACATAACCCATTAAATCCTTACAGACCAGTTTCTTTTGTGTTTTAACCTTTCTAACTTTCTGCAGATATTAGCAACTTTCTAGTATATCTCCTTAGTGATTATACTCATCTTCCATTTATTATAATGTTCCTTTTAATTTTAAGTCAGTTGAAAGCTCCCTGTGCCTTCAAAATCCTAGTTCTATCCTATCACCCATTTTTTCCCATTGGAATGGTATGTGATAGTACTTCATCATATTTTGTAGAAGTCCCCAATTCTCTTGCACTCTTTTACCTCAGGACTTCTATGTGTCTGAAGCTCATCTAGAACTTTTCTATGTTTCATGAAATTGGCTCTTCTAAAATGTAGTGTACAACTTCCTCCTCCTCCTCCTCCTCCTCCTCCCCTCCTCCTCCTCCTCCTCTTCCTCTTCTTCTTCTTCTTCTTTCTTTTTCTTCCCCCTCTTCCTCTTCCTCTTTTGCTGCTGCTGCTGCTTCTGCTTCTGCTGCTGCTTCTCCTCTTCCTCCTTCTTCCTTCTTCATTCTTATGACACATCAAACAAAGCTCTGGTTCTCAATAAATTTAAATTGTTGGGAAGTGGAAAGAAGAAAAAGAAGAGGATGACCAGTAACAAGATGGATGCTTTTTAATTACAATGTCCACAGGTGCACACTTGGAAAATCTGAAGGACCAGGTTGGGGACAGATGCCAACTTAATGGCACATAATCAATCAAAATGTAATAGTAATAGTAATTCCTCCCCAAAGTTCTGCCTTAACTTCTTCACCCAGTTCTTCCCTGTTGGTTAGGATTGGATGTAGGAGAGATACATCCATTTTGCCAATGGTCGTCCTCTTCTTTTTCTTCCATTTTCCTTGCAATTAAGATTTAATGCTTTTGACTGGATTTTGATACTCAAGCCCAGGTTCTCAATACTTGTGTGCACTTTGATGTCATTCCTCTTCCCCCTTTGGTAGAAAAGTAGGATGAAAACATTTTCAGTACACTTATGTCACCCTCTTCAAATTAAAGACTTTCAAAGTGCCTTTAAATAATAATACTGTAATAACAATAGTAGTCTGTTGTGCTGAAAGACTCTCAATATAAATGAGGTGATTTAGGAGGAATGGTGGGGGGTGGGAGCAATACACGGTAATCTAGATACCAGGTCTGCATTGTTGGCTTCTTGTAATTGCCAACCATGATAGAAAAATGCTGCTCAGTGAAGCTCAAATGCTACCATCCTTCTCTAATGATCTTTTTCCCCCCTACTATCTTTTTTTCCTCACTAGAGTAGAAGAAGGGTGAGCATGAATATGCATAGCTCTTATACTCTCTGAAACTGAGGCTCTTCTGTTGAAAAGAGCTTGCAAATTCCAACAATGGGTGAGACAGAGCAGACAGGCAGTGAAGGAAAGGAGAACCATAATAACATGAGAGGAATATGCACAACTATTGTACATCGAGCCTAAGAAGTAAAGATGCATTGAACTGAATGTGATCTACTTGAAGGGAAGTGCCCGATTCCATCACATAATTTTATATGTTTGCAGTATCCTTTTAAGATATATCCATCAGCTGCCCAGGGTTCTGGGATTGTTTAAAATAATTCATTACAAATAATACACGAATGCCTTTTTATAAGTGGGTGAGAGCTTGTTATTTATTCAGCATATAGCAGTGGCACATTAGCCAGGAGACTACAATGTTAGGACAGAGTAGATGTTTGGTTGCCTAAGATTGCCAGTCCGTTTGCTCCACACTGATGCGCTATCCAGGGTACACCACAGGAGGGGAACCAGCTCTGCACTCAGAATGGCTAATGGCATTCTGCAGCATCATCCAGGGCTTTTCCCTCCACCAATGTTGCCTCACATTTGGCCAATGAAAGCTTGTTAATTGTCTGTAACAGAATACTCTCTCTCTCTCTCTCTCTCTCTCTCTCTCTCTCTCTCTCTCTCTCTCTCTCTCTCTCTCTCTCTCTCTCTCTCTCTCTCTCTCTCTCCCTCCCTCCCTCCCTCCCTCCCTCCTCTCTCCTCTCTCCTCTCTCCTCTCTCCTCTCTCTCCCCCTCCCTCCCTACCCTCTCTCCCATCCATCTATCTTTGGGAGAGACATAAACAATTTGCCTCTTTCTTCACACAACCACTTTTCATAGAAGCAAGTATACAAAGATGACATTTTGTAGTAGGTGTGTGTTTCTATTGAAAGGATGTAGTGTGGTCCAGTTGTTCAGAGAAACCTATTAGTAGAGCTTCACATAACATACTGAATTCAGCTAAAATGGGAGCATGATACATATTGGTATGGGAACTTAGACATTGTCCTAGCGTGTTATGTAATGCAGGACATCACATGAAGCCATAATGTGGGCTTGAGGATTAGGCATAGCAACTATGCTTTTGTTAACTGAGGTTAACCCAGCTACTGTTTATCAGATGCAAGCATCATAATGTTCACTTAATGGAGAGATGAACTTTGTGAACATCTCATTTTTCTCATGGACTTTGGTGAAGAAGGATGAGAAGAATATTGGGAATGTCTATGGAGATTCTCAATCATCCAGGTCAGGGGTGGGTTTCACTTACCTTCGCCACCGGTTCACGTCCCCTCATGCAATTTCACTTCTGCGCATGCTCAGAAGGTGGAGTCAGCCCGAAACACAGCTGAGGAGCTCATCAGCTGTGCTTCGGGCGAAGAAATACAGGTCAGTATTAACCTGGGGGTGGGCAGGAGAGCTTTTTTCAAAGCACAGAACGCTGTGAAGCCATCCAAACACAGAAAAATCAGCCGAAAATTCAGAAAAAAAGATGGCGGCGAGCACAGACCGGCACAGACAGAACCAAATCCGTGACGCCAAAATTACATCACCAGTGGGTCGCTAACGGTTCAGGCAATTTGGTCCAAACTGGGAGGAACCCACAACTGATCCAGGCCATGATTGTCCCAAAACTGCTTCAAAAACCAACTGGACTTTCTTGTTTGATTATTCCTTGAAAACGTTTTGCTTCTCATCCAAGAAGCTTCTTTTAAAAAACAACTTTGGGACAAGAATATTGGGACTTCTGAAATTTGGTATCAAACAATCAAACCAATGGATCATCAAGCAAGTCAACTTACAGTTTTCACTCCGGGCACAAATGACCAGGCTCAAATCATCCTACTTTGGACACATTATGCAAAAACCCAGCTCTCTGGAGAAGGCTCTGAGGCTGGGAAAGGTGGAAGAAAAGAGAAGAGAAAGATCGACAGCAGAATAGATAAAAACAGTTACAGTGGCAACCAGTGCACCATTGGGACACTTGTTAGGGACAGATTGTCATGGAGAAAATCTGTGTCTGTATTCACTAAGAGGCGAGAAGAACTTGATGGCACATAACTAATCAATCAATTAATCACACTCAAGATACAATCAGAGAAGAAAGCTCTGCTTTGATCGACCCCAGATTTTCTCCTTCTCCTTTCCATGGAAGTGTTATACAAGAAAATGAAAGAAGTATGGTTTTGCCATGTAAACATTGAGATTTCTATTTTCAAATTAGCTCATCTAGTAACCTTTCCTCAGTTTAAATTGCAAAGCATGAACTATCTTCACCTGCCATGAAAATTCACTTATTATCAGCTGAACTAAAGGCAATAGCTTAATAGAGACAGAAATTATGGAACATTTGTTGAGCTCCTTTGTGGTCCCAGGGACATCAACAGTTTACAGATGAGAGGATAGAAGTACATATAGCAAGAAAAATACTCTCTAGAAAATTTCTCTTTCATTTTTTTTTCTTTTCTCTTTAGCCTCCTTGGTTCCCCTCACTTAAATTAAATCCCAAGGGATATAAGATAAAGAAAACTCCTCCCATTGAGCTTTATAGAAAAAAATTGTCCCAAAGGTGCTTTTTCAAGAGGCGACTGGACTTTCTTGTTTTTCTTTGAAGCTGTTTTGCTTCTCATCCAAGAAGCTTCTTGGGTGAGAAGTGCTGGAGCTGGAGAAGCTTCTTGGATGAGAAGCAAAACAGCTTCAAAGAATAAAAAAAAAAGAAAGTCCAGTTACCTCTTGAAAAAGCACCTTTGGGACAACCATGACCTGAATGACTGAGAATCTCCATAGATAATTTTTTTAAAAAAATTTAAATTTTATTTTGAATGTTACTTTGAGTTCCCCTTTGGATTTAGATTTTAAAGCAATCTTTTTTAAACTTGACGACTTTAAGATGAGTGGACTTCAACACCCAGAAGTTCATAAAATCATAGATCAAAAAGTCCTTCCCGTCAATGATTACTTCAGCTTCAACCGCAACAATACACGAGCACATAATAGATTCAAACTTAATGTAAACCGCTCCAAACTCGACTGCAGAAAATACGACTTCAGCAACAGAGTGATCAATGCCTGGAATGCACTACCTGACTCTGTGGTTTCTTCCCCAACCCCCCAAAACTTTAACCTTAGACCAGTGATGGCGAACCTTTTTTCCCTCGGGTGCCAAAATAGTGCGTGCGCGTGCTATCGTGCGTGTGTGCGTGCCCACACCCATAATTTAAAGCCCCCCCACTCACCCCACCCCCCTGCACATGCATGAGCGACCCTCCCCCACTCCCCCATTTCCCGACTTCCAGTGGGTCCGGTAGGACCTTTTTTTGCCCTCCCCAGGCTCCAGAGGCTTTCTTGGAGCTTGGAGAGGGCGAAAACACTCCCCCTCGCCATCCCAGAGGCCCTCCGGAGGCCAAAATCGCCCTCCCAAAGCCTCTGTGTGAGTCAGAAATTAGCTGGTGGGCACACACATGCGTGCTGGAGCTGAGCTAGGGCAACGGCTCGCGGGCCGGCAGATATGGCTCCGCGTGCCACCTGTGGCACCCGTGCCATAGGTTCGCCATCACTGCCTTAGACTGTCTACTGTCGACCTCACCTCATTTCTAAGAGGTCTGTAAGGGGCGTGCATAAGCGCACCACTGTGCCTACCGTCCCTGTCCTACTGTCCTATTGTCCTCTTTTATCGGTACTTTTTACTTATGTTATGTTGATACAAACAACTAGTATCCTGTACATGTTTGACAAATAAAATAAATAAATAAAAAAATTCCCCAGCCAGAATTCTGAGAGTTGAAGTTAACACATCTTAAATTTGATGAGTTTGGGGGGGAGGGGATCCGCTCTGAGCATCTGTTTTTGTTGTTTTATCTCTGTCATTCAGAGCTCAGGGAACTGGAGGGAAGGGAACTTCAGCAGTATCTCTGCATCTTTGGAGAATCCAGTGTTTGTTTTCTATCACTCATTAGACAACTGTCTGCCTACAAGGGTCTCTGCCACCTTCCTAGTCCTCAAAAATGATTTGAGCCAGCTTGCAGTCAACTTCACAGTGACTGATCTTGAAATGCTCAGCATTCCCCAACAGACCAAAAGCAGAGCAGAATGTCATTCAATCAATGCTCCATCCCTCCCAGCTGTATTTTTAGATCATAGGTATCTTTGTTTGATACCTGCACAATAACCTGTGTGGTTGTTATGAGAGGGAGACACCTGTCCTCCAGGTGGTATCCTTTTATTCCATTTAAAATCCTCCTGAACAAATAATACACTCTGGATGATCTGAAGGGAGGTGGCAGAGACCATAACCATGCATTCCAAGCCCTATAACATCCTGACATTTTTTTTGACACACATAAACCTCCTTGAATTTTACAAAGTAGCTGAATCTACAGATATTGGAAGAGGAGGACGGAGGGAGGTGGAAAAGGTGCTGGCCTAGAAACCAGGAGACTCTGAGTTCTAATCCTGCCTTAGTCATAAAAGCTAGTTGTGTGATTTTGGGCCAGTCGCTTTCTCTGAGCCCAACCAGTGGTGGGTTCCTACCGGTGCAGTGCGGTGCACCGCACCAATAGGAGCCCGGTGATTACGTAATTTTCGGTGCTTTTTTCCGGGTTTAGATGGCTTCTCTGTGTCCTGTGCTTTCGAAAAAAGCCCACCCACCCACCCTTGCATTAATGCCGACCTTTATTCTTCATCCGAAGCACAGCGGAGAAGCTCCTCAGCTGTGTTTCGGCTTGTAATGTTGTCCTGAGCATGCGCAGAAGTGAAATCGCATGGTGGGACGTGCGTGTGCACACGCATAATGTCGCGATGCACACCAGTAGCGAAATGTAATAGGAACCCACCCCTGAGCCCAACCCAGCACACAGGGTGGTTGTTGTGGTGATGGATCATCCATTAAGAAGCAATATACCCCCATCCTAGCAAAGAATAAAAATTTAGATGAATGCAACTGTGCAACGTGTCAATTCGAGATGAAGGAAATATAACAACACTTCCTCAGAAACAGATAGGAAGTTACAAGATTTGGCAACAAGAAGACAAGCAGCAGAAACCACAAGTAGGGATGAAGGACACATAAAGCTTAAACAAGATACAACAATATAGGGGCAAAAATGACACGTAAGCTTGGGTGAGATGCAACTCCATAGACAAACGTAGGCTAAAAGCAAGGTAGAACTCCAAAAAAAGGTAATAGCTTTGTGAAATGTTACTTCCCTGTTTCCGGAAATCGACTGTATAAAAGATCATGCTATGCTGTTGTTCAGGGTCTCAGCTCCTAAATTGGACTGGGACCCTTTTGCTGAAGTGTTTCAATAAATGTTTTGCAAAAGTCCATCTCTTGTATCTGCTTCTGATTGGCTTCTATGCCAGGCTGAACCAATCTTTGGACAACAATGGAAAAAATTGGAAGAGGAAGGAGCATTATGTATGTTCACCACCTTGAGTTATTTATGAAAAATAATAAATAAAAAACATGAAAGCCAAGCCAGAAAATGGGAGAGAGACAAGAATGTCCTCAACGGGAAACCAGCTTGTTCGTGAACTCTGCAAAGTGGCAGTTTGCAAATGGAAATAATTGCCTTTACTGATCTTTCCAAGTGTCCACAGTTTCAGCCAGAAATAAATTACCTCAGCTGCTGAACACAGGTGACAGCTTGAGATCAGACTGGTCTGGAAGTGGGGTCCATACTAATGCAAAGATGTTATGCCAAACTTAGAAGGGCCTGCAAGGACTCTGCTTTATTTTCCTCACCGTTTGTGATCTCCCCAATTTAAAACTGGACTGAAATCTTCCTGTCTCGTCAATAACTCTCCATCCTTAGCTGGTGAAATGGAGGGCAATCGAGAGATTTTAAGGAAGCAATGAAATTTGGATAAAGGGGAAAATGTAACTTTCACATTAGTAGAACTCCTGTGGGTGGGTGGCTGGCAACCATTTTTATTTCTCATAAATCCTCTCACAGTGACATTAATAGGGATATTTGGACCAAAAAAATGGCTGCCAAAATGAAACTTATGAGCTGTAGCAGCCGTTTTGAGGTAGTTTGTTCCAGCAAGCTGGCCCACAGCTCAGATTCCCTTTTATGTGATCTTCTTTTATTTGTTGATTAATTTTTCAGATAGTCCATTCAATCTTGCTCTTGATTACATGTTAATCTGTTGATATACTTGTTTGTTTATTACATTTGTACGGTACTGATACATTTTGATTCCTGACAGCTTGCGGCAGAATAAAATACAATCCAAAAAATCCACAGTACAAAAAGGCAAAAAATAAATAACCCCCCTGGATGTTTTTATTGTATTGTATTTTAAGTTGTTGCAAGCCATTGGGAACCAGAATTTTTAAGCAGCATACAAATAATCTAAACATGTCATGTGTAATAACGGGACAGTATTGATGCACTTCAAAATATTGTTAAATATAAGATTTTTATTTTTTTATTGATTACATGCCATAATATTTTTGTTGGCTCTTAGCAACCACATAGATAGATTTTCTGCATGATGATCTATCCCTAACATTATAAGATTGTCATTAATGAAAAAATCCCCACAGAATAAAATTACCACAATCCCCTTCAGACCCCAGAACACGTCAAAAAGCCTAAACGTAGTGATAACAGTAACAGTGCGCGCATGCACACACACACACATACACACACACACACACACACACACACACACAAAGTGTATGCAAATCCTCTTGCAGCTTCTTTTGCTTTACTTCTGTGTTTTAGAAATGTACTGCATTTTTATGGCTTATGGTGATTCTTTCTTTCTCATTAATAGTGGCCCCTTTGGAGACCTCTGATTATGTGCATAGCTTGATATAAATAAACGCCGCCAGCATCTAGATTTCTGTGTCAACATACTTGTGCCTCAATCTTGACCTTTGGTCACAATAACTTTTTAAAATATGTCAATATAGCTGTCACCTATGAGATGTTTCAGTCATTTGTTTATAAAAGTTAACATGTTGCCTACCTACCACTGACATACAAACTGGGCGAAACCACACTCAATAGCAGCGATTGCGAGAGGGATCTCGGAGTCTTGGTAGACAGCCAACTAAATATGAGCCAGCAGTGTGCAGCAGCAGCCAAAAAGGCCAACACTGTCCTGAGCTGCATAAATAGAGGGATACAATCAAGGACCAGAGAGGTACTAGTACCACTCTATAAAGCCTTGGTCAGACCACACCTAGAGTACTGCATCCAGTTTTGATCACCACACTACAAAAAAGATATTGAAACTCTAGAGAAAGTGCAGAAGAGAGCAACCAGGATGATAAAGGGTCTGGAAAATCAAACATACAAAGAGTGGTTGCAGGAACTGAGCTTGGCCAGTCTGGCAAAGAGAAGGACCAGGGGTGACATGATAGCAGCGTTCCAATACTTGAGGGGATGCCACAGAGAGGAGGGGGTCAGGCTGTTCTCCAAGGCACCAGAAAGCCAAATAAGGAATAATGGATGGAAGCTGACCAAGGAGAGATTCAACCTGGAAGCCCCAACACTTGCGACCTTCAAGGGGAGACTGGACTGCCATCTGTCTCAAAGGGTGTAGGAACTCCTGTTTGAGCAGGGGGTTGGACTAGATGACCTACAAGGTCCCTTCCAACTCTAATAATAAATCTAAATCTAAATAAACTAAAAATATAAGATTGATCGACCTTTGGTGGGGAGGTGGGCCTTAGGGGTTGCAGGTGGAAAGCTTGCGGTTGGACCTCAAAAGTTGATGCACTTCCATTCACTTTAGCTCTAATCAGCTTGGCTTTCAGTCATGAGAGGGGCTATAGGCCACTGAATTGGCAGGACTACAGTCACCTAAGAGAGCCAGTTGGGTGCAGTGGGTAAGGCATCAGGCTAGATGGGAGACTAGATGGGCTAGATGGGAGACGGTGTGGGTTCTAGTCCCACCTTATGAAGTCAGCTGGGAGACCTTGTGACAGCCATTCTTTCTCAGTCCTAGGAAGAAGGCAACTGCAAACCACTTCTGAAATCTTGCCAAAAAACCCACAGGGACTTGGCCAGGCAGTCGCAGAAGTCAAGACTGATTCCACTGCATGCCTTCAAAAAAGAGTTATCTAACCCATAGTCTACCCAATTAATCAATCCCCAATACCTGAGGAGTCAAACACAAAAAGTTATCTTATCAGGGAAATGAGCAGCATATCAATTTAATAAATTATAATAATAATAATATCATTTGCAGCAAACAAGAACCAGTGGAACCATAAAATAGAGGGAGTCACAGAAAATGAAGATGCTTGTTAAGGAGTTATTGTGCTGTTAAGCACATACACAGCGAAATGTGTTGTAGTAATGGTGTTGCAGTTTGATATGAATGCTATTCAGTCAATAAACAGAATATCTTTAGTATGTACAAAATAGTTTTTACTTGAATAGTAGCAAAGTTAAATAGGAAGTCCAAGTCATACACAGTTATTCAGTCAATGCGAAGTTTCTTCTTCTTGCCTATCTTTGTTTTAACTCACAAAGATTATAGCTATCACTTAATTCTATACTATCACAGATAGTTACTCTTCTTTTTACAGCAATTTCACACAGCCATAAAGTAATCTACTTATCAGTAAAGCAGCACAGAGAGTCTTCAATCCGGAACACACCGTCAAACACAACCATAAACCATCAACCACATTGAGCATGTTCTCTTGTTTGCTTATATAGTAATCATCCACAATGCATTTAAAGCAATATACACATAACAATGATGTGGCTTAATCATATATTAACACACCCAATCGTTTGAACAGAGTTCTAACAAAGCTAAAGTACTTTATGACTTTAGAATTCAAACAGACAGGCAACTGACATGTAATATGCCAGACTTAACAATTGTCAATAAGAAAGACAAAAAAAAGTCTGGATCATGGACGTGGCAGTACCTGAAGTACCTGAAGACAGCGGAATAGAAGAGGAAGAATTGGAGAAAATCACAAAATGCAAAAACCTGCAAATAGAATGGCTGTGGCAAAAGAAAGCAAAGGTAGTACCAATAGTCATAGAAGCCTTGGATGAGAAGCGAAATGTCTTCAAAGAAAAACCAGAAAGTCCAGTTGCCTCTTAAAAAAGAGCGACGGGGGGGCGCACACGAGTGTAGCAAGCGCATGCGCGCAAAACACACACTTCCGGCACGACCCCGAACCGGTAGTGAAGGTAAGTAGAACCCACCCCTGGATTGTACATTAAGAATGATCATTCCATAAAGGAACTGCTCAAATGTATTCGTCCATTCATTCTTGGCAAAACCAGAGGATAAATATGCTCACACAATCTTCCTTCTCAGTCAGGAATTTAATAGCTGGCCCTCAGTCATAGAAGTAGAGACCTTCAGTGCAGCATTCATGACCAGGAGTCTCTACACAAGGCCTGCTCTGATGACCAATGCATTTAGGGATGTCCACAGGTTGCAAAGAAGATGGCACGATCAAAATTCCACCCTTTTTTTTAATGTGCAAATTTTTTTCTTGTCTTTTTTTACCTCCCCCTACAGACACTCCTGAATGCATAGAGCAGCGGTTCTCAACCTGTGGGTCGCGACCCCTTTGGGGGTCGAACAACCCTTTCACAGGGGTCACATATCGGAAACACATATTTCCAATGGTCTTAGGAACTGAGACACCTCTCCTCTATCCGTCTCCAGGCGGGTCCACCCACATGCAAATAGACTACTGCAAAAAAAATCTGTACCATGGGAACTTCTGAGCATGCGCAGAAGCTGAATTTCTGGCACAGCGCATGTGTCGCCATCTTGTTTTTGGCTTTTTTTTTTGCAATTTTTTTTTTAAAAATTCGGCACTGCGCATGCGTGCGCGTGCAAAGCACATGCGCACCCACGAGGTGCAGCCATGTAGCGCAGGAGGAAGTGAACTGGCAGAGAGGTAAGTTAGAACCCACCCCTGAGTTTCCTAATAATTTTATTATTTTATGGTTGGGGTCACCACAACATGAGGAACTGTATTAAAGGGTCGCGGCATTAGGAAGGTTGAGAACCACTGGCATAGAGTATAGCATTTCATCCAGCAATTCAATGTCCTTCAGAGGCGTTGGATTTCATGCTGAATAGGGTTAAGATTAGGGTTGTGGAACTCCAACAGTTCTAGAAGCGACTAAGCTGGAGAAGGCTGTTTTAAACTAAAAAGGAAGTGCCTTCCCTTTTGCTCAGAAATTTGACCTCCATCAGAAATATTCTGATTAATGAACTCCCACTAATAATTTCTGCAAGGCATTGCCAAAAGGCCAATACTGGAACTATGTATTTAGCAGGAAGGGGGCCAAGAAATGAAACAATGTGCCTTATAATTCAGAAGAAGGAAGCATATTTAGTCCCGACCCGCTTTCCTCAGTCGAACAATTTTCCATTCTGATAATTATATCTCCTGTTTCCATTTCTTCCTTTCTGCAGCAGCAAGATGACCAGAGCAGACCTCACTATTCAAGGCATTGATTTCATATAATGGCCATATAAAATGTGCTGAATTATATTCAACCAAAGAATTAATACATTCCTGATATTTTATTTTAAGGCTGCTGACCCAGCAGTTGTCTCTTTTTGTGCATTGAGAGGAGTTTTCTTTGGGAGCTAACAAATCTTCAGAACCCATCCGTGCACATCCATTTATTTCTCTACCACTTGCACTCCCCTAGTTGCAGAAACTTTCTATCCAAAGCTGGGAGAAAGGAGAAAGAGCTACTATATTGTAGCAGTAAGTGTGGTGAAGCAAGTTCACTTTTTTCTTCTCATTGCATCTGTAGGCAGACCAACAGCAGGGCTGTTTAGGATTCTTTGCCACAAAGAAGAGGGGCTCAAATTATTTTCCAAAACACCTGAAGGCAAGACAAGAAACAATGGATGGAAACTAATCAAGGAGAGAAGCAACCAGGAATTAAGGAGAAACTTCCTAACAGGGAGGACAATTACCCAGTGGAACGGCTTGCCTTCAGAAGTTGTGGGTGCTGCTTCACTGGGGGTTTTTAAGAAAAGACTGGACAGCCACTTGTGTGGAATGGTATAAGGCAGTGATGGTGAACCTATGGCACGGGTGCCACAGGTAGCACGCGGAGCCATATCTGAGGGCACCCGAGGCATTGCCCTAGGTCAGCTCCAGCAAGTAATGTGTGCGCTGGCCAGCTGATTTTCAGCCTTCTTTTCACCTTTTCGCTCTCCCCAGGCTTCAGGAGGCTTTCCTGAACCCTGGGGAAAGCGAAAAACAGCCCAACAGGCCTACCGGAAGTTCACTTGTGTGTTCACCCCCAGCCTCCTTTTCGCTGTCAGAGATCTTCAGGAACTTCTTCAGCTTTGGACAGTTGCAGCCAGGCCTCCCACACCCGGCAAGGCTTTCCTGAAGGCCTCTGCAGCCGATAACAGAGCTCCAGATCGATCCGGAGCTCTGTTATCGGCTACAGAGGCCTTCAGGAAAGCCTTGCCGGCTGCAGAAGAAATGGGCCGAGGTGTGCGAAGCCTGGTTGCAACTATCTGAAGGTAAGTAGTAGGGCAGCTCCACTTCCATTTCGTTTCCGAACTTCCGATTGGCCCGTTGAGCCATTTTTCACTGTCCCCAGGCTTCAGGGGGCTTTCCTGAACCCTGGGGAGAGCAAAAAACAGCCCAACGGGCCTACCAGAAGCTTCAGTAAGGCCTGTGCACATGCATGCGGGGGGCAGTGTGGGGGGTTGTGCACATGTGTGGGGGTAGCAAGGGGGTTGTGCGCATGCACGGGGGAGGGCATTGCATTATGGGTGTGGGCACCTGTGCGCATGCTATCGCACGCACGCACACCCTTTTGGCACCCGAGCCAAAAAAGGTTCGCCATCACTGGTATAAGGTCTCCTGCTTGAGCAGGGGGTTGGACTAGAAGACCTCCAAGGTCCCTTCCAGCTGTATTCTGATGAACAGACCCTTCTGGGTAAGGAGGGGCAGCGGAACCTTTGTTAGGGGCAATATTCTCTGCATCAGTCAGATGAAGTTGCTCAACTTCTGCTTAGAGTTGGACATGGGCTGGACAAGTCCTATGGAAGTGACTGGAGCATGCCTAGATTCTGTTATCAGGGAAGAGTTTTAGATGGTTACATCTAAGGAAGTGGACAGGATGATCGGGATGGGAACTCTGCCACCTCTGCATTGGACCATGCCCCCTCCTGGTTGGTTATGGCCTCCCAGAAGACTGCATGTGGTTGAGTTCAAGCAGGAGTAAATGACTCATTGGGTGAAGATTGGTGCTACCTGCCCTGACTTGTGAAGGGCCTAAAACAAGGATGATGCATCCGTTCTGGACTTCCATGATCTCTTGCTGGAGTTTTACACCATTGACCATGGCATCCTTCTGGACCAGTTTCATGAGTTGGGAATGGGGGCATGTCCTATGGTGGTTTTCCTCCCTCTGTGGTAGGTTCCAGTCAGTGTTGGGTTGGGGTGAAGGTCAAACTCTAAACCTCTGCAATGTGGGATATCTTCAGGCTTGGATCTTTTGTCCATCCTCTTCCATAACTACATGGTATCCGACAGCATAGGAGATCATGCCTATTTATCCATCTACACCCCTGGCTATCCAAGTGATGCTATCCTGTTGTTGACCCAATGTCTGGATGGAGAGGAACTGGCTTTGACTCAAATCTAGCAAGATGGAGTGGTTCTGAGTCTTTGGTCCTCCTGGGTCTGGTAAGATAGCTCTGGCTCTTGCAAGCGTTGCAGTCTCCCAAACTGAACTGCTGTGCAATTTTGGAGTCCTTCCTGGACTCATCACTCCTGATCAAGGAGCAGGTGTCAGACATAGCTACAGGGGCCTTTTTATAAGTACATCTTGTGAGCCAATTACATCCATTCCTGGACCAGGAGGCCTTGCTCATAATCACTCATGCCCTGATGATTTCCTAGTTGCATGACTACAATGCATTCCACATGGGGCTGACTTTGAAAACCATCTGGAAGTGAGAAGTCATCCAGAATGTAACAACATTTTTGGGTACTCCAGTTTGCCCACGTTACACTGCTGCTGTGTGATTTGCACTAATTTCCAAGTTTCTTTCTGGGTGCAATTCAAGGTGCAGGTTATCACCTTTAAAGCTCTGAATGGCACAGGGTTAGGTTATTTGCAGAACCATATCTTCCTGAGAGAATCTGACATCCCTCCAGGCCAGATAGGATGGACGTACTCCAGATACCTCCCTTAAATGTTGCCCACAAGTAGCACCTAGGCTGGACATCTTCTCAGTAGCAGCCTCTACCCCTAATCTTCTAAAAGCCCTGGAGACCTGACTTTTCCCACAGGCTCTGGGTAATGTGTGGCTGAAGCCCAGTAAACCTATTTGCAAATATAAGAGGATGTGTTGCACCCAGGAGTGCTGAGAGATTGGGGGGGGGGGGTATGGTTTTCACTGTTTTCACTCATTGTTTGTAAGACGCCCAGGATTATGGAACATACAATGGGTAGCTATACTATTTTTGAAAATAAACAATATGCCTTGAGTTGCACAGAATAAAGGTAGGTAAATAAATAAAATTTTAAAAATCACTTGCTACTTTGTATTCCACCCCAGGTCATATCCTCCTCTTCATTCTCCTCCTCCTTCTCCTCCTCCTATTCCCCTTCTCCATTTGAAAAGAGAGAAAGCAATATATATGTAGCCGTGTTTATAATTTCTATCTCCTCTTCTTCTAAGAATGGGTGTCATCTTCCCTTCAAGGGTGTCTTCCCTTCAGGTTGGTAGCTCATTCGCCTCTGCGTTTTTATGGCATCTCCACCAGCCTTATTCCAGAATCCCCATCTTCCCTTTGGGTCTTATCTAAATGCATTTGAGATCACTGAAAACCAGACACTTCCCTCCCCCACCCCCACCCCCTTGCTGGCACTGATTGCTCACAAAGCAAATTATACCATGCAAGCTTCCAAAAAGAGCTTTGAGGGCATACGGTGCAGAGCCAAAGATTACCAGCAGGTGGAGATGTTCACTTAGGGGCCTGATGGAGGAGGAAGGTCCCTGGAGCTGGATACCAAGTCACCATAGAGTCTGGTTTCCAGAAGTGCCAAAGCTCCCCCCTCCCCACTCAAAACAGGCCACTTGTAGTAATTAAGATCCTGTGTCACTGTATGCCTCCTGCCTTGGCTCAAGTCCAACTGGAGTAATTATGCCATCCTGCCCTCTGTGCATTCCCTGCAGCTGCTATTTTTATTTATGAGTTTATATTTAGTCTGGTAATGAGTCTAACATACGGCACGTAATGGGGAAGACATGGAAACAAGCAAAAAGATGGAAAACAAGAAGCAGGAAAGCATGAGTCTGCTTGGCTTGATTTGTCCCTCCTGAGGCTGCTTGGTCTGCAAGAAAAGGAGCCGGGCTAAGAATACACTTTAGCAGTTTCAGGCCATTAAAGGAAAATTGCTCCTGGCATAGTGTGGGGAGTGGGGTGGGTGGGAAACCTTTTATTCCTGCAGATTGGAGAAACATTGATTTGCTCACAATAGAAATGCATATGTTTCCCACCACCACCACCCACCACCACCTCTCTCTTTTCCCCCATTAGGACAAGGTCATTAGCAACCAAGCTGGTGGCCATGTGCCCAGTGGTGGGTTCCTACCGGCGCGGTCCACTCTATAGCACCGGTAATGGCTCGCTGGTGACATCACAGTACTGGTGCGGTCGGTTGCTAATGCCTGGGCGCCGCCATTTTTTTTAAAAAAATATTTTTTATTTTTTAAAACAATTTCTTCTGCGCATGCCCAGAAGCCGAGCTTCCTGCACTGCGCATGTGCTGCCTTCCTACCCCACAGTGAGTCCAAGCAGGGGAGGATGGCTGAGGGAGTGCGTAAGATGCTGAAAGAACAGGCGGCAGGAGCTATCTCCATTCCCCTCCCTTCAGCAGTCCGAGAAGCCATGAACGCGCGGTGATGATCCCAGGCATTTTCGCACATTCGAGGCTTCTCGAGCTGCTGAGGGGAGGGGGAACGGGCAGCAGGAGCCTAGGATCATCGAATGGGGAAAAGCATTCAGGCCGGACGGAGCCTCCTAGAAGAACCGCTGCCACGGTCTTGCTGCTCCTGCTGCAGGGGGCTGCGTTGCAGGTGAGCAATGCGCCCCCCCGCTTCTCCAGCTGCTACCAAGCTCCCGAGGCCCACGCCCACCCGGTCACATGGCTGGCAAGCCACACCCACAAAATAAGGCATGCCCACAGAGTGGTAGTAAAAAAATTAGGAACCCGCCCCTGCATGGCACCTAGTTTGCAGTTGTGTCCATCATACGGTTTTCCAAATGGTCCAAAAGGTTTGTCTACTCTGCTACGTTTGGGACCAGCAGCATTTTTCAAAAAGTCTGTTGTAGGAATGTAATGGCAAGCCCAGTTGCAAGGCTTAGCTATCATAGAAAAAAACATCCTCGTAGCTGAGAGAAATGGAATGTGCCCACTTAGCTCTCCAGCCACCGGCTAAAATTTTTGCATTGCTTGTCTGGAGTTTTTAAAAATAATTAAATCACCCTAAATCTCCATAAAAGAGCTTTAAGTCATAATTTGCCACTAAGCAGCCTTGATTAGGCTTAAAGCTGAAAAGTTGGAGATTTGCAGCTGGCAAGAAGATTGTAGATGTGATCCTGGTGAAAAGCCAGATTCATAAAATGCTAATAGGACCAAATTCAGCACAGGTTCTTGCTTCTTATCTTTTAAAACCTCTACTTTTTTCTCAGCTCAATCAATCTCCATCATTTTTCAACCACCAAAGGTCGTCTACTGTATTAAATGCCTTTTGTTAAACTGAACCATTTCTATCCAAGTTCTAAATTGTACCTCTTTTCCCTTTTCCTTTAGATCTATATGATATTTAGATTCATGGCCTCTAAAACAAAGGTTTTGTTGGACTCAGTTCTGAATTTTCCCTCCTGCCTTCTTTATTCCATGGACATAAGATAGGGCAGGCTGGGACCTTGTACTGTATTATGCTACAAAGGATCAGGTACATTGGTGACATGTAGAAATAAAAAATAATCCTTCAAAGGCTGATATTCCCCCTGTAGCATCATCTCCTTGCTCTCAGATTTCTAGAATTCCTAAGAATTATAGTTCCATGGCAGAACATATAGGTAGCCCTTGTTTAACGACTGGCTTATTTAACAACTGTTTGCAGTTACAACAATGAAGAAAAAGTAACTTTGGGACTAATCCTCACATTTATGACCTTTATGATCTTCACAGATTTGTAAAGTAAAAGAAAGCTAAAGTAAGGTAATATGCACAGTTTCATTAGTGACTGATTCATTTAACGACCAGTTGCCAGTCCCAATTGTCATTAAACAAGGACTCAGAATGTCTCACATTTGATTCTTAGCATCTCCAGTGAGGCTGGGAAGGAAAGCTTTACAGATCTCTCTAAGCGATTTACAGAGTCAGCATATTGCCCCCAACAATCTGGGTCCTCATTTTACTGGCCTTGGAAGGATAGAAGGCTGAGTCAACTTTGATCAAACTCTTGGCAGTGAGCTGAATTAGCCTGCAATACTGTATTCTAACCACTGCACCACCATGACTCCTATAATAATAGTAGTTTTAGTATTCATAACTGGTTTCCAAGTCTGGTGTAACTTGAACAATTGACAATACCTACCCCCATTATGTATCTGCAGCAGTGGTGAAATCCAAATTGTTTTACTATTGGTTCTGTGGGTGTGGCATGATGGGTGTGATGTGGCTTGGTGGGCGTGGCTTGGTGGGCGTGGCAGGGGAAGGATACTGCAAAATCTCCATTCCCTCTCCACTCCTGGGGGAAGGATATTGCAACATCTCCATTCCCATCCCACTCTGTGACCAGCCAGAGGTGGTATTTGCCAATTCTCCAAACTACTCAAAATTTCCACTACCAGTTCTCCGAACTACTCAAAATTTTCGCTACCGGTTCTCCAGAACCTGTCAGAACCTGCTGGATTTCACCCCTGATCGGCAGCCTTCCTAGTTTAGTACAGCTTTACTTCCTGTTTTTCTGTTGATATTATTCTTTTATTCTAACACCAGACCTATGATGGAGGTTTGACTGAGAGTGACAGACCCACAATCACTTAAGGATTTTCCATAGCTGAAATCTTCCTAATACAAGTCCAATATTTTAACTACTCTATTAATCTGTCTTCTTTCTGGTTTACAAATCCACCTTATTTACTGCAAATTATCTGATGAATAAGAACGACACTGGATTGAAAAATTCAGAACAGCAAAAAGAATTTACAGTATTATTACTAAACATGATGATGACCACTGATTTGGAAAGTTTTCAAAGACAAATGGAGAATAGGTCGATCAAGAGATATTTGTCTTGTATTATATCTAGATTAAGGCTAATATGCTTTGAAATGCCAGTTGCCAGAAAACAATGGTCAAAAGGCACATTCATCTGGACGTTTTCTAAAAAGCCTTTATATGGGCAATTTGCATTAAATAAAAGGTTATAGGGAAATTTAAGCCTTAAAAGCTTTGTAGATTTTACACTAAAAATTATGTACTTTTAAGAACATTGCATAGAAAAGCTTTGTATGCTGGGAAAGCAGTTAAGGAATTCGTTGTATTCTTTTCATGGGTCTTTGAAAGAAAACCCATTTCATTTTTTAAAAAAATTATGAACTGCCAGATTTTTGCCGCAATAATGCAAACAATACAATACTTGAAGTCTATAGTGAACCACAATGGGGACCCTGCACAGCAGAATGATGCTAAATTTGAGGAGATGCAGATACAAGTTTACCCTGAGCCATGGACTTCACTAGATGTCAGCCCCAAAGAATCATAACCATCCATAAGATTGTAGCATAGAAGATTTATTCAAACCTATACACAAGAATATAGTTAAGTAAAGTTCAACACTAAATTGTTACCAGATAAAGGTCAACAGAATTTAGGAGGAGTTGGATTTGGGGCACTTCTGGGAACACAACAACTCTAAACTGATGACACTCTTAACTCCACCACCACCCCAGCTGCCTGCTCTTCTTTTATACTAGATGACTTTGGCCCAATCCTCCTCTCTTAGCTAACCTTATCATAGAATTGTTGTGGGAATGGACGCTCCTTTCACCTCCTGAAGATACTAGGATTAAATCTAAAAATTAAATTTCTAATAGGTATGTTCTTCACCCAACCTGGCTCTCCAACAGACCTTTAGAAACAGCTTGCTAATTAGATCCACATCGTTTTTTCCTTCCATGTTTCTTTTAGGATTTTAAATTCACCAGGAATACCAATCATATGTCAAATTGTACTGGAGTTGCACCTGTCCCAGGCCATTTTGGTTCAGGGGGAAAAAAGTTCAATTTCCTTGTCTCCAGTCCAAAGGTGGGCATCCTGCAGCCCCAAGTCCGCATATTTCCCTCCAGCCTCTTTTTGCAACTCTTAAAGATGCTTCCATCCACCACAATCGAAAACTATTTACATAATTTCCTGACACTTTAAGATAGGAAAAGAAATGAAAACTGCATTGTAAAACCGAAACCAGATAGAACCCAAATTTTTAAAAGGAAGGGGAAAAAAAACACTCCTGAAACATACGTGCTTTGCATTATTTATGATATTGTTCCATCCACATCATGGCACTCAGCTTCCGAAAAATGGGTGAAGACCTGCCCTGGGATACAAAAATGTTCCAGATGATGATGATGATGATGATGACGATGACGATGACGATGACGATGACGATGACGATAACAATAACAATAACAATAACAATAATAATAGAATTGGAAGGGACCTTGGAGGTCTTCTAGTCCAACCCCCTGCTTACGCAGGAAACCCTACACCACTTCAGACAAATGGTTATCCAACAACTTCTTAAAAACTTCCAGTGTTGGAGCATTCACAACTTCTGGAGGCAAGCTGTTCCACTGATTAATTGTTCTAACTGTCAGGAAATTTTTCCTTAGTTCTAAGTTGCTTCTCTCCTTGATTAGTTTCCACCCATTGCTTCTTGTTCTACCCTCAGGTGCTTTGGAGAATAGCTTGACTCCCCCTCCTTTGTGGCAACCCCTGAGATATTGGAAGACTGCTATCATGTCTCCCCTAGTCCTTCTTTTCATTAAACTAGACAACCTAGTTCCTGCAACCGTTCTTCATATGTTTTAGCCTCCAGTCCCCTAATCATCTTTGTTGCTCTTCTCTGCACTCTTTCTAGAGTCTCAACATCCTTTTGGCATCATGGAGACCAAAATGTGTCTTTACAGAAAACATTCAAGAAAGTGGCCCAAATGACAAGTTTAGACATCTTTTGACGTTGGTATCAACAAAAGAAGGTGGCAAAGATACTATCTAGATGCCAAGTTCTACAATGATAATTGAAACAGGTGGATGCTGTGTTGTCTTGTATTCCTAAACAAAGATAGCGGAGAGGGATTATATTAATCTGTTAATCTTCTTGTAGAGCTTGTAGCCCTTACCATAGCAATACTCCTGCCATTATTACGATTAGTGTTATAGCTATGACATTCATGTACTTGGCACTTTAAAAAGAATGAGAGTGTTACATTATAGAAATATATATCCAAGGGAGATAATTAAAGAAGGAAACAGAGATGGACGCACAACCAAACAGAATTGAGAATAACAGAGTTGGAAGTGATGGTCTTCCAGTCCAACCCTCTGCTCAAACAGGAGACCCATTACCATTTTGGACAAATGGCTGTCGAACTCTTCCTAAAAATCTCCTTGATGGAGCACCCACAATTTCTGGAGGCAAGGAGTGCCACTGATTAATTGTTCTCTCTGACGGGAAATTTCTCGTTAATTCTAGGTCGGATGTCTCTTTGACAAGCTTCCATCCGTTACTTCTTGTCCTGCCCTCAGGTGCTTTGAAGAATAAGTCGACCCTTTCTTCTCTGCGATAGCCCCTCAAATATTGGAAGACTGCTACCATGTCACCCCTAGTCCTTCTAAGTGGTGTTCTTATAGTCCCTGGGCTTTGTACCTCTAAGAGCCACGCAGGATAATTATCTGCCTTGTTTTGAACTTCCTTGCCGATGGCATTTGTATAACAAATGCAATTATAAAATTTTGAGAAAAGTTCCTGTGGGTAGTCAACTGTGATTGTTAAACTGGTCATTAACTGCTGAAAGTCGGTGTCACCGTTTTTCTGTGCGGCTGTCATGCCAGCTGAAGAAAGAGGCAGTAAAATCTCAGAAAGGTCAGGAGTTGCATGAGAAAGAGTGGAGGAGTAATGTCAGATGTAACTGCCTGGAGAAATGTCTGACCAAATTGATTGCTTGATGATTTTCCTAATGAGCAGCATTATCTTTTGTCGCTCTCTATGTGCAGTCAATTGGCTCTAAGTAAGAATCCCCCAGCAGGGACTGGAAAGAACAGATGCTTCCACACTTACCTTCTCTTAATCCCAGCTCTTGTGCAATTCCATAGAGGAAGATGGCCAATCCTTAGCAGCACAAAAGGTTGCTTCATGGGGGAGCATCGCTCTGAAGGATCATGAAGCAGGTGATCACTGAATCATTGAAGATGAAGGAGGGGAGGGACCTTCAAGAGCATCTAATCCAATTCCCTGCGGAATAAATCCACAGGAATCAGCTACTACAACATCCTCAACAGAGGGCCATTCAGCTTCCAACAGAGAAGAGTTCACCCCCTCCTGATCTATTGTTGGTGGGATTTTGTTTGAGATCCTGAAAAGCTCAAAGCAACAAAACTATCAAAACTATAAACACATATTAAAACTAAAATCCCTGTGCCTCAATCAATCTCCTAAGCTGCCCTAACAACTCTCCACAGGCTCCACCATCTAGCACAGCGCCTGAGTAAAGAGCCAGGTTTTAATAGTCTTCCAGAAAGCGAAGAGGCTGGAGGCTTTGCTGGATTTCTGGACAGAGTGTATCTTATAAGACAGGAACAACAGGCACAGAAAAGGCTAGGTTCCAATGGAAGGCAATGTTTCAAGGAAGGGTCCTGGAGCATGCGCATCATCTCCAATCTAGTGGGACAGGCAGATATGCTCAGGTGGAGGTGGTCTTGCAAATAACCTGGACCTGTGCCAGGTAGGATTTTAAAGGGGATAACCAGCACCTTGAACCAATTGCTAAAACTAAAGAACTTTGAGGTATTTGGGGGGGACGGACGGACACATTTACTATTACATAAACTTTTGGATCATATTCCCACATTGAGGGAAAAATTACCATACACATATGGGTCTTGGAAAGTGATAGAAGTAAACAGGAAAGGGTTACCATGTACCATATTTTTCAGAGTATAAGACGCACCTTTTTCCTCCCTAAAAGTGGCTGAAAATTTGGGTGCATCTTATACTTCGAATGTAGCTTTTTTTTCCCAGCCCTAACTAGGTGCTAACAGATCTTCCCAGCTCTTACCTTGCAGCCTTTTTCATTGTTACTCTCTCCAAAGAATGTTTTTCCAGCCCTAAGTCTTTGCAGAATTTTTTTTATTGCTCTACTTGCTCTGAATAAGTTTTTTTCTAGCCCTAACCAGGTGCTAACTATCTTCCCAACTCTTACTGGCTTGCAGGCTCTTTCATTGTTACTCTCTCAAAAGAAGGTTTTTTTAAGTCCTAACCAGGGGATAAAATAATGTGCTGAAGCTGACCAGACTAAGGATGCTAGCCAGATGAATACCTGGTAGGCAGATTGTTTTCCCCTATTTTCCTCCCCAAAAATTAAGGTGCGTCTTATACTCTGAAAAATACGGTAGTTAAAGCCCACTCTTTTTTGTTTATATTGCAACACAAGTACAAAAAGGAAGGGGCTTTGGCCAATTCAATTGTTCATCTCCCTGTTCTGGCGTCTGCTCTACAACCAACTACTAGTCTCACGAGGGTTGTTTCTGTGCTATGCCTGCCTTTTTTTTTCTGAGTGGGGTACAGAAAGTAGGTTTGATATTCCTGTGCTGTTTACTCATTGATTTTATTGATCCCCCCCAACTTAAAAATATTCTTAGTAACTTTATAAACTGACCCACATCCCAGAGTGGGTTGGTTTGGCTAGGGTCCTTGGCTAAACAATCAGTAAAATTCACTTAATGATGACAACTGGGATTGCCAGGATTGCAGCCACTAAGCGATATGGTTACATGATGTCTCACTTTACGACCACATAAATAACCAATCAAAAGTTCAGTCCCCACTGTATAGGATAGAATTCAGAATGTGTGTTCTATGAGCGAGGCAGTTAACATATACTGCTATGAATCAGCCCATGCAGATCACTCTAATGACAAGATTAGAACCAACAGGTAGAATCCTCCCTTACATTAAGAAAAACTTCTTAAAACAATAGGATGGCATAGGGTTGACCGGAGAACAGCCTGTCTTATACTTGGGTTGTATTTTTCTAATTCTTTATCGAATTGATGGTGTCTGTCACGATGCATGCAATCCCTCCAGGCAGACTTTCTTTTAAAAAGTACCACATTTCAAATGAAATCTTTCAAATCTTACAGAGGAGATGGGCAACATAGAAATTTAATGAACAAATAAAACGTTCAGAGGGGAGAAATAATGGAAGTATCGGTGTGAACTGAAAGCTGTGGTGAAGTATGCAGAATTTGAATTGCTCTTATAACCCCCCACCATCACCCCATACACAAACACAAAATTTTAATGTGCCAATTATTTCGGGGAAAACAGACTGAATAATTTGTAATTCCAACCCCTGCAGAAAAATGTGAATGTCTTCATTGCTTTTTTTGAAAATCCCCTGCCTTATATCTCCATGTCTATACAGATCCAGCCAGTTCTCAAAAGTAGATTTTTTTCAGAGATATCTGCATCAAAATGTCTTTGAAAGTTTAGGAATTCCTTCCAACATTTTCCTGACAGAGGGGAAAACACGCAAGTGAAGGGTATATGAGAGGATATGAGTGCCAGCAGCACTGATAGTTATTCCCAAAGAATTAAACCAGCATTATTCTAAGTACTGATCCAGAACAATTGAGTAGAATATTAATTAAATTAAAATGTAATTCAGTGAATGCCATTAATATTCCAATTCCCCAAGTAGTTAATAATTTCCCTCTTGTGTCGTATTAAAAATTACAATTCTGTGGCATATTTAAAAAGGTTGTAAAGACTGCATTTCAGACAGTTGAAAAGTGAGTGATGAAAATCTGTCCCCCTTAAAACCTATCCACCAAATCTCCAAGTTATCGGACTGCTTGTGGTCCTGGCAATCTTGCTTGAAAGAGTTAATGGAAGCCTTGACCCTTCAGAAAATATATATTAGGATTCTGCTTGATGAAACTAAAATTGCAAATTTTAGTGGTGCTTTAGGTGGGTGCTTTTTTCTTTCTTTCTTTCTTTCCCTCTCTTCCTCCCCAGCTCTAAACCTCTCAAATTTGATTAGAAACATTAATTTGGAACTTATGCGATAGGTTATAGCAATTTTCAGTCTTGCACTTCAAAACAGCTCCCAGTGAGACTGTTCAATGCCTCTCTATTAATTTAAGAGCACTAGAGAAACTTGCAGGAAAGCTTGAAACAATGGGAGAGAAAGAGAAACTTACATAGGACACTGTTAAAACTTACAGATGTTCTTGTGGGGAGGGAAAATACTGATGGAGAAATCCCACTGTCATAAGCCATTTTTTAAAATAGTTTTTATTAATTTTCCAATGTTAAAAAACACAAATACAAAACACAAATACAAAAATAAATAAATAAATAAAAGTAAAAAATAATAAGACAAAATCAAATTGAACAAATACAAAATACATACAAATATAAACATTAAGAACACTATACAATATATCTAAATGAAAATAAAGGGAGACTATTATAGATCTATTTCGAGCTTATTTTGCTCTCGTCAGATAGCCATACCCCTTACCCCTAAGTTGCAGGGCAGCAACTTAACCACTAGGCCCTAGGCTCTGTTCCCAATCAGCTCTTTCACCAGGAAAGGGTTATATATGTTTTTCTGTCGTGTTATCCTGGTGTACCCAAATATGGGAGAGAAAGCATCACAGCTTCCTTTAAATATATATACACTACTTTCCTACTTCACCATTTAAGTTGGTACATGTTTTTTGCCATTAATAATTTAACCTATAGTTTCAAATATACATGAATTTTTATTTATTTATTTATTTATTTATTTGGTCACTTTTATATGCCGTCCAACTCCCCCGTGGGACTCAGGGCGGCGATTTATCATTCAGATTTTAGTTTTTTCTGTTTCTTACTTTGATTCCTTATTTCTAGCCAATTGTAAAATCTATTCCAAATTCTATAGTAGTCCGATTCCTCTTTTTCTTTTAATTCCATTGTCATCCTATCCATTTCAGCACATTCTAAAATCTTACTAATCACCATTTCATCTGGGGGAAACTTTTTTTTTTTGCTTCCAGTATTGTGCAAAGGTAATTCTGGCCGCAGTTAGTATGTGAAGAGTTAAGTACCGTTTATCTTTTTCTATTTTTGAAGCCATTTTCTTTAGCATCTTCAGGGCTGCCACACCAGAGCTGGGTTGAGCTATGGCAGGGGTAGGCAAAGTTGGCTCTTCTATGACTCGTGGACTTCAACTCCCAGAATTCCTAAGCTAGCATGATTGGCTCAGAAATTATGGGAGTTGAAGTCCACGAGTCATAGAAGAGCCAACTTTGCCTACCCCTGAGCTATGGGAACATGAGGGAGGGAGGCAGGTAGAGTTAGCTGGGGACCTGTAGCCAAAACAAAATTATTTCCTCTGGGAACTAAGGACTTTCTCACCAGGTGCTGGGGAGGTGGAGTCTGGGACCAACTAACTCAGGTGACCTGATTGGACCATGTGATGGACTGCATGGCAGGAGGGAAGAAAACTGTATTTTAACTGGGGAGAGGGAACCCACGGGAGTTTAGAGTAGGGTGGAGGGGAGGGGAGGAGGGGAGGGGAAGGAGAGGAGAGGAGAGGAAAGGGGAGGGGAGAGGGAAGGAAAGGGAAGATAAGGAAAGGGAAGATAAGGAAAGGAAAGGAAAGGAAAGGAAAGGAAAGGAAAGGAAAGGAAAGGAAAGGAAAGGAAAGGAAAGGAAAGGAAAGAAGGGAAGGGAAGGGAAGGGAATAGCACTTAGACTTATATACCGCTTCATAGTGCTTTACAGCCCTCTCTAAGCGGTTTACAGAGTTCAGCATATTGGCCCCAACAATCTGGGTCCTCATTTTACCGACCTCAGAAGGATGGAAGACTGAGTCAACCTTGAGGCTGGTGAAATTTGAACAGCTGAACTGCTGAACTAGCAGTCAGCTGGAGTAGCCTGCAGTAGCTGCATTTAACCACTGTTCCACCTTGGCTCCTGGGAAGGGAAGGAAAGGGGGGAGGAAAGGAAAAGGAAAAGGAAAAGGAAAAGGAAAGGAAAGGAAAGGAAAGGAAAGGAAAGGAAAGGAAAGGAAAGGAAAGGAAAGGAAAGGAAAGGAAAGGAAAGGAAAGGAAAGGAGGAAGTATCAGGCTTTCGATATTCTATTCTATTATTTGTCGGTATCAATAAAGCACAGTTTCAGTCATTTTTGTGGAATCTGTTTCTTGACCTGGTTAACCCCTGACCATTTCTCAAAGCAGAAATATGCAATATTGCCTTCAAGTTACCAGAAAGACAATTCTCACCCATTTTTTCCCCCTGCTAGTGTCAAAAGTAGTGTTTTCTCACTTATGGAGGCCCAAACATCACCGCACAATTCTCCTACTGTTCATTTCATTTTAGACAAAACACTTCCAATCCAATTGGCTACTGAGCATTGTGAGAGGAACGCCCCTCCCTTTTTTCCAAGTTCACCCATGAAACAGTGAAAAGCTAGCTTTAAAAAAAAAGTTAACTGGCAGAACAGTGGATTCATGTAGGGTTTTTTTAAATTTCACTTGTTTTTCCTCAATACCAGGAAAAGTGGGTAAAATGTACTTTTACTTTTAAAGAAAAGAAAACTTTTCTTTTTTTGACAGATCCGCTGTTGGGTGCAGCAGATGGGAAGGTGTCAAATCTGACAGGAAGTCAGTGTGGGGGGGGGGGGAAGAGGCTCATACAAGAGTCTCCAGTGGAAGCCGCATTTCTTTCAAGACTTTTCCAGAAAAGAAAGCAATTCGTACTTGCTTTATCAGCACGAATAGGTGAGTTAAAGAGGCAGGGGAATCCACTAATCAGAGGTTGTGCTAACCATGATTAGGAGAGATTATTGGACCATTGCCACAGCCCAACAGAGAAAGATGCTTGAAATGTAGCTTCCGGTTGATGTCATGGCGAGAACAGCTGGAAAATAGAGGGCTCTGCAGAGCCTTGCAAAATCCAGCTGGTAACCGCTGTCGGGAGACCCTGGTCATAGCCACCTTGTAGGGGCGGTGAAGGAAGGAGAGCGCTTCGCTGACCACAAGGAACTTGCAATTTCTTCGTTAGGTTCGAAGCAAGCTCTCCCAAATGGCAGCAGGGATGATGGCCATTTTTGGCAGTCACAAAGCTGGGACAACCGGGACTGTAAGATTTGTGCTGGAGCGGATCGTGGACAGAGCATTGAAACTGGATGAGATAATTACCAACGTTTACTCTAAAGATCTGATTTAAGTACAAGAATTTTAAAAGAAAACTTCCAAGCCTAAGAAAGTGGCGATTAAATACATGGAGAGGAATTTTTTTTAAAAAAAAACCTCAAATTCAAGAGGCAAAAGAAGCCCAAGGGAAGCTTTAAAACACAGAAAGCCTGAAAAAAGCTTAAATAATTTGAAAGGTGATTTTTGGGAGAAACTCTCTTGCTTATTTGTATTTCTAAACCCCCTGGATTTATCAGATAATCAGCTGTTTTTGACAGATTGTTTAAGGTTGGATTTTGGAAACGAGCGCCATCTACTGGAAGAAGAGAAGTACTACAGCACTATAGCCGCAGTATACTTAGTGAAAGTGAACTCAATACACACAGTCTAATACACAGAATAAAAGTAACAACATCTGGAAGATGGGCTGACCTTGACTTTATGTTAGAAGACGATTTGAATAATTTGAGAATACTTAATGAGGTTTTTTTCCTTTCCCTTCTGAAGATTTCTAAAAGGAACTAACTTGCAAATAACTAAGTTTCATAAAAATTGGCTATTGGATTATGTATCTGAAAGATTGGAGCAATCTAGTGGATTAATTTGGATTTGGACTATTAATGTTATTTAACAGAACATTCTATGAGACAAAAGAAGAAAGGTGATAGAAGAAAAGAGAAAAGAAGGAAAGTTAAAAAAGACTTTAAAATTCGGACAATTGGGAAGATATATAATTGGAAAAACTATAAGGCTGTAAATCACTAAAGAATTTTAAAGACTGGGTTTTGGAGGTATAATTGTGGCAGTTGATGTAATGTGCCGGTGCCTGGACGACATTAGGATCTGGATGGGGAGGAACAGACTCAGACTTAATCCCAACAAGACTGAGTGGCTTTGGATACTGCCTCCTAAGGACTATGTCAACTGCCCCTCCTTGGTGTTCGAGGGAGCAAAACTGACTCCCTCAGATCAGGTCCGCAACTTGGGGGTCCTCCTAGATCCACAGCTAAAATTGGATCACCATCTTTCTGCTGTGGCTAGGGGGGCCTTTGCACAGGTTCGCCTGGTGCACCAGTTGCGGCCATACTTGGAGAAGGAGGCTCTACTCACGGTCACTCATGCCCTTGTCACCTCGCGCTTGGACTACTGCAACGCGCTCTACATGGGGCTACCCTTGAAGAGTATCCGGAGACTTCAGCTGGTGCAAAATGCGGCTGCGCATGCTGTGGTGGGTGTGCCAAGGTACACCCACGTGACACCTATACTCCGCCAGCTGCATTGGTTGCCCATCGGTCTCCAGGTCCAATTCAAGGTGTTGATCACCATCTTTAAAGCCCTTCATGGCTTAGGACCAGGCTATCTCCGGGACCGCATTCTGCCTCATACTTCCCTTCGACCGGTTAGGGCCCACAGAGTTGGCCTCCTCCAGGTCCCGTCGGCCAAGCAATGCCGCCTGGCGGGCCCTAGGGGGAGAGCCTTCTCTGTGGCAGGCCCCGTGCTCTGGAACCAACTTCCCCCAGAGACCCGAACTATCCCCACTCTGCTGGCCTTCCGAAAAGCTGTCAAGACATGGCTTTTCCTGCAGGCTGGGGGTAGAGTCTAAACCACTCAAGCTCACCCCAAGTATGTATGGTTATTGAATGGGTAGTGGATGATTTTAAATATTGTGTTTTTTAATTTTTATATATCTCGTTTTAATGTGTTATTTATAAATTGGTGTCCTGTATTTTTTTCTGTTGTACGCCGCCCTGAGTCCTTCGGGAGTTGGGCGGCATATAAGAACACCATAATAAATAAATAAATAAATAATTGATGAAATTTTATTAAGCAGGAGTTTTTAAACATTGAGACGTTTGAACTATAGAAATACACTGAGTAATTTTTATTAAATTGTTATAAAATGGATTTACAGGGGATGATAGAGGCATATGAAGAAATATTTTGATGTTAAAAATGTGCGTGAATCTTTAAAGAACAATAGGAAGACAAGGGGGTTGTCTAAAGACAGAAATGAATGTAAAAGTCACTCAACAATTGGGGGGAAAAGAGCAACACGATATTCAGGAAATGGATGAGAAATTAGAAGAAGCAGTGGAAGGGAAAAATCAAAATGAGATGCAAGAAGCTAAAAATAAAGAAGAGAAAGGATTTATAAGTAGGAATCAATTAGATAACTCCTTAAAAGTTTATAATAGAAAGAAAGGAAAAAAGAAAAATCTCTTCAAAAAAAAAGATTTAGAGAGAGAAAAAGAAAAAAATCTTTTTTAAAAAAGGGAAGTCTTGTTGAGGTGTGTTCAAACAATACAGCAGAAAGAGACAAAGGGCACCCAGAAGGGAATGTTCAGTAGGCGCATATATATCAAAAAGAGCTACAAGATTCCAAGAGAGAGAGATAAAATGCTGACTAAAAAGTCAATAAATGATGGAATTTCAAAAAGGTTAAGAGATGATGGATAATTCCTTCATCTTCCTTCATGCTTCCTAACAGACAGGAAGCAGCAGGTGAAGCTAGGCAAAATTTATTTTTATTTATTCATTTATTTTATTTGTCAAACATGTATAGGATAGTAGTTGTTTGTATAAACATAACGTAAGTAAAAAAAAGTAACGATAAAAGAGGACAATAGGACAGTAGGACAGGGACGGTAGGCACAGTGGTGCGCTTATGCAAGCCCCTTACAGACCTCTTAGAAATGGGGAGAGGTCTACTGTAGACAGTCTAAGGTTAAAGTTTTGGGGGTTTGGGGAAGAAACCACAGAGTCAGGTATCACATCAGATACCTGCACAATTAGCCCAGGAGCCCCCCAGGGCTGTGTGCTCTCTCCACTTCTCTTCTCTCTGTACACCAATGACTGCATCTCAAAAGATCCCTCTGTTAAAATACTGAAGTTTGCAGATTATACAACAGTGATTGGTCTCATTCGAGACAACGATGAATCTGCATACAGATGGGAGATTGAACAACTAGCCTTGTGGTGCAACCAGAACAATCTTGAACTAAATACACTCAAAACCGTAGAAATGGTGGTGGATTTTAGAAGAAAACCTATACTACCACCTCTTACAATACTAAACAAAACAGTAGAGTCCTTCAAGTTCCTAGGTTCTATCATATCTCAAGACTTAAAATGGACACCTAACATCAAAAACATCATCAAAAAGCACAACAAAAAATGTTCTTTCTGCGCCAACTCAGAAAGCAAAAACTGCCCAAAGAGCTGCTGATTCAGTTCTACAGGGGAATTATTGAGTCTGTCATCTGCACCTCCATAACTGTCTGGTTTGGCTCTGCAACCAAACAAGACAAACACAGACTTCAACTGATAATTAGAACTGCAGAAAAAATAATTGCTACCAACCTGCCTTCCATTGAGGATCTGTATACTGCACGAGTCAAAAAGAGGGCTGTGAAAATATCCACAGACCCCTCACATCCTGGACATAAATTGTTTCAACTTCTACCCTCAAAACGACACTATAGAGCACTGCACACCAGAACAACACAAGGACAGTTTTTTCCCCCGAATGCCATCACTCTGCTTAACAACTAATTCCCACAACACTGTAAAATAATTTACTAACACTGTATTACTATTCTTCTTCTCATCCTTCCTAGTATCTATCTCTTTCCACTTATTACTATAACCATGTGCTTGTATCTTTCCATTTATATTGTTTTTACTTGTTTCCTACTACGATTTGATAGCTTATTAGTAACCTTGACTATCACTAAGTGTTGTATCTTTTTATTCTTGATGAATGTATTTTATTCTCCTTATGTACACTGAGAGCATATACACCAAAGACAAATTCCTTGTGTGTCCAATCAAGAATTCTATTCTATTCTATTCTAATGAGAAAATATATTAATAAAATGGAAAAATACAAATAGGGAAAATAGTAGTATATATATTAACAGATAATACAGCTTATTATAACTAAAAATAAGTTAAGCTTAGTTGATGGACATTTAGGATTAGGTAATTAATTGTACTATCAACATTAATAGTGTGTTAAAGTATTTTGTGAATTTAAAATATTAAGGATTAGAAATTGTGGGGATTTTGAGATACACTCCCGGGGTTGATTAAATATTGTTAATATTTGGCTTTATTAGTAATCCTACACATTTAGAATATTGAAGTTATGGTGGAATAATGAGTAATTCTTAAAATATTAAATATTAGTAATTTAGTAGGGGATAACAAATACATGGCGCAAAGGAACGTTATGTTTAAATGAATTAATGGGAAAAATGATAAAGAATTATAAAGATAGAATAGTATTGTTGAAGTTGGAAGATTAGGATTACACATACTTATTTGTATTATTATTGTTAGCGTTGTTCAAAAAAGATTTGACCCAGTCAATGCACTGTCCACAAAATCTGTATGGTGTGAAAAGAAAACTGCAAATAAAACATGTTTTTTTTAAAAAAAGGAAATGTAGAAAAAAGAAGTCTTAAATCACCTTTATTTTATTTTATTAAACAGAGTCACATTTTATTAAACAGAGATAAAGTTGGTTCTTTAGAAGGAAGGAGGGCAATTGTCATAGCCCTGAATTATAACATCTTTGCTCTTCATGCGTTTTTTCATTATGCAATGCTTTTAAAACATTTATACAGGTTCTGTAATCTTTATGTGAAGCAAATTTTCTATAAATATTTTTATCAATAAAAAGCAATCAAAGTAGTTTATAGCAGCATATGATTCCACCCTCTCACATGCCTACTCAATATAAAATATGATTACATTCTTCTCATCATTTAAATGTACACAAAATAGACCCTGGGTCCATCAGATCACCTAGGCCAGGGATCGGCAACCTTAAACACTCAAAGAGCCATTTGGACCCGTTTCCCACAGAAAAGAAAACACCGGGAGCCACAAAACCCTTTTGACATCTAAAATGAAGATAACACTGCATATATCGTTTATGCTATGTATAAAAAAACTATTGTGTGTTGCATTTATGAAATCAATGACCTGCTACAGAGAAAACACATTGTTATTTCTGCATCCAACAAAAACATTTTGAACGCTGAAAAAAAAGATGGGTTGAAAAGCTAAATAAATCACGTGCCGGCACATATTTTGAGCGACAGGGAGCCGCAGCAGATGGATGAAAAAGCCACATGCGGCTCCAGAGCCACGGGTTGCAGACCCCTGACCTAGGCATTGTATTCACCAACACACTTAATTAAGCTCAAGCGGTGGCATTTGTACAACATGCTAGACTTGATCAGCATTAAACTTGGTGGGTATTTGTATGTTGAATTAACTCAGCCCTTCATGCAATATAATATGTGAATCTAAAGGGGGGGAATTAATTCAGCAAAAGGGTTAAGCGTGAACAGATGGGGCAAGAACATAAAGATCTGCTGTTTCCAAATTAAAGCTTGACATCAACATATTGGTTCTCATACACACACACAGAAATTACCCAGTAACACAGCTCTATTTCCAGCATTTCAGATTGAATCAAAAGCTGTAGGGAGTGGTGTGTATATAACAAAAGCAAAACATTGCAATTTGCACTCCCTATGACCCATCCGCTTGTGCATGTTAAGGTTTCTTGTTCTTGTTTTATTTTAACTGCTGCATTGGAGTTTGCACACCATCCCAATTCCAAACGTAGTACTGATGAATATGGATCTTTGCCCCCAGGCTTCTGTGGGTATTGACGAAGCAAATTGAGAGTATTTGGTGCCTCCTATTTAAAATAGGTATTGGTGGTTGGCCCTAACTGCCTGAATAGATGCAGGACCCTCCAATGACTCATAAACATGAGTGGGTGCGCTAGCGTTTTCATCTTCCCTCCCAACAACAGGTCATAATTCAGCTCTCAAGCTATTGCAGCTCATGCAATCCAATTGCCCGTAAACAAGAATGTCCTAAAGCAATTCCATTAAGAAATGACTCACCTTCAGAAGGATGCCACCAGTGCCCTTCTAGTTTTTTCTGCATTTAATTGGAAGTCATCAGCCCAGCAGCTGCTGGAAAGAGCCTCCTGGGAAAATCTGGTATCAAAAGCCATCTGCTAGATAGCTATTGGCCAGCAGAGTTTGACTGCCAACCAATCAGGAACTGGAAAAGCTAGGTATTGTGGGAAAATCCTTCCTTTCTCATAAGATGTGATGAATGGTGATGGGAGTCAACTGGCAAATCTTTCTCTCTCTCTTCAATGCCTTTTCTCCCTCCCAATTTTCTTCAGGAAGCATTCCTTTTGATCGATACTTTACTTTTTTTTTAAAAAAGAGCAATCCATTCCTCATTCTGCTTTCAGCATTTAATTATGCTAGGCAAAAAGTATGGTTTTAATGAAAATAAAAGAGGAGAAAGTTAGGATCTTAAGGGGAATTTGAAGCCAAAATCAATGCAGTAAGCATTATGCTTGCATCTAGGTTGGGCAGCTGGAACTACAATCTGGCAGTGGACTTGAATCATAATTTTATATCACTGGAGAACTACATGCCTTATTATAAATTGCTTGCAATCCATCAGGTTTATTATTCCTGAAATTTTTTTGGTTGTTGGATGAAGGAGATCATCTAAACTGGATTGCCAAAAATTAATGTTTTAACAACCTGTTGGATTGACTAGTGTGTAAATCACTCTAAACTAGCCGATATTATTCTCTTTTGTCTTTGGGAGATAGAATGTTTTTTTTTAAAAAAAAATCTCAAAATTCATTCCCAAAGAAAAATATGACCTTTGAAGTGTTTCCCCCGCCCCAAATTTTAGCAACAAACCATGCTGCTAATATGGCAAAAAGGTAAGAAGCTCTGCGACTTTCCATATCAACGTTCTATAGTTCATCTGAAGACTTTTGTGCAAGGTGAGAACATTGTAGAAAGTTGACAGACATGACAGTGTATCATGGCTATTAACCTTGCTTTACCATACATTGCCAAACCCTTTGGTGGGAACTGATCTCATTTGCTACATAGCTAACCTATTTTCTTCAACTTGTTTGCTCAGTAGTCTTTCATGTTCCAAACAGACATTTGGTGAGGTGGTGATGTCACAAATTTTATCTTCTTTTGGTTTCAGAACTCTGATTATCCAACCTACGCAGGGGTGAAATTCTACCGGTTCGACCCGATACAGGCGTAGCGGTGGCCACCGATGGTTTGTAGAACCGGTAGCGGCGGCAGTGCGAGGCTCTGCCCACCCGCCCGGGCATCACCATTTTCTTGTTTTAAACCCTCTGCGCATGCACAAAGCCTTCTGCGCATGCGCAGAGGATGAAAAAGCACGTGCTTCCGAACTAGTAGGGAAGGTAAGTAGATTTCACCACTGAACCTACGGCATATTTCATGCATCACACTAAGCCATACATGATGTTATGACTTTGCTTTAGCATCTGGGTTGATAACCCTTGTAGCTTATAAACTCCCCTCGATGGCTGATTGTAATCCACAATCAATTGTGGTTTTAATCAATAATTGTTTTAATAATAATTTATATGCTTTTAGCACATTGTGTGTGCTCAATATCATTGGGTCTAGGCGATATATAAGTGAAAACATCTGGGATTGCACACTTTCTGTGTGTTTGTATGGGAGGGATGCTTTGGTTGAGGGCTTTTTCTGGTTTCATTTTTGCTGGGGGAAATGAAAGACCCCCCCCCCTGGAGAAAAAGCCAGATCTTGCATCATGGGAAAGTACTTTTCAATCTTTAGAAGCTTAGTTTTGGTAAAATAAAGATAAGCAAACCAACAGGGAAGCATATTTCTTTATCTGTGAAAATTTCATTTCTCCTTCCAACATCTCACAGACTGCTCACAGCAACTAATTAAAATAATTGTAATTGCACAGCTGTGGTACAGCAGTGTTGTTTTCTGGTTTTTTTTTCCCCATTTCCAATAATACCTGTTTGAGTTGGAGGATCCTGTTATTAGATATATTTATTTGTTACCATTTCTTAATCCGTTGCAAAGCAGTGGTGATGGTGTTTTTCCCTTTGAGTCTGTCTGTCTTCTTGGTCTGTTTTTGCAAACCAAAACTTTGGAAGTGATCCTGACACCTTCTTAACTGGTGATGTGAAAAGGAACAGCGATCTCCTAAGGTGGCTCCTCTGTTCGCTGTATCAACATTCTTGCTTTGTCCCCCCCCCCCTCAATAATAATAATATCAGTGTTTGTAATGGCATTCTGCTTTAATAGTTATTTTATGGTTTTACTAGCTGATACCTGTGCTTCGCTACAAAACTATGTGATGGGGCTTGATAAATTGACACTTAAAGTTTGAAAATTAATGAGTAGTTTAAAAAGGGATTGTTTTATTTTATTAGAGATAGTAAGCTAAGTTTCTGTTACAGATGAAGACATTATTTGCATAGCATAGACTTTCAATTTGTCCCTCAGATGAATTGCTCAGGACCTCCCTGTAAACAACATTCCTGGTTTTGCTGTCTGGAGGATGACCAGGCTGTCAGGTGAACTGACTCTGGAGCATGCCACATAGAACTGGCCATGGGAGAAACAGGCAGCTTCCCTTACTTGTGTTTTCCTAATCACATCTGTAAATCTTTTCCTGCGTTTTTTGCCTCTCTTCCCTTTAACTGGTGTTACAGTTGAAGGAACAGATTCATCTGAACTGAGGAGGAAAATAAGGGGGGGGGATCTGTCTCTGCCTACCAGCATCCATCAATATTCATCTGGCTAGCATGGCTTAGCTCAACTGTTCTGTAGTAAAGCTGCTTGCTGCTGTGAAAGCAAAAGTGAAACTGAAACTCCTCTGCTTGTGTTTTGCATTTGGATCAGATTTCTTTTCAGGTTGGGAGGGGGAGTAGAACTCCTTAGCATCAGAGATTGTTAATAATAAAATAAGAAATACTCATGCTCCGATGGTCGTTTCAAAAAAATCCTTTCTTCGTGAGCATCTAGAAGCCAAGAGGAACATATATGGCAAATTTCAAGTTTGTAGGCTTTATGGTTCCGGAGATTTCATGATTAATGCTTGAGTGGTTTTCACTTTTATATATATAGATTGTTTGCCACCTAGAATCACATTATCTGAGATGGGCAGCCCTATAAATATAATTAATAAATAAATAAAAACAAAAAGGAATATGATACAGTAGTCAGAGCCACAGTTCCTCTCCTTCCATTCAAATCTTCCATATATACTGTATTAAGGAAGTAACAAAAAAAAACCTCATTTGGTTTGCATTTTAATACAGTCCAACCTAATTTGCACTACCTAAACTAATACCTGAACCAAAATGTAATTATTGTTCAGTTTTCTTTTCACACTTCTCCAGAGTCTTTGGTGCAGCCCTCCTATCAAATGTTGTGTGCAAAAATCCATGTATTAGAGGAAACTGCATATAAAAACAAGTATCTTAGAAGAAAATGCTTGCAAAACATATACTATGCCTTAGGGGAACAGCATATAAACAAAGCAGACAGACTTTCTTTCTCATGAAAATGCATGTGGGAATTTTTAATAATATTCACAAACTGATGGAAAAAATGAGGCAACCCAGAAAATGAGTTAGCTCAGTAACCAGGCTAAACAAGTTTAAACACAAATGCCCACAGTATGATTTACAAGTTGCCTTAAATAATAATAATAATAATAATAATAATAATAATAATAATAATAATAATAATAATAATAATAATAATAATAATAATAATAATAATAACAACAACAACAACAACAACAACAACAACAACAACAGAGTTGGAAGGGACCTTGGAGGTCTTCTAGTCCAACCCCCTGCTTACGCAGGAAACCCTACACTACTTCAGACAGATGGTTATCCAACATCTTCTTAAAAATGTCTAGTGTTGGAGCATTCACAACTTCTGGAGGTAAGCTGTTCCACTGATTAATTGTTCTAACTGTCAGGAAATTTCTCCTTAGTTCTAAGTTGCTTCTCTCCTTGATTAGTTTCCACCCATTGCTTCTTGTTCTACCCCCAGGTGCCTTGGAGAAAAGTTTGACTCCCTCTTCTTTGTGGCGACCCCTGAGATATTGGAACACTGCTATCATGTCACCCCTGGTCCTTCTTTTCATTAAACTACATACCCAATAAAGCAAGGGTTTGTGATATAGGTACCATGTTTCCCCGAAAATAAGACCCTGTCTTATATTTTTTTGAACCCTGAAATTAGCGCTTGGCCTTATTGCCATGTACTCAAAAGCCCGATTGGGCTTATTATCAGGGGATGTCTTATTTTGGGAGAAACAGGGTACTATATACCAGAGATGGTTCTTTCTATTAAAAAAATATATTTATCTGGTTACAGCTGTGTCACTTTTAGACTAAACATAAAATCTGATTCAACTTTAAAATCTGACAAAAATATTACTATTTAATAAGTTCAGATGGCAGATGCCACAAGCCTCTTAAGAAAAAACTTTACCCTGACAAAAGAAATTAACAAGGCAACCTTATAATCAAACACCTCCTCTGATAACAAATTGTCCTGAAGGTTTCTCAGATAGCAAGTAGTCTGCGAAAATTCACCTACCCAAGCTCCGACAAATTGTTTTAATTTTGATTTATTCACTTCTTATATATTTATTTTTAAATGGTCTCAGAATTGCTTGCAAAACAGTGCCCATTATAAATATGCATATAAAAATGTGTTTACGATACACAAAGTGATACAGATGATATATATTGATATGGTATAACAGTCCTGAAAACAATTAACCCAATGATTAAATGGGCTAAAATCTTTGGTTATTACGTGCAGGTAGAACAATGGGAAAATATGTGCTGTCATCAGAGAAAGGGAGTTGGAGATGTTACACTGTGGATTTTTAATGTTTTAATACCACATGTGAGTTGGATAGCCATATAAATTTAATACACAAGTCAAATGCAAGAGTCAAAATGAGGGCTGTGAAAATATCTACAGACCCCTCACATCCTGGACATAAATTGTTTCAACTTCTACCCTCAAAATGACATTATAGAGCAGTGATGGCTAACCTTTTTCTTGTCGCGTGCCGAAAGCGCACGCGCGTGTCAGATTGAAGCCATTTTAGTTGGGGTCTTTGGCCTGCCACACTTTATACAATTTTAATATGTATTCTTTACTGTGCAAAATTGGGAGGGGGAATTGCATGCTGTCTGCATGTAGCCATAACAAATTCTTTCTAGAAAGCCAAGGTCATCCTTTGTCTCTGCACTCCTGCACCTGCACGGAAGGAGATGGGTGGATTCTGTGAGCCTGGCAGTTGAAGATTGGTCAACATGAGGAAGGTGTGGGGGCAAGGGCTTGAACTTTCAACTGGGTGGTGAAATCCGAGGGACTTCAGATTCGGGTTTCATCTAGATGTGCCAACATGGCTCTGTTAATAAATTGGAACTTTGAGGAATACTTTGCCTCGGACTCTGATTTAGTTTTGGATGCTATTTGGAACCCTGACAGCGCGTGCATGCCGGCACCCATAATGCAATGCATGTGTGACCCCCCCCTTTGCATGCCCCCATGCATGCGTGCATGACAGCTGTGCTTCCCCCATCCATGTGACCCCCTGCACTCCCCCACCTCCGCACATGCATGCACGACCCCCCCCTGCCCACTTTGGGCCTAGAAGGCCTCCCTGCAGCCTCCTGGGACCAAAAATGGGCCAGGGGGGCCTGCACCCCCCTGCCCTCCCCCCACCCCTGTGCATGCATGCATGTCTCCCGCATGCACCCTGCCCTCTGTGCATGCATGGCAGATACCTGAAAATCAGCTGTCTGGTGGGAGACACGAGCACATGCGCGGTAGAGCTGAGATGGGCGAAGGCTCACGTGCCCACAGAGTGGGCTCTGCGTTCCACCTGTGGCACGCATGCCATAGGTTTGCCATCATGGTTATAGACAGTAGTGGGTTCCTACCGGTGCGCTCTTGGCTATCCGTCGCCACCGAGCCGAAGAAGCTGGCGGCGTTCACGGCGCGGGGCTTCCCCCGCCCGCTTTCCCGGGACGCCGGGATGCCGCCATTTGCGTTCTTCTGCCCTCTGCGCAAGCAGCGCTTGCGCAGAGGGCAAAAGAACGCAAATGGCGGCGTCCCAGCATCCCGGGAAAGCGGGCGGGGGAAGCCCCGCGCCGCGAACGCCGCCAGCTTCTTCGGCTCGGTGGCGACGGATAGCCAAGAGCGCACCGGTAGGAACCCACTACTGGTTATAGAGCATTGCACACCAGAACAACTAGACACAAGGACAGTTGTTCCTGCATGCCATCACTCTGCTAAACAACTAATTCCCACAACTCTGTCAAACTATTTACTAAAGACTGTATTACTATTCTTCTTCTTATCCTTCCTATTACCTATCTTCTCCCACTTATGATTATAACCTTGTTGCTTGTATCTTTATGATTTATATTGTTTTATTTGGTTTCCTAGTATGATTTGATTGCTTATTTAGTATCCTATGACTATCACTAAGTGTTGTATCTTATGATTCTTGGTGAATGTATTTTTATGTACACTGAGAGCTTATGCACTGAAGACAAATTCCTTGTGTATCCAATCACACTTGTCCAATAAAGAATTCTATTCTATTCTATTCTATTCTATTCTATTCTATTCTATTCTATTCTATTCTATTCTATTCTATTCTATTCTATTCTATTGTAAATTTAATAAAATAAATAAATAAATAAATAAATTTAAAAAATAAATTTAAAACAGGCATGGCCAGATATGTTGCTACTTCCTTTTTTGTTGGGTTGGGAAGTCCCCAATACAACAAAATGAGGAAAATTGGTATGATTTGGGAAACAGCTCTCAGGTTTGTAAGAATTGTTTATGTCTCTCAAAGGCTTAGAACACCATTTCCCACTTTGTTATCACCCAATAGTTTCCTTCCCTGAAGACAATTTGGGAAGTGTAAGCCCTGACTGATCTGGGGTCCCTGGGAGCTGCAAATAGGTTGTTGGGCAAATGAACACCAACCACAGCTTAAGGCTAGTCCATGTTATCCTAATGAAAACTGAAGTTTCATCTTGTCTGAACAATGAGATCTTAATAAAGAGAGCTCTCCCCCAACTGCTCTCTGTATAACAACATCAGCCATATTCAATACATATATACCTGTACATTTGATATCTTGTTAAACCTGGCTTTTAAAAAAAGCTAAAGCATTTAAAGGCAAGTTAAAATATCACTGAAGCACTAAACTCTTGACTACAGCTCTGGTAGGGCAGGGGTGGGTTCTAACTTACCTCACTGCCGGTCCACTTCCTCCCACACCACATGGGGAGGCCTTGTGGGCACGCACATGCAAAGCATGCGTGTGCATGCACAGGGCTGAAAAATCCGAAAAAAATCCCCCCCCCAAAAAAAGCTGAAAACAAGATGGTGACCACATGCACAGTGCCAGAAACTCGGCTTCTGTGCATGCTCAGAAGAAAATAAAATAAAAAAATTCCAAAAAAACCAAAATATTAAAAAAAATCCAAAAAAATGGCAGCACCCACTGACCAGCACCGACCGAAACGGTTCCATGATGTCATCATGACATCACCAGCAGGTCGCTACCGGTTCGGGCAAACCGGTCCAAACCAGGAGGAACTCACCTCTGGACAAGGGGAAGGATTTGTTTTCTAGTACGGCAATAACTGTTCAATTTTCCAGAGGAATCTCACTCCCTTTGGATTGAAATCAAGCATTTCAGGCTGCTGAGATTTGTGTTCCAAATCAGCAGCTTTAAAACAAACAAACAAACCTCCATTGGGAGTTTTTAAATAAAGTTCTGATTTATACTGTATTACAAAACACCATTTGTTGTTCTGGCCTGGAAAAGCTCTAATTCATGGATTGAAGCCAGTTTGGGTGAGCTCCTATTGCAGCTCAATAGCTCCCGTTTCCCCCCAAAGTCTTCACCCAAACTACTTTTCCACATTTCTGGTTTTTTCCCTTGGATTTGCAGAGCAAAGGGATTTCATTTTGATCTCCAACCAGCAACTAAGGAGAACTAAAAACCTTTCCTTGCCTCATTGGGCTTTTAAATGGACCCAGCAATTAAGAATATAAAACAAGGGTAAGCGAACAGAGACCTCGGGAGTCTTGACCAGGGGTGTCAAACTTGCATCGTCACATGATGGATCGCAACTTTTCCCCCTTCGCTAAACTGGGGGTGGGCGTGGCCAGCGTGTGACACATCCGGATCGCGGGCTACGAGTTTGACCCCCCTGGTTTGACCATCCTGATTTCTGAAGGTGCTGTAGGTCCTCTTTGATGGCAGTTGCAGAAAATCAGCCATGCCATTTTTTTTAAAAAAAAAATTAAGACAAATAAAATAATAAGAGCTACAAAATAGGAATAATACAGGAGTAAATCAGTAAAGCAAGAAAAGCTTCCAAATGACCAAAAACAAGAAAAACTCTGCTTCTGTGTATATCACATTTTATCTTATTTGACATTCTCACCTTATACCTGTTGCAGACCCTAACATCCCTAAAAATATTACCCATGGGGCCAGCCATTTGTTTACCTTAAGAAGCTGTCTTAAACCTAAGGTGACCAGACGTCCCGCTTTTGGCGGGACAGTCCCGATTTTTAACAATTTGTCCTGCGTCCCGCGGCATTTTTAAAAAGTCACGATTTTTGGAAAGAATGCAATTTCCAGAAGAGTTTGCCGCGAACTGAAATTGCTGATTCAGAGGGAGCAGAGGACACTACAGCTGATTTTAAAGGAATCAAAACAGCTGCTTAAAGAAAAAGCATTTAAGAGTCCCACGCAGCTCTCCCTTAAAGCCGATTCACTTGCCCGCCTGATTTTAAATACCGCACTGCAGAAGGGGCTTGGCAGCCATTTTTTTCCTTTCCTTTCTGTAACACGAGGTCAGAGAGCAAGCAAGGCTCATTTGCATAGACACGCCTCTGACAGAATCTGAACTAAAAGTTACTTTTTTAATGACAGAAAAGAGACAGAAACAGGGCAAAAGTGAAAATATGTCTAAGATATCATGCCCTGAAGTGAATAGAGGAAACTCTAGACCACTTTCTAGGCCACCTCACCATGACAAAGAAGGAACTCAAAAAAGAGGTCAAAGCTCCAATTCTGATGGCAATGCTAATAACCTCCAGACCAAATTTTTAATCAAGAACCACCACCCCCTGTCAATGGTGTCCCACGGTACCAATGTTAAAATCTGGTCACCTTACTTAAATCCTCATTGTTATGGGGAAAGGGAAATGGCCCTGCTGAAAAGGATTAGCCACCCCTTTGTATTGGAGTGTCAGGCTCAAAAAACCAAGAAGGACACGTTGAGTTACTTCTGAGTAGTTCCTTTACTGTTGTTTGCATATAAATAGAACCTTGTCAGATTAAAGCAATCGTCTGTAATGACTATAGATACATTTTATGAATTGCTAGGGAGGTTCCAATCTTGCTCTCTTCCTGCCTACCAGACATTCAAGGCTCCACTGTCTCTTTGCCCTCTGGGAGAGAGACCCTCCCTCTTGTGACTCCAGACTACATTCTACCACAATAGAGAAGTATATTGACTAAGGTGATAGGGTAGGACCAGGGAGATGCAAGTTCAAACCACTTTGAGTGGCTTTGGGCCACTAAATCTATTCCACATGGTAGGGAGGAGCAACATTATGCTCCTACAGAAAGGGCAGAATAGAATGCTAGCAAAGAAATGAATAAATATGTGGAGCTGTGTACCATACGATTTAGATGACATGCTATTCCCAAGAGGCAGGGGTGGGCTGCTGGGGATTCGCAGGGGTTCGGGAGAACCTCTAGCTAAGATTCTGTGCAGTTTGGAGAACCCCCAAATCCCACTCCTGGCTGGCCCCGCCTGCCCCGCCCCTCCCAGGAGTCCCCACGTGGCCTGTTTTGGATGTAGGTAAGTGAAGGACACACGCAGAGGCCCGGGGAGGGTGAAAAACAGGCCTACTGGAAGTTTGGGAAGGCCTCCGGAGCCTGGGGAGGCCGTTTTTGCCCTCCCGGAGGCTCGAGGACAGCCTCCGGAGCCCGGGGAGGGCAAAAACGCCCCCCCCCACTGTGGTGCAGGAGGCCGATTAGGCCATGCCCAGCATGGCCACCCAGAAACTGGGCAGAGAACCCCTTGCTAAATTTTTTGAAGCCCACCCCTGCCAAGAGGGACACCCAACCCATAATCTCTGTGGCCTTCAGGCTCAAATATGCTTCCAGCTCTTGCATGAGAGACAGCATCAAAAACAGCAAGACGGTAGCTGTTATCATGTGATCAAAGCCCCATTCCCTCCTTTATATGCAGTGTAAACATTAGGTGGGACTTTGGTCGCATAACTGTGGCTACCATCTTGACATTTTTCAGCACCTCTGTCCAGTAAATACCCATTTCAATCTAATCATGAAAACCTCAAAAAGTGCTCAGCCTCCAATCCTGACCTGTCATCAGAATGCTTACAGAATTGTTAAACGTCTTCAGAGTTATTCATTTGGGAATAACCTGATTCACTTTCCTTCCTTCAAGCTTAAGCAAGAACATAAATATTAACAGGCACTGTACAACAGGATCTGATGACCTTCCAAGGGCCAGTGCGGAGACCGAACTGCAATTTTGCTAGTCATGTCTGGAGAAAGGCAGAAGTCAAAAGGTTGAGGCTGTAAAACAAAAGGATTACCGAAGAGAGGTAAGATCTCTGTGTCACTTATTCAGGTTTACTTTGTGTCCCAAAATGAGCCATAAGATGGCTCAAAAGAGCTTCTATCTGCTTTTCTCAAGGAAGAATTCATCTTTATTTATCACCATCACAGAAATGGCATGACATAAGAGTGCTGCTCAGTCACTCAGGTTTGGGTTTATAGTAGATGCAGTAGTCCATCAACCAATAGCAAGAATCTATTAACCAATGATGTATCATCCCAAGCTCTGTCTGAATATGGATAATAAAACTATCTATCTATCTATCTATCTATCTATCTATCTATCTATCTATCTATCTATCTATCTATCTATCTATCTATCTATCTATCTATCTATCTATCTAATCTACCTACCTACCTACCTACCTACCTACCTACCTACCTACCTACCTATCTATCTATCTATCTATCTATCTATCTATCTATCTATCTATCTATCATCATCATCATCATTATCATGGTGGTGGTGCAGTGGTTAGAATGCAGTATTGCAGGCTTATTCTGCTGACTGCCAGCAGTTGGATCCTGACCAGCTCAAGGTTGACTCAGCCTTCCATCCTTAAGAGGTCAGTAAAATAAAGACCCAGATTCTTGGGGGCAATATGCCGACTCTGTAAACCACTTAAAGAGGGCTGTAAAGCACTGTAAAGTGGTATATAAGTCCAAGTGCGATTTCTATTCATCCACCCACCTCTCCATCCATCCATCCTCCAAGTGGGTCTTGAATTCCTGGCAACTCCCTGAAGAGGTCCCTGCAATTTTCTTGGAACATTCTTGGAAGTAATTTGGCATTACCTTGTTTTTCCTAAGGTTTATTTATGTTATTTATTTATTTTGTCAATCTCGTATTAGATAATACATATAAGTGTATACATAATTTGAATACATGAAATGAATAAAAGTAAAAGGGGACATTAGGACAGGGACGGTAGACACGCAGGTGCACTTATGCATGCCCCTTATAGACATCTTAGGAATGGGGTGAGGTCAACAGTAGACAGTCTAAGGTTAAAATTTTGGGGGTTTGGGGATGAAACCACAGAGTCAGGTAGTCTATTCCAGGCATTGACAATTCTGTTGCTGAAGTCGTATTTTCTGCAATCTAGTTTGGAGCAGTTCACTTTACGTTTGTATCTATTGCGTGCTCGTGTATTGTTGTGGTTGAAGCTGAAGTAGTCATTGACAGGTAGGACATTGTATCAGATAATTTTATGAACTGCGCTTAGATCATACCGAAGGCGGCGTTCTAAGTTGTCTAAGCCCAAAATTTCAAATCTGGTGGCATAAGATATTCTGTTGCAAGCAGAGGAGTGGAGGACTCTTCTCGTGAAATATCTCTGGACACGTTCAATTGTATTAATGTCCGATATGCAGTGCAGGTTCCAGACAGATGAGCTGTATTCGAGAATTGGTCTAGCAAATGTTTTGTATGCTCTGGTTAGTAGTGTAATATTACTGGAGAAGAAGCTATGCAAGATTAGGTTGACAACTCTTAGTGCCTTTTTGGCAATGTTGTTACAATGGGCTTTGGCACTTAGATCATTAGATATGAGTACTCCAAGGTCTTTGACAAAGTGAGGGTCATCTACAACTCGTGTCCACTCAGTTTGTATTTCGTGTTCTGATTCTTTTTGCCAATTTTTTTGCCAAACAGAGTGGCTGACCCAAGGTCACTAAACTGGCTTTGTGCCCAAGGCAGGAGTAGAACTCACAGTCCTCTAGCTTGAAGCCTTAAGCACTAAACCAAACTGACTCTCTTATAATTCAAGTAGCCCTTGACTTGCAAGCACAAACTGCAATCATACAACTGCAGGGATGATGTTGCAACAGTTGTAGATGTGAGAACCAGTTGCAAGTCACCTTTTTCAGCACCTTCATAACTTCAAAGAGTCATTAAACAAATGATCATAAATCAAGGACTACCTGTATACTCTAGTTAAGATAAAATACCGTATTTTTTGGAGTATAAGACGCACCTTTTTCCTCCCTAAAAGTGGCTGAAAATTTGGGTGCGTCTTATACTTCGAATGTAGCTTTTTTTCCAGCCCTAACAAGGTGCTAACAGATCTTCCCAGCTCTTACCTTGCAGGCTTTTTCATTGTTACTCTCTCCAAAGAATGTTTTTCCAACCCTAAGTCTTTGCAGAATTTTTTTTCATTGCTCTACTTGCTCCGAATAAGTTTTTTTCTAGCCCTAACCAGGTGTTAACTATCTTCCCAGCTCTTACCGGCTTGCAGGCTCTTTCATTGTTATTCACTCAGAAGAAGGTTTTTTTAAGTCCTAACCAGGGGATAAAATAATGTGCTGAAGCTGACCAGACTAAGGATGCTAGCCAGATGAATACCTGGTAGGCAGATTGTTTTCCCCTATTTTCCTCCCCAAAAACTAAGGTGCATCTTATACTCCGGTGCGTCTTATACTCCGAAAAATACGGTAGATTTGGAAAGCTAATAGAACTTTGAACTGTGGGAATCCAGCAACAGTCTAGACCAGGGGTGTCAAACACAAGGCCCACCGGCTGGATCCAACCTGCGATGTGATTGGATCTGGTCTGCAGGGCCATCCTGAAAAATTTAAGGGGCCAGCCTGTATCACTTCAGCCTGGTCTACTCAATGCAGCTTCTGACTGGTCTGCCCAATGAGAAGAGGAAGCATCGGGCAAGCGTTGCTTTAGCCCAATGCGACTTCGGCCCGGTCTACCCAGTGCAAAGAGGAAGCATCGGGCCAGCGTGGCTTCGGCCTGGTCTACCCAGTGTGAACAGGAAACATGCCAGCAGTTTGGGGAGTGGTATCAAGCTGGCCACACCCACCCAGTCGACCATGCCCAGTGAGTGGCTTCAAGCTGGCCATGCCCACCCAATTGGTCACACCCAGGGGTGAAATGCTTCCAGTTTGGGCAGGCTGGTTGGTCGTCGTAGAGCCGATAGAGCCGATAGTGATCGCAGCACGAGGCTTCCCCCACCCGCTTCCCCCACCTGCTTGGATGCCGCCATTTGGGTTCTTTTACCCTCTGTGCATGCGCAGAATGCTTTGCACATGCGCAGAGGGTAAAAGAACCCAAATGGCGGCTCCCAGGTGGGTGGCGGAAGCAGGTGGGGGAAGTCTCGCGCTGCGATCGCTATCGGCTCTATCGGCTCTACGACGACCGACTGGCCCGCCCGAACCGAGAGCATTTCACCCCTGCCACACCCACCTAGTCGGCCACACCAACCTGCCCCCCCGAGGTCAATGACAGCCCTGATGCGGCCCTCAATGAAATTGAGTTTGACACCCCTGATTTGGTATGTGGTAAGAACCCAGGGTGTATAATTTCCTTGACCCCACATTGGCACTTATACCAATCCACTTGCTATTGATGGAAGTTCCTTTTGGGTGCAATGATTAATTTGAATACTATGCATGACTGTTGCTTGATCCATATAATTAGTTTTAACATGTGACCTTTAGAATGTGTACTTTGTTTCTTTTTAACATAATAAGAATTAGTTAAGCAGATGTGTCTACCTTTCGGGCTTCCTCAGTACCTGCGATGCTATATTTTGAAGGTGCTCAGTTGGTCAGCTTGAAAGATGCTTGCATGGGTCAGATTCATACATCTGAAGATGTATCTGCAAGCATTTAGCAATAGCAATAGCACTTAGACTTATATATTTTTATTTATTTATTTATTTATTTTATTTTGTTATTCTTATATGCCGCCCAACTCCCGAAGGACTCAGGGCGGCGTACAACATAAAAGATACAAGAATAGACAAAATTTCAACAGTTTAAAAACAGTACAAAATTTAAAAAAAAAACAATATAAAAGCAACAACAACATCCATCCATTCAACCACATACATACTTGGGGGGTAAGCTCAGATGGTTACGCTGTCCCCCCCACCTGCAGGAAGAGCCATGTCTTAACGGCCTTTCGGAAGGCCAGCAGAGTGGGGATGGTTCGGGTCTCTGGGGGGAGTTAGTTCCAGAGCACGGGGCCAGCCACAGAGAAGGCCCTCCCCCTGGGGCCCGCCAGCCGGCATTGCTTGGCCGACGGGACCCGGAGGAGGCCAACTCTGTGGGCCCTAACCAGTCGGAGGGAAGTATGCGGCAGAATGCGGTCCCGGAGATATCCTGGTCCTAAGCCATGAAGGGCTTTAAAGATGGTGATCAACACCTTGAATTGGACCCGGAGACCGATGGGCAACCAATGCAGCTGGCGGAGAATCAGTGTCACGTGGGTGTACCTCGGCACACCCACCACAGCACGCGCAGCCGCATTTTGCACCAATTGAAGTCTCCGGATACTCTTCAAGGGTAGCCCCATGTAGAGCGCATTGCAGTAGTCCAAACGCGAGGTGACAAGGGCATGAGTGACCGTGAGTAAAGCCTCCTTCTCCAGATATGGCCGCAGCTGGTGCACCAGGCGAACCTGTGCAAAGGCCCCCCTAGCCACAGCAGAAAGGTGATGATCTAATTTTAGCTGTGGATCTAGGAGGACCCCCAAGTTGCGGACCTGGTCTGAGGGAGTCAGTTTCGCACCCTCGAAGACCAAGGAGGGACAGTTATCATGGTCCTTAGGAGGCATTATCCACAGCCACTCGGTCTTGTCGGGATTAAGTCTGAGTCTGTTCCTCCCCATCCAGATCTTAACGTCGTCCATGCATCGGCACATTACATCAACTGCCTCCCTGAAGTCAGATGGGGTGGTGATGTACAGCTGGGTGTCGTCAGCGTACTGATGGAAACACACCCCATGCCTGCGGATGATCTCACCCAACGGTTTCATGTAGATGTTAAACAGGATGGGCGAGAGAACCGACCCCTGGGGCACCCCACATAGTAGGGGCCTGGGGGACGATCTCTGCCCTCCTGCCAACACCGACTGCATCCGATCGGCCAGATAAGAGGAGAACCACCGCAAAACGGTGCCTCCCACTCCCAACTCGCCGAGCCGATGCAGAAGGATACCATGGTCGATGGTATCGAAAGCCACTGAGAGGTCAAGTAGCACCAGGATGGAGGAGTTCCCCCCATCCCGGGCCCGCCAGAGATCATCCATCAGAGCGACCAAGGCAGTTTCTGTACTGTAGCCGCGCCTGAAACCCGACTGATAAGGATCTAGATGATCTGTTTCATCCAGGAGCTGCAGAAGCTGGGTCACCACCACCTTCTCTACAACTTTACCTAGAAAAGGTAAGTTGGAGACTGGACGATAGTTTTTCAAATCGGCTGGATCCAGGGAAGGCTTCTTCAGGAGGGGTCGCACCACCGCAGCTTTTAATGACTGTGGTACGGATCCCTCTCGCAAAGAAGCGGTGATCACCGCCTGGATCCAGCTGCGTGCCACCTCCCTGCTGGCCGAGACCAGCCAGGAGGGCCATGGGTCCAATAAACAGGTGGAGGTACCCATCGCTCCCATAGCCCTGTCCACATCCTCGGGAGAAACAGGCCCAAACTCTTCCCATAATGATGGACTAAGACTCGCCCCTGTCAACTCTATGGACTCTGCCATGCCGGAGTCCAAATTTGACCGAATCTGAGCGACTTTATCCGACAGAAACTCAGCGAATTCCTCAGCTCTGCCTTGTAAGTGTTCCTCGCTCCCCCCTTTTGCAAGGAGGGAGCGAGTCACCCTAAACAAGGCGGCTGGACGAGAATCTGCGGACGCAATAAGAGCGGAAAGATAAGATCGTCTTGCCGCCCTTATCGCCACTAAATAAGATCTGATGTAAATTCTTAATAGTGTTCGGTCAGACTCGGTCTTCTTTTTCCTCCAGCGGCGCTCCAGACGTCTCTTCTGGCGTTTCATCTCCCGGAGCTCCTCAGTAAACCAGGGAGCTTTCCGGGATCCACTGCCACGGAGAGGTCGCTTAGGCGCAATTCGGTCTAACGCCCCTGATGCTGCGGTATTCCAAGCATCCACCAGGGAGTCAGCCGAGTTGTGTACCAGGGTTTCAGGTATTTCCCCAAGCTCCCTCTGGAATCCTTCCGGCTCCATTAGGCGCCTGGGGCGGAACCACCTAGTCGGTCCCGCCTCCCTGCGGGGGGGGAGTGGGGTTGTGAAATCCAGCCTCAGAAGGAAATGATCTGACCATGACAGTGGGGTGGTGACTATATCCCTTATCTTCAGATCATCTCTCCACTGCCCCGAGAGAAACACTAGGTCAAGTGTGTGACCACCCTCATGGGTCGGACCTTGAATAAACCACTTCACAGTGCTTTACAGCCCTCTCTAAGCAGTTTACAGAGTCAGCAAATTATCCCCAACAATCTGGGTCCTCATTTTACCCAACTCGGAAGGATGATAGGCTGAGTCAACCTTGAGCCTGGTGGGATTTGATCTGCCAAACTGCTGGCAGCTGGTGATCAGCAGAAGTAGCTGCATTCTAACCACTGTGTACTGTATTCTAACCACTGTGCCAGAGGTGGTTTCCTCCCAGTTTGGACCGGTTCGCCTGAACTGGTAGCAACCCGCTGGTGACGTCATGATGATGTCACAGAACCGGTTCTGTTGGTTCTGCTGGTCCGTGGACGCTGCTATCTTTTTTGGGAAATTTTTTTTGGGGGGGTTTCGGGTCTTTTTTTCTGCGCATGCGCAGAAGCCGAGTTTCGGCACTGCGCATGTGTCGCCATCTTGTTTTTGGCTTGCTTTTTGGGGGGATTTTTCAGCATTGCGTATGCGCGCGCCTGTGCATCCACAAGGCGCAGCCACGCAGCACGGGAGGAAGTGAACCAGAAGCAAGGTAAGTTAGAACCCACCCCTGCACTGCGCCACCATGGCTCATTTGGTAAGAGAATCTACCTGCAAATAAACACCGACTGGGGAATTTAACTTCCTACTTGCTGGTGTACTAAGGTTATTTCAAAGAAGAGCTATGAAGTATTTTTTTCCCTCCAGTGATGGCTGAGCCATTATGTGGCTCACACCTACACAGACCCATCAAGCTTGCTTTGTCAGCATTATAAGGCATTTAGGGAAAACGTTTGTGTGTGCCTGTGTATCCTTCTGCCAAGCATCCTATAATTTTGGAGCTCATTGTTCTGTTATTTGTATGCTACTGTTATTAGAATGGCTTTGAGACTATTTAATTTGAATTTTCTATGGATGTGGGTGTCTCTGTGTGTGACAGTATTTATTGTATGATTGCAGACTACCCTAAGTGCAATTTCTGGAGGGAGCGGTAGAGCAGGAATATAAACAAACAAAAGTCTCAAAGCTCTCAATAATTTGCTTGTACCGAGCAGGGGCTTTTTATTGGGTTCTGTAGAAGAGATACTTTTTAAAAAGCAGAGCTTGTGTAGATAATACACAATATATGTACATATTTAACATGCCTGATTTGTGTAATTTAGATGACAGCCATGAGCAACCTGAGGGCTGGAAATGAAATGGGTCCTTCCCATCACCTACACCAGTGTTTCCCAAAGTGTGGTACGTGTACCCCCAGGGGTACGGGAAGAGTTTGGTGGGGGTATGCATTGCACCAGAGTTTGGTGGGGATCACATGGGAATATCCACTGCACCGTGCTTAGCTGCGCCCACAGAACAAGGAAAGAAATAGGCACATATCGCAGTTTTTACATGGGAACTGGGGCCATCGTACATCATATCGCAACTCATTATGGTGGGAACTTCTGCACATCCTTCGCGCAGCTCGGGTTTGGCCATTTTTAAACTGTGGGAACATTAACAGTTGACGTTGAGCCGCAGAGCTGTTTAAACGCCGGAGAATTGCAGTGTTATCTAATGGTTAGACAGTCTTGTGAGGCATGACACGGCGTGAATATACTGCACTTCGTTACAGAGACAACTTACTTCTTTAATAGTTAGTTCTGGGCGCCTGTTATCGTGCTTTAGTAAGTTCCACTGATTTTGATTATTTTTATAAAATACAATTTTTATTTTGCGTATGTACCAAAAAAATAAAAAATAAATATATTTTGATTTTTATTAAAGCATATGTTTTTTATGAGGGGTACTCAGCGTTACAAAAATTATAGAAGGGGTACACATATGTCAAAAGTTTGGGAAACACTGACCTACACGGTCTCAATAAATAGGAAGGGGTGGGCAGGGGAGTGTGCTATTCACATAAAAGGCCTGGTACTGATAGCACTAGAGGAAGTTTTTTCTGCCTTGTGTCTTTTCAGCAGAGTGGAATTTCACCGGGATCAAGATGCCTCCCATCTCACCAGAATCACTTTACAGAAAAATAACAGAACAGCAGATTTGGAAGAGACCTTGGAGGTCTTCTAGTCCAACCCTCTGCTCAGGCAGGAAACCCTATACTGGGGTGTCAAACACAAGGCCTGCGGGCCACATCCGGCCCACGATATGGTCAGATCCGGCCCACAGGGCTGTCCTGGAAAATGTAAGGGGCCGCCCACGTGGCTTCAGTCTGGGCTACCCAGTGCGAAGAGGAAACATGCCAGCAGTTGGGGGAATTGGTTCAAGCTGGCCATGCCCACCCAGTTGGCCATGCCCGCCCAGCCCCCCGAGGTCAATTACAGCCCTGATGCGGCCCTCAATAAAATTAAGTTTGACACCTCTGCCCTATACCATTTCAGACAAATGGTTGTCCAATCTCTTCTTAAAAACCTCCACTGATGGAGCACCAGTGGTGGGTTCCTACCGGTACGGTCCATTCTATAGCACCAGTAGCGGCCCGCTGGTGACATCACAGTACCGGTGCGGTCAGTTGCCGCCATTTAAAAAAAAATTTTTTTATTTTTTTTTTTAAATTTCTTCTGCTCATGCCCAGAAGCCGAGCTTCTGGCACTACACATGCACTGCCTTCCTACCCCACAGTGAGTCCAAGCAGGGGAGGGGAGGATGGCTGAGGGAGCGCGTGAGACGCTGAAAGAACGGGCGGCAGGAGCTATCTCCATTCCCCTCCCTTCAGCAGTCCAAGAAGCCACGAACGTGCAGTGATGATCCTAGGCATTTTCACACGTTCGAGGCTTCTCGAGCTGCTGAGGGGAGGGGGAATGGGCGGCAGGACCTATCTCAGTTCCCCTCCCTTCAGCAGTCCCAGAAGCCACGAACGCGCGGTGATTATCCCAGGCATTTTCGCACGTTCGAGGCTTCTCGAGCTGCTGAGGGGAGGGGGAACGGGCGGCAGGAGCCTAGGATCATCGAATGGGGAGAAGCATTCAGGCTGGACGGAGCCTCCTAGAAGAACCGCTGCCGTGGTCTTGCTGCTCCTGCTGTGGGGGCTGCGTTGCGGGTGGGCAATGCCCCCCTGCTTCTCCGGCCACTGCCAAGCTCCCAAGGCCCACGCCCACCTGGTCACATGGCTGGCAAGCCACACCCACAAAATAAGTCATGCCCACAGAGTGGTAGTAAAAAAATTAGGAACCCGCCCCTGTGGAGCACCCACAACTTCTGGAGGCAAGTTGTTCCACTGATTAATTGTTCTGACTGTCAGGAAATTTCTCCTTAATTCCAGGTTGCTTCTCTCCTTAATTAGTTTCCATCCATTGCTTCTTGTCCTGCCTTCAGGTGCTTTGGAGAACAGGTTGACCCCCTCTTCTTTATAGCAACCCGTTAGATACTTGATAGTGAGATGATGGCAAATAAATGTAAATGTGAATGTAAATATAAATATAAATATAAATCAAAGCAATGGGAAACAGCCCCTTCCTTCTGTGTAGCATAGGCCTACTTCTGATCTCCGATGTTTGCAGCTTTGTTAATCATTAGAATTCAACATTAACTACCTACTTGCAATAAATGCTGACCATGAATATGTAACATTAAGCAATATATAAGACTATTTGTATGCATGTTTGGTCTCCCTTGCAATGGTTCTTTAATTCCTGAGGTGACTCTAATGCCTATATACCAATGCACAAAGTATGAAGTATGAGCAATATACAACATGAACTAAAAATCCAAATACATGAGGGCAGATATGATATTGTTGCCATTACTGAAACTTGGTGGGATGAAACCCATGAATGGAATGTACAGCCAGAGGAATTTAAATTGTTTAAAAGAAACAAACCTAGTAAAAGAGGAGGTGGAGTTGCACTATATATAATATAGAAATGGAAGAAAACAATGATGAAAACTGTCCTGAATGCATTTGGGTCAATATAAAAGGGGGGAAAAGAATGACATTGCCATAGGTATATACAACAGGCCACCCAACCAGACAGAGGAAATAGATGAACATTTTGCTACTTTTGCTACTTTGTTAGTATCACTCCTAAGGTATGTAGGAAACACACAATAGTAATGAGAGGCCCTAACTACCCTGACATCAACTAGGAAACAAACTCTACATCTAGTGGAAGATCAAACAGGTTCCTGACAAATCTAGCAGACAACTTTTTCTCCCAAAATGTAGAGAAGGGAACTAGCGGGTCAACCATTGTGGACTTAATTTTCACCAACAGAAATGAAATGATAAAATACATTGAAGTTACAGGAACCTTTGGGGGGGGGGGAAGTGACTGTGCAATATTAGAATTCAACATTATGCAAGCACAAGCAATAGAACAAAGTCAAACTAGAGTCTTGGACTTTAAGAGAGCTGATTTCAATAAACTTAGAGAGACCTTGGGAAGGATTCCATGGATGAGAATCCTCAAGGGGAAAACAACCCAAGAAGCTTTGGAAACTTTGAAAAGTGACATTATAAAAACCCAACGAAGAAGAAAAATAAGGAATCTCATAAGAAACCAGTATGGCTACACAAATAACTTTCTGATAAACTGAGAAACAAAAAGGGTAAGTATAAAAAGTAGAAAGAGGTGCACATAATTAAGGCAGAATATCAGCAAAATCCCTGAGTTTGGAAAGATGAAGTCAGGAAAGCTCAAAACGAACTTGTGATAAAAGTCAAAAATAACAACAACAACAACAACAACAACAACAACAAAAGCTTCTTTCAACATGTAAAAAACAAGAAAAAAGTCAAGGAAATGATTGATTCGTTAATAGGAGAAAATGGCAAGAAGATGACAAGCAATAGGGAAAAAACAGAACTGCTTAGCTCTTACACAAAAGGAAAAATCTTCATCAAAGATTTAAATGATGGGATAGAAGGGGAACTCAACTCATCAACACTCCAGAAAATAGGTTCAATGTACAGAAGGATCTTGACAAACTTGAACACTGGGTCATATCTAATAAAATGAAATTCAATAGTGAGAAAAGTAAAGTTCTGCATTTAAGCAAGAAAAACCAAATGCACCTATATAAAATGAGTCCTTAGGGAGTAGGGCGGCAATAAATAAATAAATAAATAAATAAATAAATAAATAAATAAATAAATAAATAAATAAATAAATAAATAAATAAATAAATAAATAAATAAATAAATAAAAAGTTGGTACCTGGCTCAATAGTCATAACTGCGAGAGGGATCTTGGAGTCTTAAGTGGACAATCACTTAAATATGAGCCAGCAGTGTGCTGCAGCTGCCAAAAAAGCCAATGCAAACCTAGGCTGCATTAACATAGGGATAGAATCAAGATCCCATGAAATTTTAGTATCACTTTATAATGATAAGTCAGACCACACTTGGTAAGACCACACTTGGAATATTACATCCTGTTTTGGTTGCCATGTTATAAAAAAGATGTTGAGATGCTAGAAAGAGTGCAGAGAAGAGCAACAAGGTGATAAGGGAACTAGAAGCTAAAAGATATGACAAACGGTTGCAGGAATTGGGTATGTCTAGTTTAATTAAAAGAAGGACTAGGGATGATATGATAGCAGTATTTATTTATTTATTTATTTATTTATTTATTTATTTATTTATTTATTTATTTATTTATTTATTTATTTTTCACACTTGTATGCCGCCCACTCCACAGAGACTCTGGGTGGCTCACAACAATAAGAAATATACATGCAAATAATAAACATTAAAAAACAGTAAAAACAGTAACTATTAAAAAAAGCATTAAAAACATTAAAACCACCAATTTTAAAAACCCCATGCAATTCATTCATTCACGGGACCAAGGGTTCTCGATGTTGTGTTGAATTCATTGGCCCCAGGCCTGTCGACATAACCAGGTTTTCAACACTTTTCTGAAGGCTGGCAGGGTGGGAATAATGCGGATCTCGGGGGGGGGTAGTGTATTCCAGAGAGCCAGTGCTGCCACAGAGAAGGCCCTCACCCGCGGGCCTACCAGCTGGCATTGTTTGGCTGATGGAACAGTTAGCAGACCTACTCTGTGGGCTCTGATCGGTCTTAGGGAGGTATGCTGAAGAAGGCGGTCCCGGAGGTATACTGATCCTAAGCCATGTAGGGCTTTAAATGTGATCACCAACACCTTGAATTGCATTCGGAGACCAACGGGCAGTCAGTGCAGCTTGCGTAGGATGGGTGTCACATGGGTGTATCTAGGGACACCCATCACCACATGCGCCGCTTTCTGCACTAGCTGCAGTCTCCAGATGCTCTTCAAGGATAGCCCCATGTAGAGCGTGTTGCAATAGTCAAGGTGTGAGGTAACAAGGGCGTGAGTGACTGTAAGTAGTGCCTTCCGGTTCAAAAAAAGGGCACAACTGGCGCACAAGGCAAACTTGTGCAAAGGTCCCTCTGGCCACAACTGTCAGACGTTGGTCAAGTTTTAGCTGTGGATCCAGAGGGACACCCAAGTTGCAATTCCCCCCCCCCCCCGAACCAAGGAGGGACCGATGTCAAAGTCCTTGGGAGGCAGCATCCAGAGCCACTAGGTCTTGTCCGGGTTGAGTTGGAGCCTGTTCACCCCCATCCAGACCCTTACAGTGTCCAGACACCGGCACATCACATCAACTGCCTCACTGAACTGGCATGGTATGGATATGTACAGCTGAGTGTCATCAGCGTACTGTTGGAACCTCACACCATGCCTACGGATGATCTCACCCAGCAGTTTCATGTAGTTATTAAATACCATAGGGGAAAGAATCGACCCCTGAGGAACCCCACATATGAGGGGCCTTGGGGTCGACCTCCGCCCCCCAGCCAACACCGACTGCAACCAGTCAGAGAGATAGGAGGAGAACCACCGCAGTACGGTGTCTCCCACTCCCAGCTCCCTGAGTCAGCACAGAAGGATACCATGATCAATGGTATCGAAAGCTGCTGAGACGTCAAGTAGCACCAAGATGGAGGAATAACCTCCATCTCAGGCTCGCCAGAGATCATCCATCAGTGTGACCAAGGCAGTTGCTATGGCCGGGCCTGAATCCCGACTGAAAAGGGTCAGAGTACTCCCTCGGGAGTTGGGCGGCATACAAATCTATTAAATTAAATTAAATTAAATTAAATTAAATTAAATTAAATTAAATTAAATTAAATTAAATTAAATTAAATTAAATTAAATTAAATTAAATTAAATAATTAAATTAAATTAAATTAAATTAAATTAAATTAAATTAAATTAAATTAAATTAAATTAAATTAAATTAAATTAAATTAAATTAAATTAAATTAAATTAAATTTTCATCTAACAGCCGTTGGAGTTGCAGTGCCACCACTTTCTCCACCACCTTCCCCACGAAGGGGAGGTTGGAGACTGGCCGGTAGTTTTTAAGGTCAGTTGGGTCCAGGGATGGCTTCTTGAGAAGGGGCCTCACCACTGCAACCTTTAAAGGTTGGGGGATGAACCCCTCCCTTAGAGAAGCATTGATTAACACCTGGAACCAACCTCTTGTCACCTCCCTGCTGGCCAAAACCAGCCAGGAGGGTTTGTTTGTTTGTTTGTTTGTTTGTTTGTTTGTTTGTTTGTTTGTTTGTTTGTTTGTTTGTTTGTTTGTTTATTTATTGTTGTTATTATTTATTATTTGTTTATTTGTTTATTTATTTGTTTATTATTTATTTATTTATTGTTATTATTATTTATTATTTGTTTATTTATTTATTTATTTATTTGTTTATTATTTGTTTGTTTATTTATTTATTTATTTATTTATTTATTTATTTATTTATTTATTTATTTATTTATTTATTTATTTAGTGTTCTTATATGCCGCCCTACTCCCTAGGGACTCAGGGCAGCGTACAACATTTAAAGAACAAACTAAACAATATAATAATATAAAAACAATTTTTAAAAAGTTTTAAAAAGACATACAAAACCATACATACATGGGGGAGACCTAGGCTGTGAAGTTGTCTCAAAATCACCCCGCCTGTAGGAAGAGCCATGCTTTTCGGAAGACCAGCAAGGTGGGGATAATTCGGATCTCTGGGGGTAGTTGGTTCCAGAGAACAGGGGCCCCTACAGAGAAGGCCCTCCCCCTAGGCCCCACCAGCCGGCATTGTTTGGTTGACGGGACCCGGAGACGACCCACTCCAATGTCTAAGGGGCTGCCACAAAGAAGGGGAGGTCTACCTATTCTCCAAAGCACCTGAAGGCAGGATGAAGTCTGAAGCAATGGATAGAAACTAATCAAGGAGAGAACCAACCTAGAACTAAGGCGTAATTTCCACTGACAATTAATCAGTGGAACAACTTGCATCCAGAAGTTGTCGGTGCTTTATCTGAAATGTTATAGGGTTTCCTGCCTGAGCAGGGGGTTGGACTAGATAAATTCCAAGATCCCTTCCCACTTGTTATTCTACAGTCTTTCTGACTGTAGGTCTGCCTCCTTCCTTCCTTCCTTCTCGCTTCCCTGATTGAAGGAAGAACAAAAATTCTCAGGAGAAGCTTTCTCCTTCCTATATGCCAGGGACCTCAAAGGGTATTTCCCCTTGAGCAGCTTAATCACTTTTTATGGAATTCAGTCAACCTGGAAACTAAAAAACCTATGACATATTGATCAAAAGCCTTGAACTGCATCACTTCCTAATTTCATTCACATCACTTCCTAATTCTTTCACGTTCCAAAAATGGAACAGAACAAAAGTCTTCTGAACAACTCAACATGAGATTTAACATCAGTCCATCACCTTCTGGAACTATTCAACCAAGTAAGAACTGAACCATTGTTAAGTGGGGGGGACCATAGAAGTAATCTGGAAAGAAAATATTAGCAAGGCTGTTGAAAGCTGCTATTAAATCCATGGAATTAGAAGATCATATTCCCTCTGGTTCCATTCTAGTAACCATCTACCAGCAAGAGGAAGATAGTTTTCAAGCTCTACTCCAACTGGAAACCAGATTGAAGTACAACCAGATAACCCATTTCACTCAAAAGTGGCTGTCAGGCCGAAGCCACATTATAGTGGAGACTTTGGCCTGCCACACGTGATGCTTAGAGTATATTCTTGCTGTGGGAATTTGGGAGGGGCTGATGCAGGAGCAATGTAGATATGTAACCATAACAAATTCCTTCTAGGCTGCTTTCAAGGTCATCCTTTGTTCAGCACCTGGCCGGAAGCTGAGGGGAGTAACGGAGACGGTGGCAGAAAATGAATGGTCAACGTGATGAACCTGTGGGTGTGGGAACAAGGGAATGAACTTTCAACTGGGTGGAGAAACCCCTGAGACTTCAGATTTGGGTTTCTCACAGATGTGCCGACATGGCTCTAGTAATTAATTGGAACTTTGAGGAATATTTTGCCTCAGACTCTGATTTAGTTTTGGATGCTATTTGGAACCCTGACAGTGGCACTATGACTCAAGTGAGCACTTTAGCTACCAGTAAGCTATATCAAAACTTATTCTTCACCCCTCCCCCAACATATGGCATATGTGACAGCATTAGGAGCCGAGGTGGCGCAGTGGTTAAAAGCAGCACTGCAACCTTCAGCTGATTGCTAGTTCAGCAGTTCAGCTGTTCAAATCTCACCAGGCTCAAGGTTGACTCAGCCTTCCATCCTTCCGAAGTGGGTAAAATGAGGACCCAGATTGTTGGGGGCAATATGCTGAACTCTGTAAACTGCTTAGAGAGGGCTGTGAAGCACTATGAAGCGGTATATAAGTCTAAATGCTATTGCTATTATCTATAATGATCTAGTAGAGATTTCTTTAGGATCAGATGGTATTCCTCCTCCCAGCATCCATGCAAGAAGAGTTAAAATAGGCTTCATTCACAGCCCTTTCACATCAGGGGTGAAATCCAGCAGGTTCTGACAGGTTCTGGAGAAGCGGTAGCGGAAATTTTGAGTAGTTCAGAGAACCAGCAAATGCCACCTCTGGCTGGCCCCAGAGTGGAGTGGGAATGGAGATTTTGCAATATCCTTCCCCCAGGAGTGGGGAAGGAATGGAGATTTTGCAGTATCCTTCCCCTGGAGTGGCCACCAAGCCACGCCCACCAAGCCACGCCCACAGAACCGATAGTAAAAAAAATTGGATTTCATCACTGTTTCACATGTTAAGGCAAATAAGACATAAGCAAGCTTGATAAAGCTCAGCCACCAAAATCAGACTGCTGTCTTTGTTTTAGACTTTTTTTATATACATTGGATTTGTTATGGCCACCTAACTCCAGATAGCCTCTAGATCAGTGTTTCTCAACTTTGGCAGCTCTAAAATTATGCTGGCTGGGGAATTCTTGGAACTGAAGTCCATACATCTTAAATTGGCCAAGATTGAAAAACACTGCTGTAGGTGGCTTACAATATGTCCAATACATAAGTTAAAAACACACTAAAACAATATGATTGCCCAGACTCAAATACCTTCCTAAACATTAAAATAATTTTAACAGATTAACAGAGTTGGGAGGGAGCTGGTACTGTAAGTCTTCTAGTCCAATCCCCTGCCCTAGCAGGAGACCCTACACCATTTCTGACAAATGGCAGTCCAATCTCTTCTTAAAAGCCTCCAGTGATGAAGCTCCCACAACTTCCGAAGGCAACTTCTGTTCCACTGGTTGATTGTTCTCACTGTCAGAAAGTTCCTCCTTATTTCTAGGTTGAATCTCTCCTTGATCAGTTTCCATCCATTATTCCTTGTCTGGCTTTTGGGTGCTTTGGAAAATAGCTTGACCCCTTCCTCTCTGTGGCAGCTCCTCAAATATTGGTACACTGCTATCATGTCTTTTGAAATGAAATATACACCGATGTGGAGAAAATGCTGCATGGTGTGATGACCACTAACTTAAATGGCTTTCAAAAAGAGTTGACCTAGAGAAGTTCATGAAAAAGAGAACTTGGGGTCTCATCATTGTATGATTATACCACTGCAGTGTGGAGTCCACAAGGCTACCTCTGAAGATGCATCATAAGAAGCAGGTGGTCCAAAATGTGATTTCCCCACTGCTAACAAGGATGATTGGTTTTTGCCACATACTGTAACTATGGCTGGTGCTGTGTTTGCTGCATTGGTTACCAATATGTTTCAGGTCCAATTCAAAGTCCTGGGATTAATCTATGGCCCAGCTACATCATCTCTCCTGACTGGGTTTAATCAATCTTGTGCAATAAGGAAATAGAATAGAATAGAATAGAATAGAATAGAATAGAATAGAATAGAATAGAATAGAGTAGAGTAGAGTAGAGTAGAGTAGAGTAGAGTAGAATAGAATAGAATAGAATAGAATAGAATAGAATAGAATAGAATAGAATAGAATAGAATAGAATAGAATAGAATAGAATAGAATTCTTTATTGGCCAAGTGTGATTGGACACACAAGGAATTTGTCTTTGGTGCATATGCTCTCAGTGTACATAAAAGAAAAGATACATTTGTCAAGAATCATGATGATGATGGTCGCCACCTTCTGTGAAGTGAAAGGGATGGGACCCAGAGACAATTCTTGGTGGCATTAGCCCATAAGCCCCTGAGATTGGTGGGACTTCATCCTGCTTGCCTTTTGTAACATTGTGAAGACTGTGCTGGTCCATAGAGATTTCACTGCTAAAGATGTTCATGGGCAGCCTTTCTGATAATACTGTTCTTTTATTTGGATTTGTGATTTGTTGATGTTTGAGGATTGCTTTGTCTTACTGTTTCTTACTGTTAATGTAAGCAGCTCAGAGTTGCAGAAGGAAGGGAGGGAGGGAGGGAAGGAGGAGAAGGAGAGGGAGAGGGAGAGGGGAGAGGGGAGAGGGGAGAGGAGTCAGTATGCCCCAGAATTCATTTTACTTGGAGGAAAAAAGTCAGAGGGCATTTGGGGAGCAGTAACAATATTATTTCAATGCAGTGCTTGTGGAACAATCCCTGATGTCAGAAGCAGGGCCAGATGAATCCCTGGACCACCAACTGGTGTCCATTTTTGTACTGAAACTTACAGTCCCAGAAGATCTGGGTGGTGATAGATTGATCCTAGGATGAATTCAGCAGAGCTCTTTCCATATCCTTGCATACAGACTGAACGGAGGTATGGCTTCCCACAAGCATGACCCCAATATCATTATATTGTGCTCAGCCTTTAGATTCAGCAATCCAACTGCACCGCTTTGCCTTTTCAAGGCCTTCCATGTTGTTCTTGTTTGCTACCCAGCATCCTTAAACACCATCTGTTTCGTTGCATATGCCTATAAAACAGAATCTCTCCATATGTTTGAAACGGAAAATGGAAAGGGAAGTTTTTCAACAGAGATTTGACAAATCCCAACCACCATGACAACTATGCTTTTTTTTTCAATCCCCCTCATTTTATTCAATCAATGTAAAATGCAGTTAAGGGTTGTTGCTTTTTTTTGAAAAAGAAGAAAAAGTGAGTAAGAATAAACAGAAGGGATTCTCCCAGACCAGAATTCTTTTTTTTGGGGGGGGGGCTTCATTATGCACCAGAATAAATCAAAAAGCAAATTTTAAATTCATCAATCATAATTACATAATAAAGACTGGGGAGGGAAAATAAGGCTTGATTTGAAGTTAAATCAATCCCAATCCAGCAGGGAAAACGTTTTTAAAGGTCTTCCGCTATGTTTTACTGCATAATGTGTTTGATTAGTGCCTGCCATAAAAATGAAGTAAAATCAGGACGAGTGGGGTTTTTATCTGATGAAGCTGGTGCCTTGTATTAAAATGGCTCACTCTGAAAAGGTGCTACCAGACTCCTGATTTTGGAGCTACCATATAAAGGTCCTTGACTTATGACCATACTTGAGCCCAAAATTTCTGTTGTTAAGTGAGACTTTTGTTAAGTGAATTTTGCCCCATTGTAAGACAATAGCAATAGCACTTAGACTTACATACCGCTTCATGGTGCTTTACAGCCCTCTCTAAGCTGTTTACAGAGTTCAGCATATTGCCCCCAACAATCTGGGTCCTCATTTTACCCACCTCAGAAGGATGGAAGGCTGAGTCAACCTTGAGCCGGTGAGATTTGAACAGCTGAACTGCTGAACTGCAGTGCTGCACTTTAACCACTGTGCCACCTCGGCTCTAAGATCTTTCTTGCCACAGTTGCTAAGTGAATCACTTCACTTGTTGAGCTAGTAACATGGTTCTAAAGTGAATCTGGCTTCCCTGTTGATTTTGCTTGTCAGAAGGTTGCAAAAAGTGATCACATGACCTGAATTTTGATCACGTGATCATGGGGATGCTGCAAAGGTCGCAAGTGTGAAAAATGATCATAAGTCACTTTTTTCAGTGCCACTGAAACTTTGAACGGCCACTATGTGAACTGTATCGAGGACTACCTGTATTAACACAGCTCTCCATTTGCAGCAGCTAAAAAATTGTATTTCAGGACTTTGGACAGAGGGAAAAAAGTGGTGAGCGAACTCTTCCTGTCGAAGGTGAAGTCAAAAACATATTTAATTTTGAATTTGAACAAACAATGAACTCAAACAGCAGGTGGAATGTCTTCAAGCGACCTCCTGCTGAATGCAGGAATCTAAACTAGAACAATTCTAAAGAGAAGACTGCATTATTCCACCTTGAGGAGTCCACCAGCACTTGAGGTTATTTGCTCCCTGATAGATGGATTTTGACCCATCAAGTCAGTGTCAATCCTTAGTGAGACAGATTTTCTCCAGGATGATCTGCCCCCCAACGTGGTCTTGCAGGTCTTCCAACACTGCATCCATTACCATCAGGGGTGGGTTCTGGACTCTGCTACTGCAGGTTCGCTCAGGGATGCGCCCCCCCACGCTTTGCACGTGTGTATGCACAGTACTAAAAAAAAGCTTCTGCACAAGCGCAGAAGCAAAAAACAAGATGGCAGCACCTATGGCGCCACCGAGAGAACCGGCTCAGGGGCGTGGCTGGCCTGGGTCGCTGCTGGTTACAGTGACCCAGGCTGCCAAGTTACTAATGGTTCTATAGAACCAGTCCAAACCGGTAGGAACCCACCTCTGATTACCTTGTTTCCAACTGAGCTATGTTTAATATTATGAAGTTTTTCTTAACATTCAACCATAATCTGACTTTCTATAACTTAAATCCATTAATTCAGTCTCTGTACTTTGGAACAATATATATGCCAATTTATATTCCTTCTATTCTTTGAAGTTGTTTTTTTTTAACATTCAGTATTTAAATTCTTATTGGGCAAGTTCCAGAGAATATACTGTATTTGTAACTCAGGGTTGAACTGCGGGGTCCTTGGTGCTCTCCAAACTTAGTTGTTTGTTTGTTTTGGGGTTGTTGTTTTTTTGCAGTTATTTCATTAACAAACTATGTAACATCATCAGTGAGTTTGGTAATGAAATATCCACAAAAAAACAGTAAATCTCAGAGAGCACCAAGGACCCCACAATTCAATCCTGAGCTACAAATATTCTCTTTTGTCAATATATTTTGAGGGAGAAAGCAATAAGTATAGTTTTCAGAATGCAATTCAACAAATCACATTTTCAGTTGTCACTCTTTGAAGGAGACTAGATATATACATTGTTCTATGTGTTTCTGCTATACCTGAAATACTAGAGCGCAAAACTGGATTTATGTTCATCAAGAACCAAGTTACAAATTCTACTTGAGGTTTTTTTTTTAAGAATAACAATGAAAATGCTGGGTATACTGTACACTTTGGAACAATAATAATTTACTTTCCTCTAAATGTTTCTTCCTTCCTCCTCCTTCCTTTGGAGTTTTCATGAATAATTAGCCTTTGAGAATTTCATCATTAATACAATTAGGACTGGCCAGATAAGGGATGTTGGGGGGGGGGAAGGTCTGATAAGGAAATGCTAGATGTCTTCTAAGAGCTGTTGCCTTGAGATAAGGAGGCCTGTGGAGCAAACAAGTCCATATTTGGGATCCTACCAAGCATTAGGACAGATATGACTACTTCAGCTTCAACCACAACAATACAGGAGCACACAATAGATACAAATTTAAGGTAAACCGCTCCAAACTCGATTGCAGAAAATACGACTTCAGCAACAGAGTGGTCAATGCCTGGAATGCACTACCTGACTCTGTGGTTTCTTCCCCAAACCCCCTAAACTTTAACCTTAAACTGTCTACTGTTGACCTCACCCCATTCCTAAGAGGTCTATAAGGGGCGTGCATAAGCGCACCAGGGTGCCTACCATCCCTGTCCTAATGTCCCCTTTTATTTGTAAACATCTCATGTATTCATAATCACGTTTATACATTTCATGTATTCACAATCACCTTTATCATTTTATTGGTAATCTTATATATGCTTGACAAAAGAAAGAAAGAAAGAAAGAAAGAAAGAAAGAAAGAAAGAAAGAAAGAAAGAAAGAAAGAAAGAAAGAAAGAAAGAAAGAAAGAAAGAAAGAAAGAAAGAAAGAAAGAAAGAAAGAAAGAAAGAAAGATAAATAAATGTGGTGGTCTCCCATCAGAAATGAGACACGCAGGCAGGTATCTCGGGATGAGAGCCCAGAATTCATTCCAAGACCCTCTTTTATTACAAATCAGTTCATATCCAGTTACAATCTTATGACAAAGTTAGTAAGGGGTGGGTATATACAGCTGTTGCTACCATATATGGTCATATTGTTAATCTACTCCTGAGTACACATTCTTCGGGTATCTTGTGCATAGTGTCACGTAGGTTTTCAGGTCAGGAGATTCCAGATGAGGTGAGTCACATCCTGCTTTCCTGTCCTGCTAAGTGCCACAGTCCTAATAGTTAATGAAGTAACCATTACAGGCTTAAGTAAAGTACTTTGTTCCCAAATTAATCCCACAAATAAATAAATAGATAGATAGATAGATAGATAGATAGATAGATAGATAGATAGATAGATAGATAGATAGATAGATAGATAGATAGATAATAAATAAATAAATAAATAAATAAATAAATAAATAAATAAATAAATAAATAAATAAATAAATGCATTCATTTTTGAACCAGGCAGTCCCCAGGTATGTTGAAAGTGCAACATCCTTTGAGTTGCCTGGCTGGAAGGCAGCTTTAGAGAATGACCCTGTGCATTGCAGCAACTATGACGATGCATTTAGCACAATTGTGATCTCCTCTCCTTTAGCACATTTCATTTTCCCCTCATGGTTTAGTCAGCCAAAGAATGAGGATCTTTTTAATCTGCTACCATTTTTCTCATGCATCTTATGAGCTCCACCTACATATGTGTTGAGAAGTGCTAAGGCAGACTTTTAGAGGGCTCAGCTAGACTCCTAGGCTCACAAGAGTGAGGGATCTTACTAAAGTTTAAGGATCAGCACATCCTGTTCACACACACACACACACACACACACACACACACACACACACACACACACACAACCAATCATCCTTGGAATACACCCTATCCCTGTTTATAATATTGCAGCTTTTCCCATTCTGTAGTGTCAGTTTCGTCTCATAGTAAACAAGACAACAATGCTTTAAGGGGTTGATAGATTGATAGTATCCTTTCTTTGGTTTTGACTTAACTTGCTATATGAACTCAACCATTATGGTTTGTTTAATAAATCATAATAGAATAACAGAGTTGGACGGGACCTTGGAAGTCTTCTAGTTCAACCCACTGCTTAAGCAGGAAGCTCTAGTCCAGTGGTTCCCAACCTTTTTGTGATCGAGTACCACTTGGAGGTCCCGTACAGTCGCTGCGTACCACCTGGTTCCAGAGAAACTAAATTCGATCAGATATCACTTTATTTCCATAATTGTACCATTCCTTTTTTGGCCCCGCGCATCCAGCAACTGGATTCTCGGGCCGCTGGGACCAGGTGGGTGGCGTGTGGCAACAGTTGTAAATCGTTGCCAGGTTATCTTGTGTTAGACAGTAAACATTTTTGTGAAGTAAAAAATAACTAACTAAAAATCGTTCATAACCCCGAAAGTGTTTGCGTACCACATGGAAGGCCCTCGCGTACCACTAGTGGTACACGTACCACAGGTTGGGAACCACTGCTCTAGTCTATAGTATATGCTTTCAAACAAATGGTTATGCAATCTCTTCTTGAAAACTTCCAGTGTTGGAGCAACCACAACTTCTGGAGGCAAGCTGTTCCACTGATTAATTGTTCTAACTATCAGGAAATTTCTCCTTAGTTCTAGGTTGCTTCTCATGACTTAATGCAAGGTGGGATCCCAGCTACCAACGTCAATCCTTATTTGAAAGAGTGAAAGGCATAAACTACCCGTTCTAACTGATTCACTCTGTTACTCAGCAAAACAGACCACAATTGCTATGAAGAATGATGTGATTCTTTTGGAAGGGTAGAAAATAAGTCTGAAAAATTCACTTGCAGACAGATGCTGTCGCTTCAGGGTTTCCAGAAAGACAATCTGTCTAGCATTTTCAGCAATCTTAAAACATTTCCTTGTTGCCCTGCTCAGAAGATCTAATGTTGTATGCAAAAATGGCTCTGAATCATTTGCAGTTGTGTAGGTCAAGATGTCAAAAAACGTGCCTCCGCAGCATTTCACGACCAAGGAAAAGCTTGACTTCTTTAAGCAGTTGTGGTATTTGCTCTGAGCATCTGAAGGGCATGACGCTCAAAGCTACAGTTACATGTAGTATAATCCAGAAGTAAAAATCGAAGAGTGCAGAGAACTGACGTTAAATCAATCGCAACATTGTGCATGGTTTTAGCATACCACAAATCCTACAAGAACTAAACTTTCTTTCTTGGATATTGTATCAAAGGGGCATTTTTCAGTATTATTACACATTTTGTTAAAGATGTTTTTGTAAAAATTATGATTCCTCCAAAATGCCTCCTATGCTTTTAATGGATTAGAGACCTTAAATTTAGACATTTCAGAAAAAGTCTTCCTAGCTACAGACTTGATTTAAATCTGATTAACTGAAGGTTTGGTTTGGGTTGGGTTGGTTTGGGTTGGGTTCAGTTTAAAAGAAAATATCTTGACTTCTGGAGACTTCTGGGACACATCCATGTAGATTTCTGGATGGGAGTATGGAAGTGGTTTGCCATTTACCTTCCTCCAATGTGTGTGTGTGTGTGTGTGTGTGTGTGTGTGTGTGTGTGTGTGTGTGTGTGTGTGTGTGTGTGTGTGTGTTTGTTTGTTTGTTTGTTTGTTTGTCAAAGTCTTATACCACCCATCACACTTGTGTGAATCTGGACAGTTTATTTATGAAGCATTTATTTATGCTTCCCAGTCTACCCGTGACACACCTTGTCAACTTTAAGGTCTGTAGACTTCAACTCCCAGAATTCCCCAGCCAGCATACCTGGGTATTTGAATGCAGCTGTTTCCTCAGATGAAAGAATTCCTGTAGGCAGAAAGCCTAGCTTAATTCAGCTCTTCTTAGATGGGAAAATGTTTCTATTTCCCTTGGAATCTTGAAAACAGAAGATTCACTTTCTCAGGTTTTAACTAAAAGGAACTAGTGTTTAGGGGTCAATTACAATATCTAATCCATTGGAAGGGGTACCCTTTGTCAGAAGCTACTTGGATGAAAAGTTGGAATGTAAAAGCTGACAGGCTAGTGAAGCAATTCCACGACAAATATCCAGACAAACCAAAGCATCCCCTGGGGGGGAGGGGTGGTTAAGGATGCTGTATTAACCCCCTATGTTATTCTCTTTCTTTCTTGTAGGACACAGTCTTTTCCTGAGGGTAGGCTGCCTGTCAGGCCGAAGCCATTTTAGTTGGGGTCTTTGGCCTGCCACACTTTATTGTCTTTTAATGTGCATTCTTTACTGTGGGAAGCTGGGAGGGGGAATTACATGAGAGCTGTATGTATGTAGCCATAACAAATTATTTCTAAATAGTCAAGGTCATCCTTTGTCTTCGCACTCCTGCACCTGCCCGGAAGGAGATGGGTGGATCCTGCCAAGTTGGCAGTTGGAGATTCGTCAATGTGATGGACTTAGGGGAGTGGGGACAAGGGCTTGAACTTTCAACTGGGTGGAGAAACCCTGGGGACTTCAGATTCGGGTTTCTCCCAGATGTGCCAACATGGCTCTGTTAATAAATTGGAACTTTGAGGAATACTTTAACTCAGACTCTGATTTAGTTTTGGATGCTATTTGGAACCCTGACATATGGTTTGTCTCACAGTGAGCCAGATGTTTAGAGTGGAGTTGGCATTTTTATCCACCTATCAAGTCCTTTCAAAAGACCTGGGATAGGCAGATGTGGTTGTTTGGTGATGTTAAAGGTATCATCACAGGATGTAAGCTTTTCCAAGTAAAGCTGCCTTTTGCAATTGATGGAGATTTTCTCAATGCTGATGGTGTTCAGTTGCTGCTCCAGATGTTTTTGGATTGCACTCAAGGTGGCTACCATGATCTTTACTATCTTTTGCCACAATTGTTCTACTTCTATTTGCAGGTCTTTATATTTTGGTTTTTTTCCCCAGTTCTTTCTCTTCTATTCTGCTGTCTCTAAGTATTCTTATATCCAGACTTTGTCTTTCTTATCAACAGTTGTTAAAGCTGGGGTGTTATGTGGCAAGTTTTTTTCTGTTTAAATTCCAAAGTCCCAGAGCCCCTTAGCTTCTTCCTTTTCTATTACTTTCTCTATTTTATGGTCCCACCAGTTCTTGCTTGCAGGCAAATGGTATTTCTTGGAGATATTTATCAAAGTTTGTTGCAAAAATTAAATCCAGAAACAACACAGATAACTGATTCAGCTGGATTCATTAACTTCTTTATAAACATAATAATATATATACAATACCACAAGTAGATTATTTCTTCAATGTAGCAACAGTTATAAGCAGTTTCATTTCTAGCAGCAGACAAGCTTTCAGTTCAGAGTTTAGAGTGGACAAGAGTACAGACTGAGCTGAGCCACGCCCAGCCTGCTAGCTTCAGTTTTGATTCTCTGCACAGACTCAGATGTGTTTAGCTTCCATTGGCTGACTTAGTTGCTATGCCTATTAATTGGCTGACCTTGTTACCTACCATTGGCTCTCCCAGTCATGAATATTCTAACATATTCTAATGCACCATTGTCTGTAATCAGTCTGGGTCATCTTCTTGTAGCAAGGTTGACAACTGTTACTTCAGCTTTTTTTTGCAGAGATGGCATTTGCTATTTGTGCTGTCTTCTCAGTTCTGGCCTTTGTTCTTAAGGCTTGGTCTTGTGCAGCCAGAATTAGCCCCTCTGTGTCTTTCTTCAACTTTCCTGCTCTTAGCATTGCCAGGTCTTGCTGTTATCTGCTTTGCTTGCTAGTTTTTTGTGTATTGGCCATGTAATACTTTACCTTGCCATGTCTCCTTATTTTATTTTCTGTGTGCAACAATGTGAAGTCACAGTTGCCAGTTTTTAGATGGTGTTGGCCTTCATATGCATCAAGTCCTTCCCAAGAACCAGGGATGTTGCAATGTATCAACTTAGTATATGTGCAGATCCAAGCAGTGTGGCCTTTTGCAATTGACAGATGAAAATGTTGTAAAGGCACAGATTTTCTAAGTATCGTCCAAGATTTTTTGATATGGCATCCAGTGTGACAATAACCAGTGGGACTACCATGGCCAATTTCTGGCATATCCTTTCAATTTCGATTCCCAGATCTTGATACCTTGGGATCTATAATTTTTTGACGTTGTTCTACTATCCCCTGGTTCCGCTACATCAATTATCCAGTATTATTATCATTATTGCTTTCCTGCAATAATAAACATGATATCATGTGGACCATAATACTATTGCACAAATTACATGAACTGTATACCAATGATGTCATCGCATGTTGACATCATGAGGCATGCGATGTTACTTCCCTACTACTACAGCAGTGGTGGGTTCCTACCAGTGCGGTCCACTCCATAGCACTGGTAGCGGCCCGCTGGTGATGTCACGCCAGTGCGGTCGGTTGCTGGTGCCTGGGCGCCACCATTTTTTTAAAAAAAAATTTAATTTTTTTTAAAAAAATTTCTTCTGCGCATGCCCAGAAGCCGAGTGAGTCCAAGCAGGGGAGGATGGCTGAAGGAGCGCGTGAGACGCTGAAAGAACGGGCGGCAGGAGCTATCTCCATTCCCCTCCCTTCAGCAGTCCGAGAAGCCACGAACTCGCAGTGATGATCCCAGGCATTTTCGCACGTTCGAGGCTTCTTGAGCTGCTGAGGGGAGGGGGAATGGGTGGCAGGAGCCTAGGATCATCGAATGGGGAGAAGCATTCAGGCTGTATGGAGCCTCCTACAAGAACTGCTGCCGCGGTCTTGCTGCTCCCACTGCGGGGGGCTGTGTTGCGGGTGGGCAATGCCCCCCTGCTTCTCCCGCCACTGCCAAGCTCCCGAGGCCCACGCCCACCCGGTCACATGGCTGGCAAGCCACACCCACAAAATAAGCCACGCCCATAGAGTGGTAGTAAAAAAATGAGGAACCCGCCCCTGTACTACAGGTCCTATTACGCCACAGGTGGGACATGCAAATTACATCTTCTGTCCCACCACCTGGTTTTTCATAACAGGTGACCCTACCCACAAGTCGTTCAGGATACTGGCACTTGAAGAAATGCACGAACTTGTCATAATCCCTGTTCCTTGCTTCCATTTTTTTTTGTGGCAGATTAAGTTAACTGCAAACTCTAACCTGACACCACAAAGAAACTGTGGAGTGAACAACAGTGCTCTTTGCTGCAGTAAATTTGTTTTCAGCAGAAAGAAAGGCCACCAAAGAGATTAAAGTTTCAGGGGAGGAAAATCTATCCCTTGTTTGCAGGCTTACAAAGTTCTTTAATCAGTATTTTCATTATGGCATTTCAAATCTAAGCCTTGGCTCTGAGACACAAAATTCTACTTCTTTGGAGATTTGGTTTTTAAAAAAAAGTTCAAAGGGAGACTACAACGCTAATGTTCTGTCTTTCAATAGTAGAGTTGGATGGGTGGGAGTCAGGGGCGGGTTCCTAATTTTTTTACTACCACTCTGTGGGCGTGGCTTATTTTGTGGGTGTGGCTTGCAAGCCATGTCACCGGGTAGGAGTGACTTGCCAGCCATGTGAGCGGGTGGGCGTGGCTTGCCAGCCATGTGACCGGGTGGGCGTGGCTTGCCGGTCATATATTAGTTATTTCAGAGAGATGTTACTACTATTTTTGCTATTTTATACCTTACATGAAAAGCTTTGCATACAAAGTGCGTGTTACACCGTGGCAACAAAGCAATCTTTATATGCAGAAAATGCTATAGTTAAAAGACAAGCAAGTCTCATACAGCATTTTTGGTTTCAGTCATGGATTCCTTAGACGAAAATATTGAGGACTGTTAAAAGAACAGTATCTTTTAACAGTCCTCAATGTTTTCGTCTAAAGAATAACAGTATAAAACTGTATAAAATTAACAGTATAAAAGGTTAAGCTTTCGGAAAACGCCCACTTTGGGAAGCTTTAGGCAAAAGCGAAGGAAAAGTGTCAAATGCGAGCTTCTTATTATTTTCAAGCGAAGGGACAGGGAAAGACTTAATTGTCAGATTTCTGGGCATGCGGAGAAGAAATTTTTAAAAAAAAAAATTAAATTTTTTTTTAAAAAAAATGGCGGCGCCCAGGCACCAGCAACCGACCGCACCGATACTGTGAAGTCACCAGTGGGCCGCTACCGGTGCTATAGAGTGGACTGCACCGGTAGGAACCCACTACTGGTGGGGGTAGATATCTTCAGTGGAAGTAACATTAAAGGACCTTTATCTCGCCAAGTGATCAACAACCAGTCATTATTTTATGACTGAAATGTTGGCCTTTTTGTTGGAGAAATTATATTATTTCCATGGGGTGATGGAAAAGAATAAAGGAGAATGACTGTATTACCATAGCTGGCAGGAGGACACCCGGTGAAATCTTTGAGCTAGTGGAATTAAGCACACTTGTTGCCCTATTAGTAAATTCAGTGGATGAAATGGAAATAGGTAGACTAGAAATCAGATGATTCTGGACAACAATACAGATTTTGGGTGAAAAGAAAAAGTGTACAGATACAGGATTTAGGAAATAAGATGCTTTTCTGCCAATGAGAAGGAAACAACTGTAGGTTTTAAGATATAAAAATATGACAGATATTAGAAAGCAGAGATGGAGAATCAAACTGCGGTGCATAAAATGTGATCGAAGCACAATTCCCACCAACCTCAGCCAGAATGGCCAAAGGTATGGATTTCTGGAATTTATAATTCAGAAATATCTGAAATACTACAAGTTCCACACCCCTGGTGCATATAACAATTGTTTTAACACATATCCTAAATTCAAGGAGCTGTCTCATTCTAAGGTCTCCAACATAGGATCCTTCCAATTCCTATCCAATTTCTTTTAAACAATATTTCAAGCAAAAAAAAAAGAGGTGAATGGCTGAATTAGCAGTGCACTCTGAGTTCAAGTCAAAATATCTGTATTACCATAACCATGTTTAGAAGTTTTTGTTTTGACTTTGCTTCTGGTTTGGTTTGGCTTGGCTTGGCATTGGCTAAGTTGTTGCATGTTTTTCAGCAGGGGTTGACTTAGTATATGGTGTAAAACCTACTCATTTTGTTAGTTTATGGTTCATAACATAGGCTACTTGAGCAACTAAGTTAAACATGTCGGGTGAATGCAATTATAGAAGCACACGAGAAATAACAGTTTTTAGGCTAATCATGGAAAAAGCAAGCACTGATCAATAGTATTTATTAATTTATTTTATTTTATAGATTTGTATGCCGCCCAACTCCCAAAGGGACACTGGGCAGCTCACAGCATATTAAATACAAAATCTAAAAAGTTAAAAAATTTAAGAACAAGATTAAAATAATGTAAACAATTAAAACATTTTAAAGCATTTTAAAAACCACAATTTTAAAACCCAATGATGCACTCATGGGGCCAAGAGTGATCGGTGTTGTATTAAAATCATTGGCCCCAGGCCTGTCGACAAAGCCATGCTTTTACTGCTTTTCTGAAGGCTGGCAGGGTGGGAATTATGCGGATCTCGGGGAGTAATGTATTCCAGAGAGCCAGTGCCGCCACAGAGAAGGCCCTCGTTCGTGGGCCCGCCAGCCGACATTGTTTGGCTGATGGGACCACCAGCAGACCAACTCTGTGGGCTCTAATCGGTCTTAGGGAGGTATGTTGGAGAAGGCGGTCTTGGAGGTAAACTAGTATAGTGTGTGTGTGTGTGTGTGTGTGTGTGTGTGTGTGTGTGTGTGTGTGTGTGTGTGTGTGTACCGTATGTATGTATGTATATGATACATTTGGCTGGGGAAATTCTGGATTCAACCCAACAAATGTCAAAGGCTGTACTTATCATCATCATCATCATCATCATCATCATCATCATCATCATCATCATCCTTGAATAAAGGGCAGAAAGCCACATTGGGGCTATCCAATCAAACTGGATCCAATTGGATCCAGTTTCAAGAATCACATCTCTTGAAGCCCTTTCAATGGGCTTGAGAAACTTTCTTTCAGGTCCAGTCTGTCTTGGACAACATGCTAGTTGGGCCAGAGACAACTCTTTAGAATGAGAAAAGTACTGGAGCTTAGGGCCAAATCAGAAAAGCTCGAAGTCATATTGCAGAGCTCAAGTAGAATTGGATGCTTAAGTAAAGTCTGGCTGCAGGAGAAATCTAATTGCACACCTTCCTCTCCAGCAGATCCAATTGGTGGAGAAAGTCCAAATCTGGATTAATCTTTGAAGAAATGTTTCCTCCTAAAGTTCAGCAGTTAGCAATATAGGTGTTAGAAAGCTGATGCCAGGCAAAGTAGATGAAATAACGTAACGATGGAAATTTCAAAGAGAGACCATAACCTAGAGCAGGAGAATTAGCTTCCATCACCATGCTCTTCTTAGAATAAATCCATTTTCCCCAGATGTTTTAGCCCATGAGTCTCAGCTACCTTAGCTACAGCTGCTGCTAAATAGGACTTATAGGTTCATAGATCAGCATATCTGAAGGGGGTCAGGCTGGGGATGGCTAATTAGCGAACACTAATTAGATAGTATTTGATTAATAGTGTGAGTTAAATATTTACTCCTAGTCACACTAAATAATTCCTAGTCATTTCTTGAATTCTTGGTAACCATGTAACAATGAACACGAAAAACAGAAATGGTAAAGTTGAGTTTTTCCATCAAAAGACCAAATGGCTGAGAGCTAAAAAGGTTTTCATCAGTGAAAAGAAAGTGACGATTTTTCTCCCACACAAAAGACAAGCCAATCAATCTTCAAACCAACTGGAATTTCTTTGGGTGGTTGGAAAGCATAAGTTTTCCTACTGATGAAACTGTTTCCTGCTTTACAAAACAAACTACATAGCAAACATATATTTTTTTTTGCCCTGGCACTGGGGGCTAAGCCAGAACAAGCTGCAGGGTAACCAACAGTACAGTAGATCATCTAAGATTTGCAACAAAACAGAATAAAATATTCTCATTCTCTCTCTCCCTCCCCTCCCTCCCTCCTTCCCTCTCTCTCTCTCTCTCTTTCTCTCTCTCACTCTCTTATTTATGTTGAAGAGTAAGGTATGTGAAATAAATAATGAACATGGCATCACAAAGACCTAAGCAAGAAAAGAAATTTTGCAAGATGTTGGCCAAACTAAACAAGAGAGAATAAAAAAATATTACAGGCCGTGGAAAAAGAAATGCACACAGGTGTGCAACTATTAGTTGATGTGATGCGATAATGTATGATGTGTCCAGGGGAAAATGGTCACAGACTGTTAGAAACGGCACAGAATAAACATGCCTACTCAATAACACCATGCCAACATTTTTCAGATTTTAAATCACAAGAGGGAGAAATGGATGTTGCCATTCCAACTTATTATTGTACTCAGTATATGCATTTCGTGGTGTGTGTGTGTGTGTGTGTGTGTGTGTGTGTGTGTGTGTGTGTGTGTGTGTAGGGAAACTGCACTGCAAAAATGGAAAAACTGCAAATGCTGAATAATTAAGTTTCAGTTCATGTATTGGATGAAAATGGATAAATTCACATTAAAAATAACATTCATAGTATTTACAGCTTTTACATGGCTACCCAACTCAACAAAACAAACTAACTTCTAATGAAGAGAAGGACTAGGGATGACTGTCACAGTGAGGGGGTCAAACTATTCTCCAAAGCTCCTGAGGGCTGGCAAGAAGTAACAGATGGAAGCTTATCAAAGAGTGATCCAACCTGGAATAATAATAAGAAATTTCTTGACATTGATAACAATTAATAAGTAGACAGCCTTGCTCCAGAGGTTGTGGGTGCTCCATCACTGGAGGTTTTTTTAAATGGACAGCCATTTGTCTGAAATGGTAGAGAGGGTCTCCTGCTTGTGCAGGGGGTTGGGCTAGAAGACCTCCAAAGTCCCTTCTAACTGTTATTCTACAATTCTGTAAACTGCTCTGGCTAGTTGACTTAAATACATGTCATCCCCATCCCTAGCTTTGGTTGCATCCCATTTATTGTGACCAGAATAAAGCTTTATTGTTACTCCAACAGAAATTTTCTTACATGTTAAAAAGAATCCATAGTTATAAATATGAAAGGATATATTTTACTCATTTAATTATTGTGTGGCTACACCCAAATAGTTACACATTCTAAATCAAAATAAATTTCTCTTCTCAGACCAGTTTTCTGGCACTTTTATGAAATCAAGGATCTCCTTTGGCAGGTTTTTAAAATCCTGATAAATGTCTGTTGCATATTTATATGATTTGCGGTTGTAGTTAGTCCCTGACTATTTTTGATTGATAGTATTACACCACCACGCCATGTGATTAAACAAGCTATATTAAGTGAGAATGTTCTGAAACAGATCTCCATGTTAGTTCTAAGAGGGGAACCAGGGAATTTTTCTTCAGCCCGAAGAATCCCCACATTGGGAACTTCAAAGACGGGAAAATATCAGAGAAATGTGTAAGGTATGATCAACAAAGTCAAGATAGCAGCCACAGAAGTATGATCAAAACTCTACCTGTTGTCACACCTGGAAAGTAGTGTCCTATATGTAATGATGTGCTTGGGGTTAACACAGTGTTTTTTCTTCCTTATATTCTTTGATTGTACCTTCAAGAGTTTCTTAGAGAAAATCAGAGGGAACACAATCCTTTTGATTTGTTGTGCCATTCCTGTACTGTTTTCTCCAAAACAACTTGCAAATCATATCTCGTCATCCTTTTCTCCTTAATATAATTCCTTTTTCTTTTTCCGTTCCATCCCTTCTATTATAATAATGTAGGAGGAGTGTACAACAAAGTGTACACCACATCATAAGTCCTTGCTTAGGCAGTAATGTACTATAACTTCCATCATCTCCAGCCATTAGCTGTGCTGTCAGATGATTGGAGGTACAGAAATTCCAGGGTCAGGGTCAAAGCAAAACTGTTTTCTGGAAATTGTCTGTTTCATAAGGTTAGAAAATGAACTAATATTATGCCTTCTTTCTTAATACAGGCTCAGTTGAAATAGAGGAACGGTTATTGTGTCATCTTGTTTTTCATCAGAAAAAAAGTGCTCCATTCCCCAGCTCCCATTATGTACTAAGAATGGTAAGGGAATGAAATGAAGAAGTGAACATGCCTGAGTTTTCATAAATGGGGAGAAGAAAAGTAGATTCAGCAAAACAAGTATCACCAACGAAATTTGATTCTCTCTTTCAGTCTCATGAAAGTACCAAATTCTCCTTGTACAGGTAGTCTTTGAATTATGACCACAGTTGAGCCCAAAATTTATGTCACTAAGCAAGACATTTGTTCCATCTGACGTCTCCCCCATGTATGTATGATGTGTATGTTTTTTTAAATTGTTTTAAATTGTTTTTAACAACTTATTTGATGTTCCCTAAAATGTTGTACGCCGCCCTGAGTCCTGAGGGAGTAGGGTGGCATAGAAGAACTTCGAATAAATAAATAAATAAAATAAAAGTGAAGTTTGCCCCATTTTACGACCTTTCTTGCAAAAAGTTGTTAAGTGAATCAAACAGATAGCCACACGGTTGTTAAGGGAATATGGCTTCCTCATTGACTTTGCTTGTCAGAAGGTCGCAAAAGGGGATCACGTGACCCCGGAACATGCAACCATCATAAATATGAGTCAGTTGCCAAGCATCTGAATTTTGATCATGTGACCATGTGGATGCTGCAATGGTTGTAAGTGTGAAAAACAGTCATTAGTCACCTTTTTCAGTGCCAATGTAACTTTGAATGGTCACTAAATGAACTGTTGTAAGTTGAGGACTACCTGTCCTGTATTCATGGCCTTTGGTTTTATCTCTGTTTCTTTGACCATCTTTTCTTCTATCTATGTGGTCATTGGGAGTAAAAAAAATGGCTTCATTGGTACATAATCAATGTCAACCAGTCCACTGGTCAGAATCACACAAAGAGACATTGTAGTATTGTTAGCCAATGATATTCATGTAAGCACACCTATAATAAATATAAATGCTTTTTTTATTCTCTTCCAGGAGCTTGGCTTTTTTTCACAGATTTCTTGGTAACAGCCCTATGCAACCCAATCAAAGTTCAAGGTTGTTTTTGCTCTCAACAGTTGAAAGCTAATATCATTAAATACTGGAAGATTTGAGCCAAAATAGAATCCTGAATAGTGTGATAGCTAAATGATAATAGAGCCGAGGTGGCACAGCGGTTAGAGAGCAGTACTGCAGGCTACTGATCATTTGAGTTCAGCTGTTCAAATCTCACCGGCTCAAGGTTGACTCAGCCTTCCATCCTTCCGAGGTAGGTAAAATGAGGACCCAGATTGTTGGGGGCAATGTAAATATATACATTGCTTAATGGTGTAAACCGCTTAGAGAGTGCTTGCACTATGAGGCGGTATATAAATATCACTAATAAATAAATAAATAATATAATGAAAATAAATTTGGACTAAGCGCAACAGTGTACTTTTTCAGCTAATTATGCCTGGTTGCTGCCAAAGCTGTTATTCTCCCCAACTGAAATAATTTTTAACTACTTTCACACATTACTCTTTACCTGGTCACTGAATCAATTCATTTTTTTGTGTTTGTGTACTGGATCATAAACCAATCAAATGGATTATTGTCATATAACCCATTAAACATGGAATAGAAATTGTATCTGTGCTGCCCTAATATTTCACAATCTGTTTTTACGTTTTGATGACTTTGACTCTTCATTCTAAATAACAGAATAACAGAGTTGGAAGGGACCTTGGAGGTCTTTTAATCCAACCCCTGCTCAAGCAGAAGACCCTAAATAATTTCAGACAAGTGGCTGTCCAGTCTCTTCTTAAAGGCATTCAGTGATGGAGTACCCACAACTTCCGAAGGCAAGCCGTTCCATTGGTTTATTGTTCTCACTGTCAGGAAATTTCTCCTTAGTTCTAGGTTAGTTCTCTTGTTAATTAGTTTTCATCCATTCCTGCTTGTCTTACCTTTTGGTGCTTTGGAAAATAAGTTGATCCCCTCTTCTTTGTGGCAGCCCCTCAAATATTGGAATACTGCTATTGTGTCACTCCTAGTCCTTCTTTTCACTAGACTAGACATACCCAATTCCTGCAGCCCTTCTTCATATGTTTTAGCCTCCAGCGCCCCCCAATCATCTTTGTTGCTCTTCTCTGAACTCTTTCCACAGTCTCAACATCTGTTTTATATTGTGGTGACCAAAACTGGATGCAATATTACAAGTGTGGTGTTACCAAGGCTTTATAAAACAGTACCCATGATCTAGATTCTATCCCTCTGTTAATGCATCCTAGGACTGCATTGGCTTTTGGGCAGCTGCAGCACCCCCTGGCTCATATTTAAGTGATTGTCCATTAGGATTCCAAGACCCTTCTCGCAGTTACTACTTACCCACATTTCATCTAATCCGTACCTGTACCTTTTTTTTTCTTGCCTAAGTGCCAAACCTTATTTTTCTCTACATTGAATTTCATTTTGTTAGATAGGGCCCAGTATTCAAATCTGTCGAAATCCATTTGGATCTTGAGCCTATCTTCTGAGGTATTGGCTATTCCTGCCAGTTTGGTGGTGTCTGCAAATTTTATGAGTTCCCCATCTATTCCTTCATCTAAATCATTTATGAAGATGTTGATGAGTACTGGGCCTAAAATAGAACCTTGATTGGAGATTATGGTTTTATAGATTTTGTTGCTGTTATATAAATTTTTAAAAAGAGGCATGCAGGAGTAGTGAAATGTTCTATATCTTAATTTTCATCATGTTTAAAAGGGCCAGATGTTAATGCTATTGTCATACTCGCCGCCCTGAGTCCCACGGGATTGGGCGGCCTATAAGAACGTCTATTAAATTAAATTAAATTAAATTAAATACTACTGCAGTTAGTCGACAGCTCCAAATTCTTAATTACCTGCTCATTTCTCATCAACCTCTAGAGGTAAAATATATATATAGGCTGTAATGAAAGGCAAAGAGCTGATAAAACCAGTAACATTTCATGGTAAGGAATAATGCCCTGACACCTTTTTAAATGTACAGTCACCAAATTGTGGAGGAAAAGAGCCATAAGATCTAATCATAGCTCAGCAAAACCCCAGGTATGAAAAGCTCTACTAAAAAGATAAAGTGTTCTTAGTGCTCACCTAGGATTTAGCACCAGCAATAAGAGAGGAGTCCATCAAGACAAGCTACCTACTGTATTTTTGGAGTAGAAGACGCACTTTCCCCCCCCTAAAAGAGGGTGGAAATGTTGCTGCGTCTTATACACCGAATACAGCCATTTTTGGCCTCCTGAAGCCCCGCCCAGCATGAAAACGGGTGCACAGAGGGTTTGGGAGGTCTGCAGAGTGCTCCTGGGGGCTGGGGGAGGGCAAAAACGCCCCCATTTTTGCAAAAAAACCCAGCCAAAAAACGGCCCGTTTTTCACAAAAACGGGGTGCGCAGAGGGTTTGGGAGGTTTGCAGAGTGCTCCTGGGGGCTGGGGGAGGGCAAAAACGTTCTTTCTTACCTCTTCGAAATCTTGGTGCGTCTTATACACAGGTGCTTCTTATAGTCTGAAAAATACGGTAAATCAATGAGCTTGGAGCATCAACAGGCTTGCTTGTTTAATTCTGTAGCACCATCTAAGTAAACAAATTTAGCAGTAGGACAGAAACATCTGTTCATATTCATACATTATTCCTAACTGATAGCTGGGTTGGAGAAGACTGTTACTTATTGGATTTGCCTATAGAGGTTGAGTTATAGCAGGAAGAGTTTTATATCTGCTCATTAAAAAGAGATGAATAGAGTGAAATTGTTTATGCTTGTCATGATGAGGGGGGGAATCACTTTCTTAGGGATTTTTCCTTTTTTTCCCCTTTCATTTTTATTTTCTTGCATCTTTTATTCTTTTTTTTCTTTTTTAGTTTGAATTATCTTTTACTAGCATGGTGCGATAGCTCAGCGGTTAAGATGCTGGGGTTGTCAGTGGGAAAGCTGGCAGCCCAGGTTGGAGACCCAAACACCACACGATGGGGTGAGCTCCAGGGGTGGGTTCTAATTTACCTCGCCACTGGTTCGCTTCCTCCCAGGCCGCATGCACCGAAAATTTGCAAAAAAATAAAAAAAAGCCAAAAACAAGATGGTGGCACATGCGCAGTGCCAGAAACTTGGCTTCTGTGCATGCACAGAAGAAAAAAATCCCCTCCCCAAAAAAATTTTCAAAAAAAAAAAGATGGTGGCGTCCACAGACCGGCATCGACAGAACCAGTTCTGTGACGTCACCAGCGGTTTGCTACCGGTTCTATAGAACCGGTGCGAACCGGGAGGAACCCACCTCTGGTGAGCTCCCGTCCTCAGCTCAGCTCCTGCCCACCAACAGTTCAAAAGCGTGAAAATGTGAGTAGATAAATAGGTACCACTTCAGTGGGAAGGTAACAGTTCTCTGGGATGCCATGCTGGCCACATGACCACAGAAATGTCTTTGGACAGCACTGGCTCAATGGACTTGAAATGGAGATGAGCACCGCCCCCTTGAGGTTGCAATGACTAGCAGAGTAAACTTCACCTTTTTTATCCTTCGCTATTGTAACTAAAACTTTTAATAAAATTAAAAAAGGAATAAATTTAAAAAAGGAATTGTCCACATTCATGTTTATTAAATTTCTACACCGCCCATTTCACCCAAGTGATATTTGGTAATTTCTCACATCAATCATCAAACCAACTCATATTTCCAGTTTCCCAAAAGCAGTCTGCATTTTTTGAGGGAAAAAAAACCATTATTACGGTATTGAAAAATGAGTGGGAAAAGGGACACTTTAATGAAAAGAATGTACACGATACATAATATTAAGGGGGGGAATGCTGTCCAGAAAGTCATTTGTTAAGAAAGATCCTTGATGAAAAAGATGTACATTGGAATTGCAGCCAAAAATGGCATTCCTTTGTGCGTGGATGTGAAATTAATCTCCGAGTGATGCACAAAGGGGGTTAAACAAATGCAAAACATGAGGAGTAAACAAAAAAAGCAAACAGGACAATTTATCCATCCTGAGAACAGTATAGCCAAGGTTTGTTCCTTCAAAACATTACAAATGTTCAAAGGATTTTTTGTTTTTGTTTTTGCTTTTGGGAAATTACTGTGTGACAAACTATCCCTGTGAAAATTCCTTCAATGTTAGAAGCAATGACGCCTAGGTAGAAATCACAAAAAGTACATTCTTTTAACATTGTAAGAATGAGTAACAATGAGATGGGTGCAATGGTGGGTTTCTCCCGGTTCGGCCCAGTTCTGCAAACTGTTAGCGCCGGGGTGGGAGGCTCCGCCCACCCGCCTGGGACACTTCTGCGCATGCGCAGAAACAGCTAGTGCGAGCGCATGCGCAAACCGGTAGCAACAGGTTTTAGAGCCTACTACTGGATGGGTGGCATATAAATTTACTAAATAAATAAATGAAATTTCACTTAAATGCTGGGGGCAGAGGAATCCCAGTGGAGACCTGTTTCAGCAGGGAAACAGACTACGCACAAAAATGGAAGGACCCTTCGATTCCTACCATGGACGAATGGTTGCAGAAGTTGATGGAGTTGGCTGAAATGGCAAAATTGACTATTTTGATTAAAGAAAAGAATAGAAGTACTTTTATTTCCCCATGGAAATATCCACTTCTGAACTTTGTGCTTGAAATGGAAAAGAATGAAACTTTGATTTTGGGTTTTACCGATTAGATTGATAGATCTTTATAGAAATGGCTTGTTCATATTATTATGAAAAAACAAAAAGTTGTGATTTGATGTTAATGCCTTATTCCACTGCAACAGAGAGAGTCGGAAGTCAATGTTTCATTTTCTTTTTTTCTTATCCTCCCTCACTTCCCTTCCCACTCTTCCTCCCCACCGTTTTCCTATTTACTTTCATATATTGTATCTTATTTTATTTCATAACCCAGTAAAAATGTTAAACATAAAAAAAACAGTGAAACAGACTAACTCAGGAGATAAGATTTTGTTGTCATGGAAAGGTGTCAGAAGGGGCTGGAAAACCTCCAAATCTGCTTCTAGATAACCTCCGTGACCATGACCACTCTACATTGTGTTCCTGCCTAACCTGGTTACTGCCTAACCTGGTTACTAAGTTTGTTTGTTTGTTTTATTTGTCAAGCATATATGATTAAAGCAAAGTATAAACAGTAAAATTATGAGATCTATCTATCTATCTATCTATCTATCTATCTATCTATCTATCTATCTATCTATCTATATCTATATATCTATCTATATCTATCTATCTATCTATCTATCTATCTATCTATCTATCTATCTATCTATCTATCTATCTATCTATCTATCTATCTATATCTATATCTATATCTATATCTATCTATCTATCTATCTATCTATCTATCTATCTATCTATCTATCTATATATATATATATATATATATATATGTGTGTGTTTTCTGAGGTTTTCGCGGGTGTTTGTATGTAGGTCTTTGGGTATTCGGGTTTTCTCCCACGTGAAATTGGAAGTGTCTTGGCGACGTTTCGATGAAGTCTCATTCATCATCTTCAGGCTGGTGTCTTCCGTTTCCTGCTTCTAGGAGCAATGTGAGATTGCTGCTGTTTCTTCCTTTTAACTGCCAGTGGAGGTTTGAACTGATAGGATGGGAGCTTGGCTGTGTTCTGATTGGTTGGAGGTGTGTTCTGATTGGTTGGGGGCTTGGCTGTGCTCTGATTGGCTGGGGGGTTAGCTGTGCTCTGATTGGCTGGGGGTGTTCTTAGGTTAGTCTGACTTGCAGGGGCATTTGAGCTGGTGAGCTGCATTGCTGCTGTTTGGCTTCTGGTTCGATAGCGGCGGCAGCAGGAGGCTCCGCCCACCCGCCTAGGACAGATGCGCAGAAGCATCGTGCGCACGCACGAACTGGCAGCAAACTAATTCAGAACCCACCACTGAAGATGATGCTCTGATAACAGAAGATGGGGACAACTAAGAGATGCGGAATCACTGCCCCCACTCCTTGCTTACAACTTTCCTGGAGGTCTCTTTTATCTACAAATACATTTTCTTTCTTCCTTGAAATCACCAAGGTAATGTGAAGGAGCATGAATAAATAAAAAATGAAAAAATAGAGGCCCTTCTTCAAACTCCAGCTCCAAATGCCTGGAGGTAAGACCCTAAGGAGATTACTAGGTGATCAATTTGATGCCATTGACAAATTATTGGTTTACAGAGCTTTGTGTGTATTTTTCTTTCTTTCTTCCAGACAATTTTCTCATCAGTATCTTAGGAGAAGAGTATCCACGCTTTTCTGAGGCACTTTTGTTAGATGCATCAGTGTAGGACAATGATGAGGGGGTTAGATGGGGCTGGAGAAAGTGAAACTTTGCCATCTGGAATTCAGAAAATTATTTTTGTCAATTTCTCTCTTTCCAACATACTTCAAAGCATTGCTATTGTAGAGATCAAAAATGGAAGATTCTCATTCCCCCATAAACTGCTCTGAGCTCTCAAAGAAAAAAAAAGATGTAAAAGTCACAATAAATAGAACAGCAGGAGTTGTTTGCGAGGGGTTTTGATTGGTGGATGAAAGACATTGGCAGACTTGTTCATTTCCATCTGTCTGGGGAACAGTAAAAGATGTTTTCAGAGATCATACAATTTGCTTCCACTGAAATCCATGGCACATTACTCTCACACGTGAAGCCTGAGTAATTTGGGGTTCTATCTTATCATGTCCACTTTAAAACTAGTTAGGGCTAGCATATCAAGCCTATAAAAATCCAAATAGTCACTAGTTGGCAGCAAAGAGACAAGAAAACTCATACCTACCATCTCAACATCATCCAGATTTTTGCACTTTTGATACAATAGCCCTAATCCAGTTAGCATTTGGATGGGAGACCACCCAGCAATTCAAGAATGATAAATTGGAATTAAAAACTTGGCGGGATGGGGGAATCCCAGTAGAAGACAAGAAAGCAATATGTAGCCCACTTCGACATGAGGAGACTTTAGGGTTTGTTTGTTTTTTAATTTTGAAGCTTGGAATCTGGTGGTGGCTCTTCTAAAGTTAATGTAAAAATATTCCCACTAATGACAGCAGTTACAGTTTGGGTAGTTGAATTCTGCAGCTGTTAAATCTTACAAATCATTTTCAAGAATTGTTTTCAGTATAACAGACTGCATGGTCAGGTTATCCTGACCAGCCATTGAGGCAACCAAAAAACTAGCCAAAGTTTGTGAAAAGGGTTTCATGACACCAAAGTTGTCTAGGCAACAAGTGATGAAAAGCGATTGTTAAAAATCCACAGATCCTGACACTAGCTAGTGTGGGGGGGTTTCTACTTTCAATGGATTCATGAAAGGGACAGTAGGTCGCATTTGTCTTCAGACAAGCAATTTGCCTTCTTTTTTTAAAGATACTCAAGGAGGCCAAGAATTTTGTAAGGTACTCTTCTGTAACTCATTTGCACCAAATAGTGCAAAGCTCTTTGCTCAGAGACTCCGTCTGATAGAATAATTGAATGTGCATGTTGAAAGGGACTTTGGCATCTTCTACTCTAACCCCTGCTCAGCGCAGGAACCCACTAAACCAACTCCGACAGGAAGCTAATATGTCGCCATTTGAAAACCTCCATTACAGAGGAGGCTGTCTCTATTCTAGACAGGTACTTTTACCACAGCTTTTATTATGAGGAAATTTCACCTAAAATTTAGCTTGTTTCTTTCATTTAATTCTAAGTCTTTGGGCCAGCTCCAGGTCTTTGTTTCAACAGAGAATAGATCCCAGCTCCCCTTTCTACATGACAGCTTTTAAGATATTTCTGAACTGCTATTAAATCTTCTCTTAGTCTTCTCTTTCACAAATAAAATACATCCATCTTCTTTATTGTTTCCCAGATCCTTTACCATTCTGGTAGCTCTCCTCCGAATCCACTCCAATGTCATCAGATCATCAGATTAACAGAGTTGGAAGGGACCTTGTAGGTCATCTAGTCCAACACCCCACCCCCACCCAAGCATGAGACCCTACAGCATTTCTGACAAATGGCAGTCCAATCTCTTCTTGAAAGCCTCCAGTGATGAAGCTCCCACAACTTCCGAAGGCAAGCCGTTCCATTGGTTGATTGTTCTCACTGTCAGAAAGTTCCTCTTTATTTCTAGGTTGAATCTCTCTGTGATCAGTTTCCATCCGTTATGTCTTTTTTTAAAGCATGGGACTCGGTAATGGACACCAGATTTGAAGTATGGTCCAATCAGCATGATGGAACTATTTCATCCTATGTTCTGGATGCAATCCTTCTGTTTTTGAATCTATACATTGTATATTTTGCTCATGTTCAGATGGTGATCCATTACTATCTCTAGACCAGGGGTGTTAACTTGTGGCGTCACATCGTCACGTGACATATCGCAACTTTTTCCCCCTTTGCTAAAATGGGGGTGGGCATGGCCAGTGTGTGATGCATCCGGCCCATGGGCCGAAAGTTTGACACCCTTGCTCTAGACCAGTGGTTCTCAACCTTCCTAATGCCGCAACACATGCCCCGCCCCTACGCCCCCGCCGTGACCCACCCCACCGCCGCACCCGCCGCCGCAACCCCCCGCCCCCCGCCACCAGCAAAGCATTCCGCGCATGTGCAGAGGGTAAAAGAACCCAAATGGCGGTGTCCGGGCAAAGTCTCCCGACCCCTGTGAAAGGGTCGTTCGACCCCCAAAGGGGTCACAACCCCAGGTTGAGAACTGCTGCTCTAGACCCTTCTTGAATATAACTCACCAACCCAGGCTTCCCAGTTATGTATTTACTAATTTTATTTTTCCAATCTAAATGTAGGACTTAACACTTCTCATAGATAAACATCATTCTGTCATATTTGACCCAATGTGCATTATTATGTTTGTCATTAAAGCCAATTATTTTTGATTGATGTCATCTACAAATATGGTAAGCACCCATTCTTATCTTGTAGATTGTTTATAAAAATGTTCAATAGCCCTGGACTAAGGACAGTCATGACAGACTCAACATGATACTTCCCTCCTGGGCAACACCAAACCATTTACACTCAAATATCCTTTGGGTATGATTTTTCAACAAGCTGTAAATCCATTGTACCACAAGATTACATGAACATGGGAAACATTTTACTGAGATCAAGATTTGCTACTGTACATTTTCAGCATTCCCCTGATCTAATAAGCAAGTCCTGGAACATTGCCTGGTGTGAACACATAACATATAAAAGCCAACTTTTTTAACTTTATAAACTTTATAGTCCTCCTAAATTGTGATCTTTTTTTCTCCAAATCTTTTAACTTAAAGATTCAAAGGAAAAATACTCAGGGAATCATAAAATCTTTCCACAAAGGAATCAGATCAATGGGGTACACTTAAATTCTGCTTAGCCCTCTTAAAGCTGAATTAAGGACTACCCTCAAACTACGTTTCTCTTCTGAAGGCCATGAAATCCTATCATAAAGATATTCACTCATTTCTTAGACACACACCCTCATCATCCAACAATAATTACAATTTGTTAGGATTTAGCTAGAGTTTCCTGCATCTTTCCCCATTCTGGTGTCTTGTCAACTTCTGTAATTAATTGGCCACCAGATCCTAGACTTTATAAAATCCCGATAATTATTCTACAATTGGAGAACTACAGGTTCCCTCCTGTAAGAAGGAACAGGGAAGCCTAGATATTCTCTCATGACCTGAATAATAAGTAGAATGCTTTTATTCATGATTGCTTCTATTTATCTTATGGAGATAAATAGAGATACTCCTATTTATCTCATGTAGCACACTTATCTCTCACCTTCTACCATAAGTAGCTTTAAAAATGAAGGCATGCATTTCTAAAGCTGCAAATTGGAATTTTGCTGGGAAAGTGGAAGGAAAGAGAAGAAAAGGAAGGCCAGCAGCAAAATAGATGGACTCAGTTACAGTGGTGATGAGCTCACCCTTGAAACACTTGAAAGAACAGGTTAGGGTCAGAACATCATGGAAAAATGAATTTATGTGCCTGCTAGGAGTCAAAAATGGCTCGATGACACATAGTCTTTCAAAATAAGCAATATACCTTTTATTTTGAGCAACTCAAGGTAAGTTACATAACATTCTCTCCTATTTTATTATTTATTTATTTATTTATTTATTATATTATTTATTTATTATTAGCTCACAATAGATACAAACTTAATGTAAACCGCTCCAAACTTGATTGCAAAAAAATTGACTTCAGCAACAGAGTGGTCAACGCCTGGAATGCACTACCTGACTCTGTGGTTTCTTCCCCAAACCCCCAAACCTTTAACCTTAGACTGTCTACAGTCGACCTCACCCCATTCCTAAGAGGTCGGTAAGGGGCGTGCATAAGCGCACAATCGTGCCTACCGTTCCTGTCCTAATGTACCCACATATTCATACCTCTTTTACTCTTATTCATGCTTGTACTATTACATATATATTCAATCATGTTTTGCTGTTTATACTTTGCTTATAATCATATATGCTTGACAAATAAACAAATACAAATACAAATTTTCTCCACAAAAACATTCCTGCAAGGTAGGTTGGGCTGAGAGAGAATTGACTGATTACGTGCCATCAAGTTGTCTTTAACTCTGAGTGACCGCATAGATTTTCTCCATGATGACTTGTCCCTAACCTGATATTTCAAGATTCCCAAGAATCGTCACCATTGTAACAGAGTCCATCCACCTTGGTCATCCTCTTCTTTTTTTTTCTTCCACCTTTCCCTGCATTAGCAAGACTGACTAGCCCCGAATCAGCCAGCTGGCAGAACTTGCAGTCTCTTGGTTTCTAACCCAGCAATGTAACCACTTCTATACTGTAAGCCAAACTGGCTCTCGGTTTCTGTTTCCTAATAGATGACATCAGGGAAGAACAAAACTGACTGCTCTGGCTGCCCCCACCAAAAAGGATCTTCCTTCAAGAGTCTTTCAGCCCGGTATTAGAAAGCAACAATGCTTGGAGATGAGTGGAAGAGTTTAGAGAAAAAGCACCTTTGAGACGACTATGACTTGGAAGGCTGAGAATCTCCATAGGCAGTTTAAGGAGGAGGAAACCCTTTTAAAACTCCATGCAACAATGACCCCGTGTGAACCATCGCTATCATCATATTGGAAATGGCTATAGTTTACACTGCACATTGAAAGCCTTCACCAAGGGACAACTCTTTCTTTCTGCACAAAAGCTTTTAAACAGGGAGCAAACCCCACACTCACTAGCACTGATGACATTACCTGGCTGGGTAATGAAACATCTGCAAGCAAGCAAGCAAGTTCAGAGAGCACCAAGGACTCTATAACTCAATCCTGAACTTCAGATATTCTTTTCTATTGGATCATTGAAAACATTAATGAATAATTGGCTAATTCTCCATGCACAAGGAAAGAGTTAAATATTCAACAACCATTTCAAGCCTCCAATCAAGTCCAGATTTGCTTCTGGAGTTCCTGGAGACTTTCTCCAGAAAGCCTCTTGCCAATTCTTTGGTAGAGCTAATCTATAAGAGCCTTTCTCAAGTTATCAAACCCATCTGTGTCTTCAGCTAGGATCATGGTAAGGGAACAAGCTGTCTTTACTCAATGCCAGCACTGAGAAAGACACTAGCTCTCGTTTCACTAGTGCATTGAAATTACAACTCAACAGCCATTAGTGATGCCCCAATAGGGATCATTTTTCCAATTACTCTTAATGCAAGGTCAGCTCTTACACACATGTAGAAGCAAATTAGAAGCAGGCAATAGTCACTCTCATTGATTTCTATGCTGAAATGAGTGTCTTGAGAACAAAATTTCCTTTCCTGTAGCTGCAGCTGCCTTCTTGAACACCATCTACTCAAGGTTGTGTTGACCCTGCTCATCTTTCAGAAAGCCTTGAAGATCTGGCTGTTTTCCCTGGCAAAGCAGCCATGAAGATAAGCTTATCCTATTGGTTAATGATACGTTCAGAAGCTACTTGATGTTAGTTGGCTGGGAATGGAGAGAGAGGGGGGGAGGGAGGGAGGGAGGGAGAGAGAGAGAGAGAGAGAGAGAGAGAGAGAGAGAGAGAGAGAGAGAGAGAGAGAGAGAGAGAGAGAGAGAGAGAGAGAGAGAGAGAGAATATTTATATATATATTATATATTTTATTTTTATATATATTTTATTTTATTTTTATATATTTTATTTATTTATTATTTTTATATATTTAATTTTTGTTAGCCACCCATCATCACATTGGTGAGATGGACAGTCATATATATCTAACTAATTAAATAAAAATATTCCCCAAGAATATGTGTCTGGAGATTCTTGCCTTCCCTGACAGGCAAAGCTGTGTGGGATCTCTGTCTCAAATGGTGTAGGAACTCCTGCTTGAGCAGGGGGTTGGACTAGATGACCTACAAGGTCCCTTCCAACTCTAATAATAAATCTAAATTTCTTTAGATTAAACTTGACTCTTCCAGATATCAAGCAAGGCATTTTGCAAAACACATCCCAAAGGTGCTTTTTCAAGAGGCAACTGGACTTTCTTGTTTTTCTTTCAAGATGTTTCACTTCTCAGCCAAGAAACTTCTTCAGCTCTGACTAGATGGCGGGGGAATTGAAGGATTTATATTCCTTGCAGACAGCTAGCCATTTGCATTCTTTTTAGAGAGTTGTTGGGGTTTTTCTGTGTCCTCAGGGTCACCTGAGTAGTGCAAATGAGTGTGGAGCCTTCTTGGAACTGCTGGAAGGACTGTGTTGTAGTTGGAATATAAATCCTTCCATTCTCCACCATCCAGTCAGAGCTATAGCAATAGCACTTAGACTTATATACCGCTTCATAGTGCTTTATAGCCCTCTCTAAGCGGTTTACAGAGTTCAGCATATTGCCCCCAACAATCTGGGTCCTCATTCTACCCACCTTGGAAGGATGGAAGGCTGAGTCAACCTTGAGCCGGTGAGATTTGAACAGCTGAACTAGCAATCAGCTGAAGGTTGCAGTGCTGCTTTTAACCACTGCGCCACCTCGGCTGAAGAAGCTTCTTGGATGAAAAGTGAAACGTCTTCAAAGAAAAACAAGAAAGTCTAGTTGCCTCTTGAAAAAGCACCTTTGGGACAACCATGACCTGGCTGACTAAGAATTTCCATAGATATTTTCCAAAACATATAATCTGAATACATCAATAAATGGAATCTGGGACTTTCTGCATCTGAAACAAGCGCTTTACCACCAAACCAATTATGCTTAAATTCAGTTGTTAAAATATTTAAAACTAACAAATATGTAATACATGGGCTTCTTTATTAATCCATGAAATGATTTATCATTATGAAGTCTTTCTCAATCTTAGCCATTTTCAGGAGTGGGGATTTCAACTTCCAGAATTCCCCAACCAGCATGGAGAATTTTGGGAGTTGAAGTGCACCCTTCTTAAAAAGTTGAGAAACACAGCATTAAATCAATAACACCCCCCCTTTTTTTTAGTGTAGTAGTTTTAGATAGTGAGGCTGACCGAAGTTAACATTGTTGGAGTGTAGATGGCATAGATCACCTGGTTGCCCATAAATAGATATCTGAATGTAGAGCTGAATTTTAGTTAGTGAAAATAAAGCTTTCAGTTTTTCCCATCCCGCTCAATAGACCCTCAAAATCTATCCATGGACAGCCAGGTTAAGAATTTTTAATCTAAACATCTCTGTAAGGAATGGTAATTTCTTCAGTGAATCCAAGGCCATTCATGTGCTCCTAAACCCTGGCTCTCAGAAGGAAGTCAGACCGCAGGCTCCAACTAAAGTTGTTGTTGCTGAATTACGGCATTGGAGACAGGCAGGCAGAGAAGATAGAAGAAGCTGTTCCTCAGACACACTCTCTTAACAGCATTAAGCATTTCCGCCCTCCCAGCTTGGCAGTGAGCCTGATTAAAGAGGTGCTAATCAGTGCTTGTAATCTTTTGGCATAATGAAGAAATTAAAGAGAATGGAAGGAAATGCACGCCGGTAGCTGGGGCAGTTAGTTCAACTGGTAGAACAGAGGAGATGGTGATGTATTAAAATGTAGCAGGATGGGAACAAGGTGGTTCCTGCAAAGCCATGCAGATGCAGGCCTCCAGACAACCTGAGCTACCTTCACCTGGTAGGCTTTTAAGGGCTTCTGGCCAGTTCTGCAATTGTAGAATAAAGTAGGGAAAGCACGCAGAAGAATTATTTCTAAATCCTTTCCAAATCCCTTAGCAACAGTGCCAGGAAGAAACATTTATAGCTTCCTTGCTGTAATAAGTAACATCTGTGTGCATGTTCTCTCCAGGGACTAACTCAGGTATGTGCGTAGCTGTTACTTGTGTTTGTGTGTGTAACTTATCTGGGTCTAATCAGGATGGGTCCATAGGTATTGCACAAGTAGGGGTGTTTGTGTATCTTTCAGTTCTCCCCAAAGGTGGGCGGCTGCTGGTTTGGACCGGTTCAAGCGAACGAGTACCGTATTTTTCGGAGTATAAGACGCACCTTTTTCCTCCCTAAAAGTGGCTGAAAATTTGGGTGTGTCTTATACTTCGAATGTAGCTTTTTTTTCCAGCCCTAACTAGGTGCTAACAGATCTTCCCAGCTCTTACCTTGCAGGCTTTTTCATTGTTACTCTCTCCAAAGAATGTTTTTCCAGCCCTAAGTCTTTGCAGAATTTTTTTTCATTGCTCTACTTGCTCCGAATAAGTTTTTTTCTAGCCCTAACCAAGATCTTCCCAGCTCTTACCGGCTTGCATGCTCTTTCATTGTTATTCTCTCAGAAGAAGGTTTTTTTAAGTCCTAACCAGGGGATAAAATAATGTGCTGAAGCTGCCCCGAATAAGTTTTTTCTAGCCCTAACCAGGTGCTAACTATCTTCCCAGCTCTTACTGGCTTGCAGGCTCTTTCATTGTTACTCTCTCAGAAGAATGTTTTTCCAGCCCTAAGTCTTTGCAGGGTTTTTTTCATTGCTCTACTTGCTCTGAATAAGTTTTTTTCTAGCCCTAACTAGGTGCTAATGATCTTCCCAGCTCTTACTGGCTTGCATGGTCTTTCATTGTTACTCTCTCAGAAGAAGGTTTTTTAAGTCCTAACCAGGGGATAAAATAATGTGCTGAAGCTGACCAGACTAAGGATGCTAGCCAGATGAATACCTGGTAGGCAGATTGTTTTCCCCTATTTTCCTCCCCAAAAACTAAGGTGCGTCTTATACTCCGGTGCATCTTATACTCCAAAAATACGGTAGTTCTGACCACCGACTGGGCCTGCCCACCTGCCCCAGCGGTATCCCATCCTATATATCTCATTCTCTGGCTCGCTTGCCCCGCCCAGCTGATTTCCATGCCTCACCCGCTCTATTCAAAGGGGCTGCCCAAAAAGTTGTGCTGGAAGCCGCGTGCATGAAATCGCCATGTGTTTGAAGCCGCACGCAAGCGCAGACGGACGCACATGCTCATATTTTCAGTTCTGCACTAGGTGAACCAGTTGTTAAATTAGGTGACGCCCACCTCTGGTTCTCCCCTCATGTGACATCAGTGTGCGTTTGTGTGTACGTGAATATGGGGAAGCACAGAATTGGCTTCCTGAAATGAAGTAACAGCATTCCAAGCCACTGCCCAATTCTCTTTCTAGGAGAATTTTTTTTTCCTGGATGTTTTTTCTCTGCATCTCAAAGCCATATATGACCTATTTGCAATCTTTTGGCCAGCTTCTCCTCCTATGTCCAATTTGGTTCCATTCTGCACAATTGTGACTGAGTTCATCCATCCATCCATCCAGCCATTCATTCATTTTCTATAGCTGCCCATCTAAGTCAATAACTCAGTGAGGTACCCTGCTGATGGACTGACCAATGGAGAGGAGAGTCAGAGTCCCAGACTCTTGTATCTAGTCTATTTACAACATTCCATGAGGTTGGAAAGATCAAAGAAGAAAGCCAAGGGGAGAGGGATGTTTAATATCAGCAGCAGAATGTTAGCCATTTTAGAGTTCATATTTGAGTATATGGCATATACCAGAGAGGCAGATGTTGTGCTAAGTCCCAGTGCATTATTTCATAAGTTATCACCTGAAAAACCAGATGCGGTAAGTTGTATGGGCTGTTTTGTGCTTCCTACACCTAGGTAAGAAAAACTAAAAGTATACATATAAACTAGGTGAAACCAGGCTTAATAGCAGTGACCACGAGAGGGATCTTGGAGTCTTAGTGGACAACCAGCTAAATGCTACTTCATGCAAATCAAAGTGATAAGACCCATTGAGTAAGAGTTGCCCTACATGTAATTGGAGATGAATTCCCAACCAATTTCTCAATATAGAATATAAAATCAGAATAGAACTGGAAGGGATCTTGGAGGTCTTCTAGTCCAGCTAAAGTTCTTAATTTTAAGGGATGCTAAAGAAGTGTATTGTCAAATATGTTCTTTAGTTTCGATTGCCGTGAACCAATCTTAAACTCAGAGCAATAAGTAGCACTACATGGCAATTAATAGGAAAATTTGATCAATATGAGTGGAAGGTCCTTAAAAGGGAAATACTGAAAGCCTAATTGTAAATATTTCTAGAAACCTGTGAAGTGCTGGGAAGGAAACAGGAAGAATACTGGGTACAAACAGATGAGGGTATTAGTTTACCTCATAAACAGCAGCTCAGTCTGGCTTGAAGCCTGCAAAGAAAAGATTCAAAATGTTCAAAGCAACTCCACTTTAATGAAGTCACAAATAAATGAAGATTGGAGGTTATTGTTGCAGTTTCCAAGATTCTAAATCTAATTCTTTCCTTAAAATCCTTATTAAAACCTGTCTTGTTCTTTTGGTTGTGTCCTGCAATTCATGGCATGATTTAAATCTTGAAAACTATACCTTTAGCCTCCAACTTTCTTTTACTAGTGGGAAGGAAGGGAGGGAGGGATTCGATTCCTATTTTGGCTCAGTCCACTACAATAAGAAATCATGTATTCTAACACCTACCAATACAGTTTTTTTTAATTTACTTCAATTCAAAACACATCCCCAAATATGTAAAACTTTAGGAAAGAAAACATGATAAGGCTCTCCTAAACCAAGGATAAATCCCATAAATAAAACAATCAGGTTGCAAGCAAGCAAGATAAGTAGCAAACTAAATCAAGAAATCCATCATTTCAGTTTTGCTGAGTTTATTCACAATCTACTTAGAGACAATGCACTGAAGTATCAATTTAGAAATAGAAATACTAGAAATGTAATAAATGCATCAAAGTGCAATAAGAATAAACTTTACAGTAAAATAAAACATAGAATCTGTTCTAAGTCATTACTATTTACTTGATTTTTACCACTAAATTTTCTCAAAAGACATTTTCTTGTGAATCTCTCTGTGTGATGGAATGTAGTAAGGAGGTGGATTCACAGGAGGGAGGGATGCCTTCCAGAGATGTAAGAGGCTACTCAATCCAGATATTATGTGTGACAAAAAAGATTACATTGTAGGTGTAGAATAGATAGCAGAGCATGCAGTCTGGCAAGATTCTATCTATAGGTTTGAACAATAAAGAACTCAGCTTGGAAGAATCACCACGTGTCTTTCTTGGTTTTGGGCCAGTTTAGAAATCAGGAGTCTGTGAGTTCTAGTCCTGCCTAGGTGCAAAGCCAACTAGGTGATCCTGAGCCAGTCACTTTCTCTCTGCCCTAGGAGGGAGGCAATAGTAAGCCACTTCTGAAAAACTTCGCCAAGAAAACTGCAGGGACTTGTCCAAGCAATCTCCAAGAATCAGACACAATTGTAGCACAAGAGGGGGAAAATTACTTGACAACCAATGGTAGCATCTGACTGACTTAGTTTTGATTTAGTTTGGAGAAGGAGGAGGACAATTTGGGGATTTTTTTCTGTGTTAGAGTGGTTTGTTGCCTTACAAAAAGTGAACAGGGAGCAGGAAAGGTTGCAGTTGTTTACTTTTTTCATAACAATTTCATTTATTTATTTATTTTTTATTTATTTATTTATTTGTCAAAACATGTACAAGATAGCAGGTATGGTTTAAACATAAACAAAAGCAAAGTAGGTACAGGTAAATTTGGACAATAGGACAGTAGGACAGGGACTGTAGACACGATGGTGCGCTTATGCACGCCCTTTACAGACCTCTTAGGAATGGGGTGAGGTCGACTGTAGACAGTCTAAGGTTAAAGTTTTTGGGGTTTGGGGGAGAAACCACAGAGTCAGGTAGTGCATTTCAGGCATTGACCACTCTGTTGCTGAAGTCGTATTTTCTGCAGTCGAGTTTCGAGCGGTTTACATTGAGTTTGAATCTATTGTGTGGTGCGTGTATTGTTGCAGTTGAAGCTGAAGTATTCATTGACAGGTAGGACATTGTGGCAGATGATTTTATGAACTACATTTAGATCAGATCGAAGGCGACGTAGCTCTAAGCTATCTAAGCCCAAAATTTAAAGTCTGGTGGAATAAGGTATTCTGTTGTGAGCAGAGAAGTGGAGGACTCTTCTTGTGAAATATTTCTGGACTCTCTCAATTGTATTAGTGTCCGATATGCAGTGCGGGTTCCAGACAGATGAGCTGTATTCGAGAATTGGTCTGGCAAATGTTTTGTATGCTCTGGTTAGCAGTGTAATTCAAATCTACTTGCAAGGATCTTCCACATGCCAACTGCTACAAGGAAAAGTTTCAAAATTACTAAACAACTAATGCAATGCACTGTTAACACAAAAGAGAACAAACTAAAATGTTCATCTTCAGAACTTAGTAAGGTCAGTCCAATCTCTCCTGCCATCCACCTCTGAATTGTTAAAGAATTTCTTCCATTTCTGGCAAAAAGCAAAAAGCAAAATGGGGGCTTTTTTCAGGAATCACCTATTTCTCAAAATTCAGGTGCAAAATTCCAAACCACCTCCTCAGAATAATGTGCCAAGCAGTGTCTGACAGCAAGGAAGTTGAGGGGCATCCAGAGGGAAAGGACTCCCAGAAGGTCATCAAATGTTAGTTTAAGGCAGGGGTCTGTAACCCGCTGCTCTGGAGCTGCATGTGGCTCTTTCATCCCTCTGCTGCGGCTCCCTGTCACTCAAAATATGCGTCACAACCGCCAATGTGCGACACCCACCAGCACATGATTTATTGAGCTTTTTGACCCATATTTTTTTTCAGAGTTCAAAATAGTTTTTGTTGTATGCGGAAATAAAAATGTGTTTTCTCTGTAGCAGGTCATTGATTTCATAAATGCAACACACTATATTTTTTATGCATAGCATAAAGGTAAAAAACAATATATGCACTGTTATCTTCATTTTAGATGTTTAGATTTAAAGGTTTTTTGTGGCTCCTGGTGTTTTCTTTTCTGTGGAAACGGATCCAAATGGCTCTTTGAGTGTTTAAGGTTGCCAACCCCTGGTTTAAGGAGAAAAGGTCTAGGGTTTGGCAAAGAGGATTTGTTTATGTAGATGCATGACTGTGTGGGGGAAGATGGAAAAAAGTTAAGAAGGTGGATGCAACCACCCTTAGGGAAGCCCCACCCATTTCTTACATATCGTACATAAAAAGGGGAGGGGCTTCTCTCACACAAACTCAATTGCCACCAGACTTTCTAGACCAATATTTCTCAATTTTATTAGGTTAATATGCATGGACTTCAACCTCCCAGAATGCCCCAGTCAGGGTTGGGAGCATTCCCCAGAACATTGCTGGCTGGGGAATTCTGGGAGTTGAAGTCCATGCATATTAACGTTGATAAAATTGAGAAAGACATCCCTAGATACACGCAGATATACACCGTAAACATTTCAGTTCTAATGTTAAGGAGTGAATTCAAGAGACATGGTCTTTATCAATTTCTTATATTCCTAAAAAAAATGAGAAAATGGAACAACATTTTTCATATAGTCTAGAGTTAATACTACATTAAAGGATTGAAGTAGTTTTACATTGCTATTGTGTATGGATTTTTTTTCTCCCGTCCCTTAAATTTTACTTCATTGTAATCATTAGTGTGTGGATGTGTGTGTCATTGCATTATCCAGTTCTATTTTTATGGTAGTTGAATTTCACTGATAAAAACTCTAAAAAAGATAGGGAGGAGAGATGGGCTTAACAAGTCCCATCAAAACTGGAAGAAATAACTACTGTATTTTGCGAAGTACAAGACGCACATTTTGCCCCCAAAAAGAGGGTGGAAATGTCGGTGTGTCTTATACACTGAATACAGCCATTTTTGGCCTCCCAAAGCCCCCACCCCGCATCCCATTTTTGCAATAAATGGGCGTTCTTTTGCCTTCCCCCACCCCCTAGGAGCGCTCTGCAGGCTTCCCAAACCCTCTGCATGCCCTGTTTGGGCAAAAAAACAAGCGAAAAAATGGGCCGTTTTTTTCAAAAATGGGGGTGTTTTTGCCTTCTAATTACCCCATCTAGCAGACTGGAGGAGGAATTCTGGGAGTTGAAGTCCACTAGTCTTAAAGCTGTCAAGTTTGAAGACCCCTGGGTTAGGGTTAGGAGTGCAAGGGTCTTCAAACTTGGCAAGTTTAAGACTTGTGACTTCAACTCCCGTTCCTGAGCTAGCATGGACTGGAGGAGGAATTCTGGGAGTTGAAGTCCACTAGTCTTAAATAATATATTACTACACCATTTGATTCAGAATACTTTTTCCTTGTTTTCCTCCTCTAAAATCTAGGTGCATCTTATACTCCGGTGCGTCTTATACTCCGAAAAATATGGTACATTTCATATCCCTCCCATGCTCCCATGATTTACCGCTCCTCTTTAAACATATTGTCTGCATGCTCACCTTCATCTGTCCAGGAGAATTTATGCCACTAAATTCCACCCAGATCTACTTAAGGAGCAGAGGCGAGGAAGAATGCCAGCTGTTCACTTTCAGCCAATGCTGGACAATGATTGTCAGCTTGCCCACTTCTCATTGCTTGGCTTAGAACAGGGGTCTCCAAACTCGGTCACTTTAAGTCTTTTGGACTTCAACTCCCAGAATTCCCCAGCCAGCAAAGACCCCTGGCTTAGAATTACAATCTGGCCCACCATTTAAAACCAGTGATTTCCCAGTGATTTCTCAATAAGGAATTTCAAGCAACTGAGGCTATTGCTATTGCTATTAGTAGGACGTGCTTTTCTTTGTGAGGAGGGCACCCTGTCAAAGCATCGTTTGACACCATTCTACATAGAAGAACGTTCTACAGAGAAATGGGGAGGGGGAAGCAGAGAGTGTGAGAAGCGGCAGATAGCTCATTCTTCGTGGCTTCTCCAAGGTCATCCTTGTCCAGCACCTGCAAGGAGGGGTTGCCACGCTGGCAGAAGCTTAGTGGGCAATGGTGACCCAAATTGGGGTGGGGAACAAGGAGTTGCCATTTCCTATCGAAAGGGAACTTGGGAAACAAGTTAGATTTGGGTTTTCCCTTGAGTTGCCAACATGGCAGCGGCAATAAATTGAACTTTGGTGAACCTTTTGCCTTGGACTCTGATTTCTGCTCGATTACTATTTGGAACCTTGACAATTGTGAGCTGGGTCACAGCAAGATAGCAATAGCACTTAGACTTATATACCGCTTCATAGGGCTTTACAGCCCTCTCTAAGCGGGTTTACAGAGTCAGCATATTGCCCCCCAACAATCTGGGTCCTCATTTTACCCACCTCAGAAGGATGGAAGGCTGAGTCAACCTTGAGCCCCTGAGATTTGAACAGCTGAACTGCAGCTAGCAGTCCGCTGAAGTAGCCTGCAGTGCTGCACTCTAACCACTGCACCACCAAGATGGGGAAGAGGAGAGTTATAACTAGAAAGAAGTCAACCAAATATAAACCCTCTCCTCCTGGCAGATAGCCAAACCATTTGGGGATGGGTGTGTGTGCAAACAAATTATTATCCTACTATTATGGTACTGCTGCTGCTACTTGCACCCATTCTCTATATTTAGCATTTATTTAACATTTATTTAACAGGCAATGGCTCTGTAAGTCCCAATAAGCCTGATCAAGGGGGCTGCTAATTGGGGATGATAGCAGATTTAGAATAGAATAGAATGACAGAGTTGGAAGGGCCCTTGGAGGTCTTCTAGTCTAACCCCCTGCTTACACAGGAAATCCTACACCGCTTCAGACAAATGGTTATCCAACATCTTCTTAAAAACTTCCAGTGTTGAAGCATTCACAACTTCTGGAGGCAATCTGTTCCACTGATTAATTGTTCTAACTGTCAGGAAATTTCTCTTTAGTTCTAAGTTGCTTCTCTCCTTGATTAAGTTCCATCCATTGCTTCTTGTCCTGGTGCTTTGGAGAATAGCTTGACTCCCTCTTCTTTGTGGCAACCCCTGAGATACTGGAACACTGCTATCATGTCACCCCTGGTCCTTCTTTTCATCAAACTAAACATTAAACTATTTGCTCCAATATACCCCAAGGGAACCAGCTTAAGGATTTGCTTATTATTTTCATATTTAAGAACCACCCATCTCCCTCACAGAGGGACTCTGGGTAGTGATGCTAAATGTGAAAGGAGCAGGACTTGAACCAGGTGGGACGTTTCAGGATGGCAGATGGACACAGGGAAAAAATGTGTTAGATCCCAGGCACTTTAATGCTCCTGAAGTATTTGGAGCCCTGATTCCTCAGCTGTGGGAGCAAAACATTGCATCAAATTCCAGCAGTTCAAGCCCAACAGGTGCATTTATACAAGTTGAGATTGGTTATTATTGCTGAACTAGGTTGGGGATTTTTAATGATGTAGTGTGTTGTGTATTTGGTTAGTTACGGTTCAGCCTATTCGGCAGGCCTCCAAAATATTAATACTGAAATCTAGCAAAACAGACTTGCAAGTATGACTGCACTATTCCGCTGCTACAGTGTTCTGAACCAACTTGCAATTTTTGTTTAAAGTAATTGTAATTCTCTCTCTCTCTCTTTCTCTCTCTCTCTCTTTCTCTCTCTCTCTCTCTCTCTCTCTCTCTCTCTCTCTCTCTCCCTCTCCCTCTCCCTCTCCCTCTCTCTCTCTCTCTCCCTCCCTCTCCCTCTCCTCTCCCTCTCTCTCTCTCTCTCCCTCCCTCCCTCTCTCTCTCTCTCTCTCTCTCTCTCTCTCTCTGCTCGTGTGTGTGTGTGTGTGTGTGTGTGTGTGTGTGTGAGAGAGAGAGAGAGAGAGAGAGAGAGAGAGAGAGAGAGAGAGAGAGAGAGAGAGAGAGAGAGAGAGAGAGAGAGAGAGAGAGAGAGAGAGAGATATTACCAAAGTCTTATTGAGACAGTTCCTGGCTGCATTCAACATGTTCAGTGAATTTATGATTTAATATATTTTACTAGTTCTTTGGAACCTCCTCTTCTATGAAATTTAAGTTGACCCTATCTTACTAAGTTTTAGGAAATTATTTATTATTTGGCGTATGATGAGAACATGACAGAAGAGAAGTAAACATATACACACTCCACATAATTATAAATAAAGATTCTATGAGGGTATGGCAGTGGCTTCATAACTGGATATCGAATTCAGCTATCCAGGCGATCGCCTCTAGCATTGCCTCATGCAGATCTTCTAGGGAACCAGAGAACACACGTCATGGGCCAGGAATGAAGTTCAAAATTTTCCCCTACCGGTTCTGTGGGCGTGGCTTGGTGGCCACTCCAGGGGAAGGATACTGCAAAATCCCCATTCCCTCCCCACTCCTGGGGAAGGATATTACACAATCTCCATTCCCACCCCACTCTGGGCCAGCCAGAGGTGGTATTTGCCGGTTCTCCAAACTACTCAAAATTTCCGCTACCGGTTCTCCAGAACCTGCTAAATTTCACCACTGTCATGGGAAATCTTGCACAATATGTTTAATAGTTTGCATATCAGCACCACAATCGCAACAAGGAGAATCTTTCTCATTGATATAGGACAGAGCCACTTCTTCCAGTATCACACCTAATTCTGTTCAATTTCGACCAGATGAAGCAAGGTAGGTCAAACCAGGTGGCTACTGGTTAGGCCACAAGAAGGTATCTTGGATCATTCCTTTCTCCAGGCATTCTCGTGATTAAACTGAAAATTGTTGAAACCAGCACTATTCAGGAAGTGCCATTTCCTTTAAAATTCTATTTTGTTCTCCCAAAATTTTATAAATCCTTTCCGAAATTACCATTTACCACTTTTCACCCCACTAATTTTTTCTTTTTAGCTTTCAATCTTGTATCTCAACAATATATTGTTAATACTTATGGTATATTTCCCTTTTTCTTCTATCAATATTCCTAACATTCACCAGAATCTCCCTTTCTTGTAATTTGTCCATCATTCAAGGTATTAAAACATTAGTATAGCACTAGCAATAGCACTTAGACTTATATACTGCTTCACAGTGCTTTATAGCCCCCTCTAAGTGGTTTACAGAGTCAACATATTGCCTCCAACAATCTGGGTCCTCATTTTACCAACCTTGGAAGGATGGAAGGCTGAGTCAACCTTGAGCCGGTGAGAATCGAACTGCCAAACTGCAGGCAGCTGGCAGTCAGTACAAGTAACCTACAGTACTGCATTCTAACCACTGCGCCACCGTGGCTCATATAGCAGCTTTGTCCTACTCTTTAGAATAGAGATCTCCAACTTTGCCAACTTTAAGACTTGTGGACTTCCCCTCCCAGAATCCTGAGCCAGCCATGCTCAGGAAGTCCACAAGCCATAGTTCCCCACCTCTGGTTTAATCAAATGTCATCCCATCCTGGTGCGGGTTCCTAATTTTTTTACTACCACTCTGTGGGCGTGGCTTATTTTGTGGGTGTGGCTTGCCAGTCATGTGACCAGGTGGGGGCATGGGGCCTCGGGAGCTTGGCAGTGGCCGGAAAAGCAGGGGGGCATTGCCCACCCACAACGCAGCCCCCTGCAGCGGGAGCAGCAAGACCGCAGCAGCGGTTCTTCTAGGAGGCTCCGTCCGGCCTGAATGCTTCTCCCCATTCGATGATCCTAGGCTCCTGCCACCCGTTCCCCCTCCCCCTCAGCAGCTCGAGAAGCCTCAAAACGTGTGAAAATGCCTAGGATCATCACTGCGCATTTGTGGCTTCTCAGACTGCTGAAGGGAGGGGAACTGAGATAGGTCCTGCCGCCCGTTCTTTTCAGCGTCTCACGCACTCCCTCGGCTATCCTCCCCTGCTTGGACTCACTGTGGGGTAGGAAGGCAGCGCTTGCGCAGTGCCGGAAGCTCGGCTTCTGGGCATGCGCAGAAAAAAATTTGAAAAAAATGTAAAAAAAATTTTTTAAAAAAAAAATGGCGGCACCCAGGCACCGGCAACCGACCGCACCGGTAATGTGATGTCACCAGCGGGCCGCTACCGGTGCTATAGAGTGGACCACACCAGTAGGAACCCACCACTGATCCCACCCCATACTTGCAGCAGCTTGAGATTATTTTAATTCTGGAATGCAAGTTTCGTGTTGTAAGGAAGGAGGAACCATTCTGAAGGACCTGGAGATATATAGCTTCGCTTAGTACAACAATTCTGCTTTGATGCAGTTGGCTCTTTTTAGCCTGATCACATGCCATAAAAGTAACAGGTGTCCCAAAATTGGCACTGTCTCTGGCTTGTTGTGAGGTTCATTTCTCTTTCACTTAACTAGTGCTGCTTGAGGCAATGTGTTTATTAACCACTGCTCACTGAGGTCCATAACATTCCTCACACAGAAGCTAAATACCTTTGAGTATCCATTGCTGGGAATCAATCACGGGAAAGGACTTATTAACTGAGCAAGAGATTCTTGCCCAATGGAGTTTTAGATTCACTCCTTTGCTGAAGGAGTGAAAACAAAGTTAGGAGTTTTAATCGTTTGGAAAGGTGTGTGTTGCAAAGGAGCAGGGCCATCTCTCTTGGAAGAATGAATGCAAGGCTGGTGCAGCTGCTGTGCCAGCCCTCTCTGTGCAGATATACGTGCCCAGCCAACCACTTCTGCTGACCGTTGGATCCAGGAAAAATGTCATCTGCGAGGAGGTTTCAAAATATTTCTAGCAGGACTACCAGATTCTGTAACAGCTTTGTTCCCTATGCCATCCGTCTGGTAAACTCGCAAGATTCGTTTTTCCTCACCATGCACATGTATACATTTGAACTAGACTGCGTTGTTTCTCTGTGTCATATAATTATTTATTTATTATTTATTTATTTATTTTAGTGTTCTTATATGCCGCCCTACTCCCTGGGGACTCAGGGCGGCGTACAACATTTAAAGAACAACTAAACAATATAATAATTTAAAAGCAGTTTAAAAAGAATTTAAAAAACATATAAAAACATACATACATGGGCGAGAACCTAAGGTGTGAAATTGTCTCAAATCACTCCGCCTGCAGGAAGAGCCATGTCTTAATGGCTTTTCGGAAGGCCAGCAAGGTGGGGATAATTCGGATCTCTGGGGGTAGTTGGTTCCAGAGAACAGGGCCCCCCCACAGAGAAGGCCCTCCCCCTAGGTCCCACCAGCCGGCATTGTTTGGTTGACGGGACCTGGAGGAGACCCACTCTGTGGGACCTGACTGGTCGAAGGGAAGTATGATGTAGGATGCAGTCCCAGAGGTAACCTGGTCCTAAGCCATGTAGGGCTTTAAAGATGATAATCAACACCTTGAATTGCACCCGGAGACCAATGGGCAACCAGTGCAGCTGGCGGAGTATGGGTGTTACGTGGGTGTATATTGAGACACCCACCACAGCATGCGCAGCCGCACTTTGCACCAGTTGAAGTCTCCGGATACTCTTCAAGGGTAGCCCCATTAGAGCGCATTACAGTAGTCCAATTGAGAGGTGACAAGGGTGTGAGTGACCGTGAGTAGAGCCTCCTTCTCCAAGTATGGTCGCAATTGGTGCACCAGGCGAACATGTGCAAAGGCTTCCCTAGCCACAGCTGTAAGATATTGGTCCAATTTTAGCTGTGGATCTAGGAGAACTCCCAAATTGCAAACCCATTCCGAGGGAGTTAGTTTTTCTCCCCCAAGAACCAAGGAGGGACAGTCGACATAGTCCTTAGGGGGCAATATCCAGAGCCACTAAGTCTTGTCGGGGTTAAGCTTGAGCCTGTTCCTCCCCATCCAGATCCTGACATCGTCCAGGCATCGGCACATTACATCCACTGCTAATATAATTATAATTAATATAATCATAATATAATTATAATTAATATAATTATAATATAATTATAATTATATTAATTATAATATAATATATGTGGGTATATGCATAATTTTTTATTCATTTATTTTGTCATGTTTGTGTAGTGTATATTGGAGGTGGTGACCCTTTGAGAGGTGTATGCAATGAAATTTCATTTTAATGTATGCCGATTAGTGTACTTTCAAAGCAGGAGTGAAATTCAGCAGGTTCTGACAGGTTCTGGAGGACCGGTAGCGAAAATTTTGAGTAGTTCAGAGAACCGGCAGATGCCACCTCTGGCTGGCCCCAGAGTGGGGTGGGAATGGAGATTTTGCAATATCCTTCCCCTGCCATGCCCACCAAGCCACGCCCACAGAACCGGTAGGAAAAAAATTTGAATTTCACTGCTAATTCAAAGTGACAATAAAGCTAGTCTAGTCTAGTCTAGTCTAGTCTATTCTGTGCAAACATCACCAGGAACAGCTTGGTTTCCAATCCCTGGCCATCTTCGCATTGCCCTTCTCTGAACTTGCTCCACGTATTTAACCCAGCTTAAAATGAGGTTCCCAAATATTGGATTCAATACTTGAGGTAGAATCTGACAATTCTTGTGGCTATTATGAGGGTATATTTTAATTTCCTTTGAGATAACACTCAAGCTATTAGTGCTTGGAGCCTGCAAAAGTTGTCAGTCCCTGTGGTCAGTCATGTGTTCACTTATGAACACACGTGTGTGTGTGTGTGTGTGTGTGTGTGTGTGTGTGTGTGTGTGTGTGTGTGCGCACGCATACACACACACACACACACACACACACACACACACACACACACACACACTCCTCAACCATTAAGGGCAGCGGTGGGTTGCTACAGGTCCAGTTCGGTTCTACGAACCGGTAGCGGTGGCAGTAAGAGGCTCCGCCCACCCACCCCGGATACTTCTGTGCATACGCAAACGCGTGCGCGAACCGGTATCAATGGGATTTAGAACCCATCACTGATTAAGGGGAGGAAACTAGTCCTGCTTCCAGGCTTTTAGAAAAAGATAATGGTTGCAGAATATTCAGAACCCTCTAAAGTGCTGTGAAATCGTGTTCACAATTTAATGGATGGAGATGATGTTCTCCTTTTTGTCTCTTCATTGTTTCATAGATCTGTCCTTCCTTGTGTTTGCCTCATTCCTCCAGCATTCTATGCCACTAGGATAATTTTTAAAACCAATTTGGGAGCAGGAGCCCATGCAATTTGCCACAGCTTTTCTTTTGTTAGTGTTAATTTGCATGTTCATTCCTACTCAGTGTAAAAATGGATTCATAAAACAGTGCCTAAAAAAAGAAGGGAAAGAAAAGGATGGGTGGATCAGATCAATCCTATTTATAGCCTCTGAGTTCATTCATGTGTGCTGTCCCTCCCATTTTCCATATAAACCTACAATTATTTTTTAATCCAGCAATATTTGCAAGTATATCTGCATTTTTAATATTTTGTTCAACTGTATTATCTTAAATATGCATTTTTACGCCTTATATTTTAGAATATGTCTTTATGAGAATTCTTACTTTTTCTTTTTCAGATAAAACGGTATCTCAAATTCATGGAAATATGAAATTATAAAGATAGCAAGTTTCCAACCCACATATTTGGCCTGATTTGCTTTAAAATTCTGACCGAAGAAAAAGTCAAGTTCTAATCCAAACAGATATTATTATATAAAAGCAGGCAGTTAAGCAGGCAGGCAGTCACAATCACGCATGCCCTCACCACTTCCCAGATAGATTACTGTAATGCACTCTACGTGGGGCTACCCTTGAAAAGTTTGTGGAAGCTTCAGCTGGTACATAATGCAGCAGCCTGGGCAGTTGTGTGCGCCCCTAGAAAGATTACACATTACACTTCTGCTCTGCAAACTGCACTCCTTGCCAGTTGCTTCCAGGTCCCATTCAAAGTGCTGGTTTTGACTGTTAAAGCCCTTCATGGCCTAATCATGGCACGTTATTTGAGGGGCTGCTTCTTCCTGATTACATCTACCTATTCCATCAGGACTCAGTGGTGGGTTCCTACCGGTGCGGTCCACTCTATAGCACCGGTAGCGGCCCGCTGGTGACGTCACAGTACCGGTGCGGTCGGTTGCCGGTGCCTGGGCACCGCCATTTTTTAAAAAAAATTTCTTCTGTGCATGCCCAGAAACCTGACAATTAAGTCTTTCCCCGTCCCTTTGCTTGAAAATAATAAGAAGCTTGCATTTGACACTTTTCCTTCGCTTTTGCCTAAAGCTTCCCAAAGTGGGCGTTTTCTGAAAGCTTAACCTTTTATACTGTTAATTTTATACAGTTTTATACTGCTATTCTTTAGACGAAAACATTGAGGACTGTTAAAAGATACTGTTCTTTTAACAGTCCTCAATATTTTCGTCTAAGGAATCCATGACTGAAACCAAACATGCTGTATGAGACTTGCTTGTCTTTTAACTATAGTATTTTCTGCATATAAAGGTTGCTGTGTTGCCATGGTGTAACATGCACTTTGTATGCAAAGCTTTTCATGTAAGCTATAAAATAGCAAAAATAGTAGTAACATCTCTTTGAAATAACTAATATATGACCGGCAAGCCACCCCCACCTGGTCACATGGCCGGCAAGCCACACCCACAAAATAACCCACGCCCACAGAGTGGTAGTAAAAAAATTATGAACCCACCCCTGCATCAGGTCCAGTAGGAGAGGATTGGCAGGTCCTGTCTCTGAAAGCATTATATCTGACAGAACCCAGGAGACAAGCCTTTAATTCTCAGTTTTGAGCTCTCCTCCCAACTAGGATGGTCGCTCTCCAACATAATCTCACCTTGGGGTGGGAGGGGAATGATGTTCTACAAGGTGGATGTAGAAGACTCATTACATCAACTTACGAGGGCTGCATCTGCCCCTCCCCATGCTTTTGAGCATTATTTAGTCTTTCCAAGAGAGTGAGGCTGACTATGCGCACCTCTCCCTCACTTTAATCCAATTCACGTGCAAGTCTTGACATCCCCCCCAGATGTCAAGGTCCTCTTCGAACACGATGGACAAACATCATCATCAGTCTTTCCAAGGTACCTGTCTAGGGAGATTCCTGTGGGGTAGGCATAGAGCAATAAAGTAGCTGGTTTCAGCTCTACATATGTGGAACTGGTTGTTTGCATCTGACACACTGGCCCCATCTCAACCTGTCTTCTGCAGTGTGCACATATCAACAGGCTTAGGAAAGTCAGGGAAATGTTGAACCGGTGAAATGGCTGCACTTATATTATCTTTTAAAATAATATTAATCTTTTATTATGATTTAGTTTCATTGTTGTTTTTATAGTCTGTTTTTATTATACACTGACGAGAGTCACATTTGTGAAATTGGTGGCTATAGAAAAAGAAAGGGAGGGAGGGAGGGAGGGAGGGAGGGAGGGAGGAAGGGATCTTGAAAATATCTTGATGTGATCATAAATGTATTGTGCTAGTGTGTTACTAACATACCTAAGTTACTAGCATAGAAGAATCATGGTATTACTTTACCCACAATCAAACTGATATTGCTTTGTTTGTGCCATGTTGTTCCTTATTAAGCAATGCATGCTTAAGTGTATACAGGTGTTTCTCAACTTTCGTCATTTTATGATGGATGGACTTCAATTCCCATTTGCATGCTGGCTGGGGAATTCTGGGACTTAAAGTCCACACATCTTGAAATGGCAAAGGTTGAGAAACACTGATGTACACCAAACATTATCTTCATATAAGCACACATGTAAAATATTGGTGTAGGTGTGCATTTAATCACTTTGATGATGTAAGGTTGGGTTGTTAGTCGGGAAGTTGTGTCTGACCCATCACGACCCCATGGACAACATTCCTCCAGAGTCCAGGATTTCCTGTGCTCTACCATCCCCCGGAGTCCATTTAAGCTCATGCCTACTGCTTCAGTGACTCCATCCAGCCACCTCATTCTCTGACCTCCCCTTCTTCTTTTGCCCTCAATCTTTCAAAGCATTAGGCTCTTCTCCAGTGAGTAAGGTTGGGTAGAAGCCATAAATGATCTATATTTTTGTACAAGATTCAGATTTTTTAAAAAAAATGGAACAAGGAGGACTTGTAATGCATGAATTCTGCTTAGGTAATAAAGGCAAAGCATATGAATACACATACGTATTGTCTAATCTAGCACCTTGTATAAAAAGCATGCTCAGAATTGGTCAGGCAAGGTGCCATGATGTACTGTAGATAGGATCGTAATATGTAGGGAAAGAGGCTTACCTCATCTCTGCAAAATTGGTTTCATCATTGTGGGGGAGGGGGAAAGGATCCAACTGTGTGGATACCTCAATCTAAGCCGTCTCATGATTGATCAAAGCCATGATGAGCTATGGTAGACAATAACTAGAGGCCCATCTGGTGACAAGCACAGCATACGAAAAATTTGCAACTTGGAACATAAGAAGTAAAACGCTAAAAGTCTGAACTGAGGGATGAAATGAATTTTTAAAAATAAATTGTTTCTGTAAATACTATGAGGAAGAAGAAGGATGTAATAGAATTCTAAATGAAGGCACCTTGAATTTGTGGAGTGAGTTGATGAATACAGGCAGGGGAGTGAAGGTACAGGTTTAAATATGAATGAAATGGCTAAAATGTATGTCAGAAATTGTGGGTACAAGTAGTCCTCACTTACCAACTGCCACATTCAGTGATTGTTTGAAATTAAACCACTGAAAAATTAGGTTTACCAACAAATTTGCAGTTGTTGCAGCATTCCCACAGTTTTGTGATCACAATTTGGGTGCTTCGCAACTGGTGCACATTTATGACAGTCACAGCATCCTGCAGTCATGGGAACATGCTTTGCAACCTTCACGAACGGCTTCCAACAAGCAAAATCAATGTGGAAGCCAGCAGGAAGTCGTGGTCATGTGACGTTGTGCTTAGCAAACGGCAGTGATTCATTTAATGACCAAAGTAAAACTGACATCAGTCCAGTGTGGTCACATGACATTCCACTTAACAACTATGTTGCCTAGCCACAGAGATATCATTACCAATTGCGATCAGTAATGATGACTTCCTCTGCATTAAAATCCATAGTTGATAAATGTCTATGGTGATTCTCAGTCTTCCAGGTCATGGTTGACCCAAAGGTGCTTTTTTTTCAAGAGGCAACTGGACTTTCTGGTTTTTCTTTGAAGATGTTTTGCTTCTCATCCTAGAAGCTTCTCCAGCTTCATAGGTGATAGTTGCGTACTATGCTCAGTTTTGCCCTTAGAATGTTACCTGTACTATCGCTTTAATTTTTGCTAGCTGGTCAGAGTCTTATGAGTGGGTGCCATAAAAGTTGAACTTACAAACAGTTTTGTTTTATTTATATGGCCACCCACCTAAAATTCATGACCCTGGGTGGCTAACAGCAATTAAAAACCTCATATGACATGACAAGAATAATAATGCATGCATAATTGGCAGTAAAGATCAACCAAACAGCCCCCTAATCAGCATGACTATTGAATGGGTTCTGCCATACAACTAATTTTTCTGGCTCAAAGACACAGCCATGTTTTTAAGGCCTTGCAAGAGGCCAGCAGGGTGCAGGCCAATAACTGATTGCTACAAGGATGAGGCTCTAAGGAGCAGGGACCACAACAGAAAAGGGTCTCTTCCTAGGTCCTGCCAGATGGCACTCTTTAATGCAGTGTTTCCCAACCTTGGCAACTGGAAGATGTCTGGACTTCAACTCCCAGAATTCCCCAGCCAGCGAAGCTGGCTGGGGAATTCTGGGAGTTGAAGTCCAGACATCTTCCAGTTACCAAGGTTGGAAAACACTGCTTTAATGGATGGGACCTCTTGCTGGATCTGATGGGGCAGTGAGACACAATCAGAGACAGTCTTTCAAATTCTTGCGACCTTCAAGGGGAGACTGGACTGCCATTTGTCTCAAATGGTGTAGGAACTCCTGCTTGAGCAGGGGGTTGGACTAGATGACCTACAAGGTCCCTTCCAACTCTAATAATAAATCTAAATCTAAATAACTTTGCCCAGAGCCATGAAATAGTAGTAGTAGTAGTAGTAGTAGTAGTAGTAGTAGTAATAGTAGTAGTAGTAGTAGTAATGATAATTATTATTATTATTATCTCTTTTATTCATTAAACATGAAACTCAAGTCAACTGAACATTTAAAAAAAGTGTCACCAATACCACTGACTGGTGCTAATGGTTGATACAGGTTGCTGCCAGCGTCCTAGGTATCAACCAAGTATCTTCTTAAAATATATGAGGTTTTCAGAGGGCTGAAAAAGTGATTTTTGACCGATTCTCGCACTTATGACTGTCTTCACATTTTACATTTTGCACCCTATCTTGTCACCGTGGTGAAGAGAAGCACCTCAGTTGTGAAATGAGTGACACGGTTGTTAAGAATGCTGCAACGGGCAAAAATGTGAGGACGGTCGTAAGTGCGAGGTCAGGTCATAATTCACTTTTTTCAGCCCTCTTAGTAGTCCCTATGCACGTAGCCACACCCACCCGGTCACATGACCAGCTAGCCATGCCCACCCACTCTCATGACCACCAAGCCATGCCCCCAAATAAGCCACGCCCACAGAACCAGTTGTTTAAAAATTTGAATCCCACCACTGATGTTGATCCATAGAGTGGCCAAAGGGACACAAGGGTTATCCATGAAAGGAGAGTCCCAAAAAGTCAATATAATGACTCTGGCTGCACTGTCCCTTTTTGTACATGCATCACAAGGTTGTCTAAAAAAAATCAGAAGACACATCTAGGCTGACAAAGAGCTGGTTAATCCCATACCATTAAAATCTATATCTCTGTTCTGGAAAGCCTCACTGTCTCTCTCTCTCCATTCTTCCCAAGGCAAAATTCAGCATCAGTTTGACATTAGTGTGAATGTTACTACTTTGCCAATTCATCTCAGCCTTCCTGGGAGGCTAAGCCAATAGAGATTCAGTAGATAGACATTCTCTCTCTCTCTCTCTCTCTCTCTCTCTCTCTCTCTCTCTCTCTCTCTCTCTCTCTCTCTCTCTCTCTCTCTCTCTCTCTCTCACACACACACACACACACACACACACACACACACATGACACTGCATTTATCTGGAACCTTATAGAAAGAAAAACTGCACCAAAAAGTCTCTTGTAGGAGGGAAGCAAAAAGAACTTGCTACAATGAGCCTTTTAGCAGAGACCATCCTTCATACACACACACAGCCTTTCTATTTATGTTCCCTTTATCCGCTACAGCTCTGACTGTGTACTGTTGCAAGCTCTTGGTGGCAGATGCCAAGGTTGCATTGATCATATAGGAAAGCTCATCCAAGGGAGCCAAGGGAACATTATAACTATTAGGTTCTCATACTGAAGAGGCAGGAGGCGAGTAAGTGGCTTCAGCTCTTTATTAGGTCATGGTGGGAAACAACAGCCAAGACCCCAGCTGTGGCTGGGGTTTAAATAGGATGGCCCTGGTCCAATCAGGAACAACCTGTTGATGACAATAAGCTGGACCAGATTGGGAACTTCCCAGCTAAGATGTAAATGTAGGGACATAACATCAACGATTCCTGTATTATGACTCACCTGAATCGTTTTGCAAAATAGGGACAGCGTCTCTCACCAGTTTTGCAGAAAGGAGTAAATGTGTCTTGTGTCATTGTACCGCTAGCAAAATAGGAACATCGCAGGTACGTTTAAAAAAATATTCCTCTCTAGAAATCTCACTCTGTGCATATTTTATTTATTTATTAAACCTATATGGCCGTGATGGCGAACCTGTGGCACGCGGAGCCATATCTGAGGGCACATGAGGCGTTGCCCTCTGTCAGCTCCAGTTCGCATGTGCATGCTGGCCAGCTGATTTTCAGTCTTCCAGAGGGCAGGGGGGAAGCTGTTTTCGCCCTCCCCAGGCTTCAGGAAAGCCTCCGGAGCCTGGGGAGGGCGATAAACAGCCCCAACGGGTCTACCGGAAGTTCATTTCTGAACTTCCGGTAGGCCTGTTGGGCCCGTTATTTGCCATCAACAGGCTCCGGAGGCTTTCCTGAAGCCTGGAGAGAGCGAAAAATGGCCCAACGGGACTCCTGAAAGTCTAGAGCAGTGATGGAGAACCTTTTTTCCCTTGGGTGCCGAAAGTGCATGCGCGCGTGCTAGCGCGCATGCACGAGTGCCCACACCCATAATTCAATGCCTGGGGAGGGCGAAAACGGCCTCCCCTGCTCCCCCGGAGGCCCTCTGGAGGCCAGAAATGGCCCGTTTCCCAACTTCTGGTGGGCCCGATAGGCCCATTTTTCATCCTCCCCAGGCTCCAGAGGCTTCCCTGGAGCCTGGGGAGGGCAAAAACACCCTCCCCAGTCCCCCCGGAGGCCCTCCAGAAGCTGAAAACGCCCTCCCAGAGCCTCCGTGTGAGCCAAAAATCAGCTGGCCGGTGTTCACATGCGTCCTGGAGCTGAGCTAGGCAATGGCTCGTGTGCCGGCAGATATGGCTCCGCGTGCCACCTGTGGCACCCGTGCCATAGGTTCGCCATTACTGGTCTAGAGGCTTTAGTGAGGGCTGCGTGCATGCACAGGGGGCATCACAGGTGGGGGTTGTGCACACATGGCGGGAGGAGGGCATTGCATTATGGGTGTGGGCATGCGCATGCCCCTTTTGGCACCCGAGCAAAAAAAGGTTCGCCATCACTGCTATATGGCATCCTTCTCACCTGGAGGTGACTCTAGATGGCTGACAATCCACAAAAGCAACAAGATGAAACATTAAAACAAGAAATATTAACACTGAAATTGACTTCAAAATTAACAAAGATGGGAAGGAAGGGAACAAGATGCACACAGGGGTCTTATCTTAGCCCCTTAACTTCTTTCAGAATAAAACACCCCCATTGGGACCCCAGAGCAGTTGGCAAAGACCCATCTTCAGGACCTTTCGGAAGGCCAAAACGATGGGTGCAGGTTTCACTTCAAGGGGCATCCCAGATGGCAGGAAACCCGGCAGAAAAGGCTCTTCTCCTGCACCCCACCAGCCAGAATTCCTTGACTGACAGGATCCGCAGCATGCCCTTCTACCTGCGTGGATGGGGAAGACCTATGCCATTGGGGTGTGACAGTTCAAAATAACAGAATAACAGAGTTGGAAAAGACTTTGGAGATCTTCTAGTCCACCCACCCCTCAGCTTAAGCAGGAAACCCTAAACCAGGGGTCTCCAACCTTGGCAACTTTAAGACTTGTGGACTTCAACTCCCAGAGTTCCTCAGCCAGCTGGCTGAGGAATTCTGGGAGTTGAAGTCCACAAGTCTTAAAGTTGCCAAGGTTGGAGACCCCTGCCCTATACCATTTCAGACAAATGGTTGTCCAATCTGTTCTTTAAAATCCCCACTGTTGGAGCTTCTGGAGGCAACTAGTTCCACTGATTAATTGTTCTAACTTTCAGGAAATTTCTCCTTAGTTGTAGGTTGGTTCTCTCCTCGATTAGTTTCTGTTAGGAAACTAGTTCCAATAGTTTCCATTCCATAATTACTTTCCATTAGGTTACTCAGATACTATCCATATAGGGCAGGGCCGGGTTGCTCACTTACCTCGCTGCCGGAGCCATGCACGCGCATCTCCACGTTTCGGGGGGGCGCTACGAGCGTGCGCCCCTCGTGCGATTTTGCTTCTGCGCATGCGCGGAAGCAAAATCTCGCTGAAATCTCGCGAGGGGACACGCGCGCGAGAGAGATTTTGGTGCAATTTTGCTTCTGCGCATGCGCGGAGGCAAAATCTTGCCGAAATCTCTCTCGTGCGCGCATCCCCTCGCAAGATTTTGGCGCAATTTTGCTTCCTCACATGCGCAGAAGCAAAATCGCCCAAAAATCACGAAAAAAAATGGCGATGTGCCGGGTGGACTGGCAGAGAGGGCTCCGGAGCGGTTGCGAAATCCACCGCTCCCTACCGGAGCTGCGTACCGGGCAGCTCCGGCAGGAACCCACCTCTGATATAGGGTAAGGATTCCCAGCAATACATGTGATCATCAATCCATTATTTTTCAAGGTACCACAACACTCTTGGGGTTTTGTTTTTTAAATATTTTTTAATCGTGCAGGGGTGGATGGGTTTCTGTGCACCTCTCTCAGGAGGAAACAAAATTCCACAAGAGCTATATGCAAGCTTTCAAGTTCTTCAGAATTCTTCATCAAGGAAAAATATACTAAAAAAAAAATACTGACAAATTCTGGAGAATGTGAGTGCTTGTATATTCATGTATGTCATTTTGTCTGGCTCAGATAAAAACACTGGCCAGCAATGACCTTTGGATTTTGTCTACTCCCATAGCTATTGCTTTATCTGTTTAAAGGTCATCACTGCTGCTATGAAGAGTGCATAAAAAAATTAAGGTCTCCCCATTCTTTCACCTTTATTCTCCCCTTCATACTCTTCAGTGGAACAAATCCCAGTATATGACAGAGCTGGGTCTGCCCGGAGCTGTGCTGGCCATGTCTTTTGACTGACAAGGAGCAATCGATGTAACCAAGGGATGTTCAATCAATGGCAGTGATGTTTGCGGAAGATCTAGCAATAGACACCAAACTGAGTAGATTAACAAAAAGCAGGTTTGTTTACCAGACAGCCATAGCATCACCTGAGATGCCCTGGGGGGAAAGAAGCCAAAGAGATACTTGGTTGTTGTCATTCTTGGAATATTAGTCACAGAGTCCATCCTTGGCCAATCCATGCAATCCATATGGGCACCTGCAGAAATATACAGCTCACACCAGGATGGTGAAGGATGGCTTTGTGGGCACCAAGTAGCACAGGGGTTGTTTACTTAACAGTTGCTGAAAGAATCAACTTCCAGGATTGGCCAAAACTTTTTTCCAGAATATCAAGACGTAGGGATCCCTTGAAATGGAATGGGTACCCAGAACTGTACTCAAAAAGGCAGATCACAGAACCTGGAAGTCCCATTTTTCCCCCCAGCCCACCTCTCTTAAGCTTCAGGCTTCTCCACCAGTCCACTGAATAGTCTCCTTCCTTGCCTTTCTTCTCTTGCAACTCCAACTACGGAAGGGAAAGAACCAGTAGTGGGTTCTGAATTAGTTTGCAACCAGTTTGTGCGCGCGCTCGCACACGTGCGTGACGCTTCTGCACATGTGCAGAAGCTTCTGCGCATGCGCAGAAGCATCCCGGGTGGGTGGGCGGAGCCTCCCGCCGCTGCCGATACTGGTTCTAAGAACCGATCCGAACCGGGAGCAACCCACCGCTGGAAAGAACTAGTCTCCTTCCCAGCATAGAATAGAATAACAGAGTTGAAAGGGATCTTAGAGGTCTTATAGTCCAACCCCCTGCTTAGGCAGGAAACCCGACACCAGTGATGGCGAACCTATGGCACGCGTGCCACAGGTGGCATGCAGAGCTATATTGGAGGGCACGTGAGGCGTTGCCCTATCAGCTCCACGGGCAAACCGGAAGTTTAGGAAAAGGCACTTCCGGTTTGCCGTTGGGCTGTTTTTCACACTCCGGAGGATTCAGGGAAGCTTCCTGAAGCCCTGGAATGCAAAAAATGGCAAAATGGGCAAACTGGAAGTTTGGAAAACGCACATCTGGTTTGCCGTTGGACTGTTTTTAGCACTCTGGAGGGTTCAGGGAAACTTCCTGAAGCCCCGGAGTGCAAAAAACAGCCCAACAGGCAAACTGGAAATGCGTTTTTCCGGTTTGCCCGTTTTGCTGTTTTTCACCATCCCAGGCTTTGGTAAGGCCTTTGCGCTGGGGTGGGGTGGGGTGCGCATGCACAGGGGGCAGCGTGGGGGGGTTGTGCACATGGGGGGGGAGGAAATGGGTGCGGGCACGGGTGCACGCACTAGTGCACGCACACACACCCTTTTGGCACACGAACCAAAAAAGGTTCGCAATCACTGCCCTACACCACTTCAGACAAATGATTATCCATCATCATCTTAAAAACTTCCAGTGTTGGAGCATTCACAACTTCTGGAGGCAAGCTGTTCCACGGATTAATTGTTCTAACTGTTAGGAAATTTCTCCTTAGTTCTAAGTTGCTTCTAAGTTTATGTCACTATGGCTGTCAACCATATACTGAGATGTAGAGAAATTATTATTCTCAGATGCTGAGAAATTAATATTTCCCAGTGTTACCAGCTCTCTGATACCAAAAAAAAAAGAAGGGTTTAAATTCCTTTCCATCTTGAATTTTAATCCAAGTTTAAAAAGACCTTTGGTGGCTTCAACACTCGCTACATATTGAAAAGAGGATTATGAGTTCATTTCATTTTAGTAGCACCACTAAAAATGCAAAATGCATTCCTGAACCTTAGGATTGCTTGGTGTGTTCAATCATCTTTCAAATGCTGTAAATCTTTACGACTGCGCAGAAATGGACAAATTAACTATAGAATTAAGAGGACAAAAAGACTCAGAATACTATGAAATATGGGAAAACTGGTATCAACGGATCGACGATAGAAAACAAATAAAGGGAAAATGAAATAAAGACACAGAATATTGTAAATATTGTAATTATTGTATTGTAATAATACAATACATAGGAAATCAATGTAAATAAGTAGATGTAGAATTGTTTAAGGATTTATTGTAACTTTTGGAAAAACTTTGAAAATTAATAAATAATTTTTTTTAAAAAAAATCATCTTTCCAATGCTGGAGACAGGATTGGAAGGGGGAATCTAACATTGGTTTGGATATCATGCCGGGGTCTGCAGTTGTTTTTTTTCTAGAATCAGGACAATTTGATCTCAAAAGGACCCATAGAGCAGTGTTTCCCAACCTTGGCAACTTGAAGATGTCTGGACTTCAACTCCCAGAATTCCCCAGCCAGCGAATGCTGGCTGGGGAATTCTGGGAGTTGAAGTCCAGACATCTTCAAGTTGCCAAGGTTGGGAAACACTGCCATAGAGTATGTGCATTGAGATTTGAGCAAAGATTGGTACAGGTAGTCCTTGACTTACGACCACAATTGAGCCCAAAATTTTTGTTGTTAAACAAGCTATTTGTTAAGTGAATTTTGCCCCATTTTATGACCTTTCTTGCCACAGTTGTTAAGTGAATCACTTCAACTGTTAAGTTAGTAAAGCGGTTGTTAACTGAATCTGGCTTTCCAGATTGACTTTGCTTGTCAAACGTTTGCAAAAGGGGATCACATGCCTCCAGGACACTGCAACTGTCATAAATATGAGTCAGTTGCCAAACATCTGGATTTTGTTTTCATGACTGTGGGGATGCTACAATGGTCGTAAGCGTGAAAAGCAGTCATAAGTCACTTTTTTTCAGTGCAGTTGTAACTTTGAACAGTCACTAAACGAACTGTTGTAAGTCGAGGACTATCTGTTATCAAAATGATGTTATGCTCATCCCAGCCCTTGTCTCAATCTGTTAACAGCCTACAAAAAAAGATTAGCTCATTCCATGGGAATTGAGTGGCAAATAGAAGATTTAGAACAATTAATCAGTGAAACGACTTGCCTCCAGAAGTTGTGAATGCTCCAACACTGGAACTTTTGAAGAAGAGATTGGACAGCCACTTGACTGAAATGGTTTCAGTTTCCTGCCTGAGCACAGAGTTGGAGTAGAAGACAGATAGCAGATTAACAGAGTTGGAAGGGACCTTGTAGGTCATCTAGTCCAACCCTCCGCTCAAGCAGGAGACCCTACACCATTTCTGACAAATGGCAGTCCAATCTCTTCTTGAAAGTCTCAAATGATGAAGCTCCCACAATTTCAGAAGGTAAGCTGTTCCATTGATTGATTGTTCTGTCAAAAAATTTCTTCTTATTTCCAGGTTGAATCTCTCCTTGGTCAGTTTCCATCCATTATTCCTTGTCTGGCCTTCAGGTGCTTTGGAAAATAGCTTGACCCCCCTCCTCTCTGTGGCAGCCCCTCAAATATTGGAACACTGCTATCATGCCTCCCCTGGTCCTTCTCTTCTCTAGACTAGCCCTGCCCAGTTCCTGTAACCATTCTTCATATGTTTTAGTCTCCAGTTCCCTAATCATCCTGGTTGCTCTCCTCTGCACTTTTTCTAGAGTCTCAACATCTTTTTTATAGTGTGGTGACCAAAACTGGATGCAGTACTCTAGGTGTGCTAAGGCTTTATAGAGTGGTATTTGATCAAGTGGTACTTGATCTTGATTATATCCCTTTGTTAATGCAATTTAGGATTGCATTGGCATTTTTGGCTGCCGCTGCACACTGCTGGCTCATATTTAGCTGGTTGTCCACTAAGACTCCAAGATCCCTCTCACAGTCACTGCTATTAAGCCTGGTTTCACCCAGTTTATATATGTACTTTTGATTTTTCTTACCTAAGTGTAGGACTTTACTTTTCTCTACATTGAATTTCATTTTGTTAGATAAGGCCCAGTGTTCAAGTCTGTCAAGATCTATCTGGATCTTGAGCCTATCTTCTAGGATGTTAGCTATTCCTGCCAGCTTAGTATCATCTGCAAATTTGTTAAGTTCCCCTTCTATTCCCTCATCTAAGTCGTTTATGAATATATTGAAGAGTACTGGGCCTAAGACGGAACCTTGTGGTACCCCACTGCTTACTTCTCTCCATGTAGACTTAGACCCATTAAGGACTACTCGTTGAGTTCGGTTTGTCAGCCAGTTATTCTGTTAAATAAGACTGGAAACAACAGGTGAGCACCATCTAAATCAGAAGTTTTGGAGATCAGGCTACTAGTTATTATGCTATAATGGTCTCTGTTTGATACGAGACTGATTCCTAATGAAACAAGGCAGTTTGACAATAGCAGAGTAGCTCAATTCCCCTCCCTGTCCATCAACGTTGATCTTTTCACCTTCCTCCTTCTAGCCCTTGGTCTGTTCCCCTTTCGCCATCAATATGAGCCATCCAGGTTGCTTTACCCATCTCCAAATTCAATAGAGAATTGGCATGATGTGGTGCTTCAGGCCATAGAATGAATATCTGATCATCCCTGGAGGAAACGGAGTCCATAAACCAGTGACTGAATTGCATTAACATACCACAGTCTCGATTTTTCACTGGTTTCAGGTATTCTGGCAATAATAGTCTTCATTTGCCAAGTAATCTCAAGTCATTTGCGAGATTTGCTGAAAAGATAAATAGTTAACAGATTAACAGAGTCGGAAGGGACCTTGCAGGTCATCTAGTCCAACCCCCTGCCCAAGCAGGAGACCCTTACATCTGCCTCTACCTGGGATCAAACTCACAACCTCCTGATTGTGAGGCAAGAGCTCTACCTCTAGGCCACAGCAGATTGCTCCCATCCTGACTTCACTGTTGCAAGTAGAGGGGAAAATTCAAAGGTGACCTGGTAAACTGGCCTGACTTTCCAGGACCTGCCATGCTTAGATAGCTGTTCACTCTGAAAGTGGAGAGTCAGGGGCTCCATAAGAATGAATATCATTTACCTTGACTTCCTGTTTCACTGGGCTTACTGTCTATGGAGATTCTCAATCATCCAGGCCATGGTGATCCCAAAGGTGCTTTTTCAAGAGGCAACTGGACTTTCTGGTTTTTCTTTGAAGACGTTTCGCTTCTCATCCAAGAAGCTTTATTGGACAAAAGAGGGATATGATAAATAAAACTTAACGAGATGCTTCATCAAGGAGAAAGGTGTGGAATTTGGGAAGAGATGGCCTTGGCAATTCAAAGTACAAGGGAGACACTGATAAGACATTTTAAGGAAATTATGAATCGAATAGAGAGCATGGATCGAATGCCGGGAAATATAACACAAAGGACAATGAGTGATCAAGACACCCAGGAAGTGGAGGAGCCAACTGAAAGAGTAGATGAAAAAATGGAACAGACAAAACAAATGAAACAAGATGATAAGGAGGAGATAATAGCAAAAATAATAAGGATTGATGACATAAGCCAAGGGGAGAGTATTCCAAGGGAATTAAAAAAGGAATCGGAGAACCAGGAAGATTCTTATGGGATTCTTATGTTTGTAAAAAATAAAAAACAAAAAACTTTGGAGGGGAGAGCAGCTACTCTGCTGTGCAGGGGCGGGTTGCTCGCTTATCGATGGTGGTGCACTATGCGCGCATCTCCATGTTTTGAATGCGTGCATGCCCCCTCACACAATTTTGCTACTGCGCATGCAAATCTCACCGAAATCTCAAAAGGGAACACGCGCAAGAGAGAGATTTCGGCGTGATTTTGCTTCTGCGCATGCGCAGAAGCAAAATCTCACCAAAATCTCGTGAGGGGACGATGGCGACGCGCGCGGCGGACCGGCGGAGAGGGCTCCGGAAGGGTCGCGCGCAAATTGCGTAATCAGCCACTCCCTACCAGAGCTATGTACCGGACAGCTCCCACCTCTGCTGCTGTGGTATATATAATAATAAAATATCCTGCCATAATAAAACAATTTAAAAAAAACCAGAAAGCCCAGTTACCTCTTGAAAAAGCACCTTTGGGACTGGGCTTAGTGGTTCAGTAGCTTGTTTTTTGGGGGGATACAGAGTTCAGCCCTAGATTGATTTGATTTGTAGGTCTAATTTTAAGCTTGCTTAATTTTATTAGTTCTGTTTCAAGAAGGCCACAAGGAACAATCTCTGGAGTTTGGGACATGATGTCAAAAACTTGATTCTTCTAGGCCGGTGATGGCGAACCTATGGCACGCGTGGCAGAGGTGGCACACAGCACCCTCTCTGTGTGCATGCGAGCCGTCACCCCACTTCAGCTCTGCCACGCATGCGCATACGCCCCCTGCTGACTAGCTGATATTCGGGTCTCTGCCGCGAATGTGCATGGGGGCGCATGCAGGGGTGCACACATTTGCAGGGGCACATGCAAGGAGCCCACATCTGCATGTGCAGGGGCCAGGAGGCATGCATGGGGGAGCACATGCATGTGTGGTGGTTGCACACGCATGCGCAAGACCCATCACAAGACCCTCACTTGACATACCCACACCTGAAGCCCTTATAAACAGAAGAACATTGACATCCCCTAAACCCGTGATGGCGAACTTATGGCTCTGCCGCGCATGCGCATGTGCCTCCCACTGGCCAGCTGGTCTTTGGGTCTCTGCCATGCACGCAGGGCACCTGCAGGGGGCATGCACACATGCATATGGATGCATGTGGGGCTGCGCATGCATGTTCAGGGGTGCATGTGGGGGTGCATGCACATGTGCTGGGGCAGAGTGCATGTGGATGGCATGTAGATTCAGGGCACGTGCAGGGGCATGCATGCACGGGGGTGGGGGCGTGCATGGGGGCACATGCACAGGGGCAGGGCACCTGCACAGGGGCCATGCATGCATTGCATTTTGGGGGTTCGGGTGCGCGCATGCGCACTTTGGGCAATTGTTCCGGAAAAGGTTAGCTATCACTGCCCTAAACTCTGCTGAAGATGTTACCTAGCCTGGTAATGAAACATGCAGAAACCAACCCACAAGCTCAGAGAACGAACCTTCACCCTCATCCTACACCGGAGCTACAGATATTCGCCACTATTGCAAACCTATCCCATTATTGGGAGGTCCCAAATCTATTCTACTAATGGTGAAAAACTATCAGCCCTCTCTCTGCAGAAGGCAAGTAAAGCTTCACCTTATCTGAACTAATATATCAATGTAATCACCAGGAAATAATAATAATAATAATAATAATAATAATAATAATAATAATAATAATAATAATAATAATAATAATAATAATAATAATAATAATAATAATAATAATAATAATAATAATAATGATGATGATGATGATGATGATGATGATGATGATGATGATGATGATGATGATGATACATAAAATCAATCATTAATGGCACCTAATCAAGCAATCTGAGCAAAGATCCGTTGAATCTAGACAGCACCTTTCTTCTCCTTTTGAAGAACTGTTGCCAGAACCCTGAGACTGGACATTCCAGGAATGGATTATTTATGGCTTATGGTCCCCTTTGCCTCTTTCGCAGCACCCAGAGTCCCGTAAAGTAAAAACACTGATGCTTGGGGATGTTTATTATGTTTGTGTTGTGGTTCTTTTTTCTCCAAAATAACAAGCCCAAAAAAAAACGCTTTAAAAACACCGATAATAAAATGAAATCTCCTTTGAGGCAAGATCAACTTAGGTTGACTTCAAGGACACATCCACGTCTTTTTCTTGGCAGCTGTATAAAAATGGCTTGCAATTGCTTTTTTCCGGGAACTTTTTTCAAACTTCCCAGATTGATCTACAGCTCTAGTATTCTCAGGATCTTTCCCATCCAAGAATGAGCCAGACTCCACTCTTTTTAGCTCCCCATCTCAGCCAAAAACTGCTGCTTAGATTTAATAAACCTATTTTATCAACACCGTCCCCCTAAAAACAAAATAAAAATAGAGGATTTATTTACTTGCATTGCCTTGGAGGACATGGTCATATGACCATCCCGCCTGTGTCTCCATCTGCAACCCTCAGAGACTGAGAACAAAAGGGCAGACCTGGCTATGCTGAGTCTCTCTTGTGCATAAAATATCTCCAGATCCATGCCCTGAAAACCCCTGGGATGTTCCCCTTTGCATAAGCCATTAGGAAACTATGTGTACATATCAGGGGCGGGTTCCTAATTTTTTTACTACCACTGTGGGTGTGGCTTATTTTGTGGGTGTGGCTTGCCAGCCATGTGACTGGGTAGGCGTGGCTTCTCGGACTGCTGAAGGGAGGGGAACTGAGATAGGTCCTGCCGCCCATTCCCCCTCCCCTCAGCAGCTCGAGAAGCCTCGAACGTGCGAAAATGCCTGGGATCATCACCGCGTGTTCGTGGCTTCTCAGACTGCTGAAGGGAGGGGAATGGAGATAGCTCCTGCTGCCCGTTCTTTCAGTATCTCATGCGCTCCCTCAGCCATCCTCCCCTGCTTGAACTCACTGTGGGGTAGGAAGGCAGCGCATGAGCAGTGCCGGAAACTCAGCTTCTGGGCATGCGCAGAAGAAATTTTTTTTTTAAAAAAATTGTTTTTAATGGCGGCGCCCAGGCACCGGCAACCGACTGCACCGGTACTGTGACATCACCAGCGGCCACTACCGGTGCTATAGAGTGGACCGCACTGGTAGGAACCCATCACTGGTACATATAAACTATTTGTATAATTTGGTCACTGCAATATAAAAAGATGTTGAGACTTTGGAAAGAGTGCAGAGAAGAGCAACAAAGATGATTTGGGGGCTGGAGGCTTAAACATATGAAAAATGGTTGCATGTCTAGTCTTGTGAAAAGAAGGATTAGGGGTGACATGATTGAAGTGTTCTAATACTTGTGGGTCTTCCACAAAGAAGAGGGGGGGTCAACCTATTTTCCACAGAACCAGAAGGAAAAACAAGAAACAATGGATGGAAACTAATCAAGGAGAGAACAATTGAGAACTAAGGAGAAATTTCCTGACAGTGAGGAGGACAATAAACTAGTGCAGGGGTGGGCAAACTATGGTTCTTTGAGGACCTGTGGACTTCAACTCCCAGAATTCCTGAGCCAGCCATGCATGCAGTTGAAGTCCACAGGTCCTCAAAGAACCATAGTTTGCCCACCCCTGCACTAGTGGGATAACTTGCCTTCAGAAGTTGTGTGTACTCCATCACTGGAGGCTTTTAAAAAGAGACTAGACAACAATTTGTCTGAAATTATATAAGGTCTCCTGCTTGAGCAGGGTTTGGACTAGAAGGTCCTCAAGATCCCTTCCAACTCTGTTATTCTGTATCTAAGTTACAAATTTAGTGGAGCAGCACCGACCAATAATGCTGAATTAAAAGCAGGTCATGTGTCAGCCTTTAATCTGATTCCATTACATATCAGTTGAGTAATCAAGCCATTTGGACCCATCTTCTGTGATTTTATTTTTAATGTCTGGATATTCCCATTTAAATGATTGGTCATAATTATGGTAAAGAAGATAGACCATATGAAATGTATCTTCTCTAGAACTTCATGCTCGACTGCAGGCATATTCCAACGCCATTGCTAGCTGTAACGATGGTGCCACTCCACAATACTACTTTTTTTCCTGCTGAATCCATAACCCTATAATGGCACCTTTGTTCTACAAAGGTCTCCAAGAGAAATAGTGTAAAATTCACTGATTTTTTTTTTTTGCAAGCCAGGATTTGGGGAGAAGGACAATCATTTCTCATACATTGCAATTTTGACTAATTCTAAACTGGACTTGTGTGGGTCATTTAGCTAGATCAAAAAGGTCATCAAAAAAGCACAACAAAGAATGTTCTTTCTGCGCCAACTCAGGAAGCTCAAACTTCCCAAGGAACTGCTGATACAGTTCTACAGAGTAATTATTGAGTCTGTCATCTGCACCTCTATAACTGTCTGGTTCAGTTCTGCAACCTAACAAGACAGACACAGACTTCAGAGGACAATTAGAACTGCAGAAAAAACAATTACTGCCAACCTGCCTTCCATTGAGGACCTGTATACTGCACGAGTCAAAAAGAGGGCCGTGAAAATATTTACTGACCCCTTGCATCCTGGACATAAACTGTTTCAATTCCTACCCTCAAAACGACACTATAGAGCACTGCACACCAAGACAACTAGACACAACAACAGTTTTTTCCCAAACGCCATCACTCTGCTAAACAAATAATTCCCTCAACACTGTCAAACTATTCACTATTCACTACATTACTATTACTATTAAACTTCTCATCATTCCTATCACCCATCTCCTCCCACTTATGACTGCATGACTGTAACTTTGTTGCTTGTATCCTTACGATTTATATTGATTGTTTCCCAGTATAATTTGATTGCTTATTTGTACCCGATGACTAACATTAAGTGTTGTACCTTATGATTCTTGATGAATGTATCTTGTCTTTTTATGTACACTGAGAGCATATGCACCAAAGACAAATTCCTTGTGTGTCCAATCACACTTGGCCAATAAAGAATTCTATTCTATTCTATTCTATTCTATTCTATTCTATTCTATTCTATTCTATTCTATTCTATTCTATTCTAACCTGGTACTGTCTGCGACTTGGGATGAAAGAGGAATAAATGATAAGGAGACTGAATTAATTAAAATGAGGCAAGGAGGAGGGAAAGAGGAAGGTCATTGTGTGTTGTGAAAACCAGAAAAAAAAGGGAAGAGTATAATAAATCAAAATAAGGTGGCCTGACCTTACAGAATGAAGTTGATAAATATGTCCAAGTAAAGTGAAGGTGTAGGCTTAATTATGAACAAAAGGACTAAAATGTACATCGCAAAATAAGAATTAATGGCATCTGGTTTGTTTGGGGTACATGAGGGGTGAGTAAAAGTAGGATCATTGCAAGAAGAAAATGAAGAGTTCTTGAATGGAAAGTAATGGAAAGAATAAATGAAATTGGATGTAAAGAAAGATGATATGGAAGCTACATGGAACAGATCAATGCATGAGATTAAACGGAATGTCTGATGAATGGTTTATTCATTTATTTATTGATTTTTTTGCCACCCATATCTTCTATAATATGATGCTGGGCAGCTTACAAGTTATAAAACAAGCAAAAAATAATTTAAATATTAAAACATTAAATCTGCACAGATTAAAATATTTTTAAAACTGTACCAAAGTGTCCCAAAGGTGCTTTTTCAAGAGGCAACTGGACTTTCTTTGTTTTTCCTTGAAGACGTTTCACTTCTCATCCAAGAAGCTTCTTCCATTCTGACTGAATGGTGGAGGATGGAAGGATTTATGACATGATTTATTTAGGTAGTAATCATAGACACGGAGACATGTTTTCTGAGCAAAGCTTTTCCGAGCTAGGAAGAAATCTCTCTGAGTTGAGAAGCCTCTGTGTTCAGAAGCCCTGCTTGCTCGGACAGCTGCGTTTATTTTTATAGAAATTTCTTGTGCACACAATTACAATGATTGACTTACCCCAAAGGTAGCTAACTACTAACAGGTTAATATACAGCATACAGATAGATCATATCAAGCAAGCAGGTGAGCGCATGATTGCTAGTTTAACCTTTTGCTTTTAGCTAGAACAATAGAAAAGCTGAGTAAGTAACCTTTACCCTAGATACACAGAGAGTAGAGCAAGTGACCTTTAAACTTAAATAGAACAGAGGAGCAGGATGTTTGGTCAATATAATCAAGATAGGCATTCCATATCGTTGAATCATTGACAATAACCTACAATTTATTAAATCCTTCCATTCTCCATCATTCAGTCAGAACTGAAGAAGCTTCTTGGATGAGAAGCCAAATGTCTTCAAGGAAAAACAAAGAAAGTCCAGTTGCCTCTTGAAAAAGCACCTTTGGGACAACCATGACCTGGATGACTGAGAATCTCCATTGACCCTGTACTAAAGTGGTTCAACATAGCAGAGAATAAGACAAAGATGTTGATAGCCCCTTGATAGCTTGATGTGTCTGTGGATAAATATATAAGGAATGCTTGCAGCATCATTAGAGGTGTCTTGATCGGGGATGTGACTGTGGGTGTAGCTTACTATACACATGATGTCATGCTGTTGGCTGAAAACCTGAATTATTTGCAGTAAATGTTAGATTATATGAGGCAGCACAGATTCATAGATCTCATGTACTAAAGACAAAGCCAGCTGTGTGGAGTAAAAGTAAAATTACAGTACAGATGAATCTGTATAGCTTAGTAGAATGCTTACTAAAGCAGAGTGTTTATTAAAGATGGGGAAAATAATGGAGAAATATGAAGGTTTTTTTAAAAACCTGTGGTTCTTTGTGATCTGTTACCAAGTATGAAAATTTATTGAACATAAAGAGGGGACTTCTGCCTCTCACTTTATTATATACAAGTGAGTTTGTTATGTCAGGAGAAACATAAAAATGAGCCAAATATAATGGGAATTGATTACTTAAGTGTGTAGAGTAAAACAAGGCGAGCTAGATCAAGAGTTAATGGGCACTGAAGGAATGCGGATTGAATACAAACGTAAGTGGCAGTGTGGAAGAAGCAGGTAAAGGTGATACAGTAATCAAGACAAATAAGTCAGGACTGAATTGCAAAACCATTATAAGGAGAAAGAGCAGATGAATTGAGAGGAAGGAGAAGATCAAAAAAGCCATGATTGGATAGTGTTGACGAGCACCACAAAAAAAAAAAGAGGTTAGAAGTTTAAAGAACAGAATGTATAAATATGAAAATGATTGCAATGGAATGTGGAAGCAAGGCAGGGGTGAAATGTGAAAATTTTCCCTACCGATTCTGTGAGAGTGGCTTATTTTGTGGGTGTGGCTTATTTTGGTGGGTGTGGCTTCAGGTGGGCATGGCCATGTGACTGGGTGGGCATGGCCAGGTTGTCATGTGACTGGGTGTGTGCGGCCAATTTAGCAGTCCATTTTGCCAGGGGGTTGGACTAGATGACCTCTGAGGTCCCTTCCAGCCTTTGCTGTGCTGTTTCAAAGCATCCTCTGAAGCTGTGTCTAGTGCCAGCCAGGTTTGTGGTCCTCCCTCCCTCCCTCTCCCTCTCCCTTTCTCACTCTCTCATTCTCTCTCTCTTTCTTTCTTTCTTTCTTTTGTGGGAAGCAACCCCCCCCCAAATAAAATATTACTCATAATAAAAGGCTCACAGAAAGACAAGGAAAAATCAAGCTGCTAACAAAGAACCTGCCTGAAGCTCATTCCACATTCCTGCCTGATAGAGATAATGAGATAATGATCGTATAGAAAGTGGAAGCCTGATGTTTGGCTCCATTCACACAAGCAGGCAAACAGATCCCTAGAAAACCCATTCAAGACGGGATATTTTAAAATTTCCCCATGGCAAGATTTGGCAGGTAACAAAACACAATAGTAGAATCAGAATAAGCAGCCCCACACTCAAGACCCGACACAGGACGAAAGTCATTTAGCCACAATAGGAATCACCCAAACCCTTTTAGAAACACAAAGCCCATATTGCACAAACCCCAAAACTTCAAAAACATAGAACCATATAAGAATCCTTCCTTTTATCCACTGATGAATGTCACTTCGCTTCTGCAATTAAAAACCTCCTTCCTAGGTTTTGGTCTCCTAGACTGGGAGCTTTATTATCATGCGGCAGCCGTGAGGTGGATCAAGGACTGGGTTCAACTGAAATGTAAGAGGATATTGACATTAGAAGGTCACGATCTGCGAATCGGGTGGCACACATTCCTCTGGGAAGGGAAGAACAAAACTCATGTATATTTTCAGAGGAATTTAGTGAGGGATGCTCTGATAACAGTCTGGGAGAAAATAAAGAAGAACCATTATAGGAAAATTCCAATTTGGGTGTCAACAATGGAGGCCATGATATTCCAAACGCTTTAGACATAAGTAAGATGGTGATATATTCGGAACTATTATTAGATGAACAAGGAACATTAAAATCAGAGCAGACATTAAAAAATCAAGGAATAAAGATTGACTGGTGGCCTTACCTTCAAATCAAAACAAGATATAAAAAAGATGTAGAACAATTTGGTATTTACAGAAAACAAATGGAATTAGATAAAATATTGTTAGGAACAGGGGGGAAAATGATTACAAAAGCATACAATCTATTTTTAAGATTTAAAATGGAAGAAGAAACTGTGAAGGAAACAATGATTAGTTGGGCCAGAAATTTCGGGTATAGCATTGAATTAGACATTTGGGAGAAATTATGGGAAAAGAATTATAAATTAACAAAATCGGCAGCATACAAGGAGAATCTTTACAAAATGTTTTACCGTTGGCATCTATCACCAGCGAGATTGGCCAAAATGTATCCAAACTGTTCAGCACAATGTTGGAGATGTGGGTATAAACAGGGTACCTTTTATCACATGTGGTGGACCTGTCCAAAGTTAAAGAAGTATTGGTGTAAAATAAGGAATTGGATGGAACAAATTACGGGACAAAAAATAGAAATCAAACCAGAACTATTCCTTCTTGGTAACTTGCAGGAGAAAATGGACAGGAAAATATATAATATTGCATATACTGACAGTTGCTAGAATTACACTAGCGCAAAATTGGAAACAGGCCAATTGCCCGCCACATGCAATAATCATTAGTAAAATACTAGAATGTGCTGAGATGGATAAGCTGACAATGGAACTGAACGAGAGAGATGAATCAGAGTATTATCAGGTCTGGAGTAGATGGTATACCTGGTTAGAAAATAGAAAGAAGAGTATGAAATAAGAACTAGATAATAATATATGAATACCTCTGTGTATGTGTGTAAGATAATGTATTAAAAATGTATATGCATGTAAGAAGTAATGTAATAATAGAGTAGAATGTATTAAAAAAATTAGAATTTAGATAATTTAAGGATACTAGTGATACCGGTACGAAGTCGATGTAATGAGGAAAACTGTTTGTTTGTTTTATGTGTTTTTGTGTATTGTGTTTTTTAATGTTGAATATGTTCAATAAAAATTATCTTTTTAAAAAATAATAATAATAAAAACCTCCTTCCGGGCAGCTTCCGAAGGCTTTTCAATTTAAAGCAGGTGTCTCCAAAGTTTGCAACATTAAGACTTGTGGACTTCAACTCCCAGAATTCCTCAGCCAGCCATGTGGCTATGTTTGGAGACTCCTGCTTTAAAGCGACAGCATTTGTTTTTCTTCTTTGCCAAGCGATCTCCCAGCTGGAAAGTGAGTCCTGATTTTTTCCTTCTAACACCTCTTCTCTCTTTCTTTTTCTTTTTTCTCCCTTCCCTTCCCCCCTCCTTCCTTTTTTCCCACAATCATAAACCTGTGAGGTTGGTTAGGCTGAAAGAGAGTGGCTCAGCAGGACTAGAACTCTCAGGTCCCTTAACCATTAGACCAATCCTATTTACTTTTTTTTCAAGATTAACTAAGGTTAGCTAGAATGTCAGGGGTCTCCAACCTTGGCAACTTTATGCATGCTGGCTGAGAAATTCTGGGAGTGGAAGTCCACAAGTCGTAAAGTTGCCAAGGTTGGAGACCCCTGAGCTAGATGATGCACCTTTAACAGGCTTCTTCTTTTATTCAGTCCCACTCCCACAACCTTTGCATTAGCCTTCAAATTCTCTCTGTAGCTCTTCTCTAGTTTGCTCTGTCTTGAGCCTTTGAAAAAAGGTCTTTCCCCCTAAGCAATTATTTCCATTACTAATTGAAGGGAGTTGAGCCCAGAGGAATCCATGACATGATCCATTAGCTACCAAGCAAAGTTTGGATAGTGTTACTTCTTTAAAAATAATTTGCCTGGGGAGTTTGGGGAAATTGCATGTATTTGTTTTTAAAAGTACACACTGGCCAAGAAGCCACTCCCAGCCTTCCTAATTTTTGAGAAGAAACTGGGGTTCTTCCCGAGATTTCTTCTCTTTTCTGGAATTCCCTGGTATGAACATATTGATCTTGTGAAGTTATAATTATTAATAGCTTCAATATGTCCCCATCAGATCCTCTTGGACTGGGACTTACCTTCTCTACTGGCTCGGAAGTTCGCGCACACGCCACTATCACATACGCTTTTTCACCCTCTGCACATGCGCAGAAGGCTTTGTGCATGCGCAGAGGGTTAAAAAATGGTGGCATCCGGGTGGGTGGGCGGAGCCTCGCACTGCCACCGCTACCAGTTCTCCGAACCACCAGCGGCTGCTGCTACCGGTACACCCAAACCAGTACGTACCGGTAGCATTTCACTAGGCCCGTTTCTTTGACCAGCCTTAGTAAAACTGCCAGACCAGAAAACCTGTCCTGCCAAAGTGAGCAATTGAGTCAAGCAGAATTTTGTGGAATGCACTTCCCAAGCAATGAACTGACCAGGTAATCCAGCCCTTTGTGTAATCAGAATACTATGAATTTATTTATTTATTTACTTCCTTATTGTTCAAATTTATATGCCGCCCAACTCCCAAAGGGACTCTGGGCGGCTTACAACAGAAAAATTGAACAATCAGTAAAAAGTCAAATAGAAAAAATTAAAATACATATAAAAATTAAAAGCAATTCTATCAGTCATACAAGGGGTGACCACTTTAATACATTCTAGCTGGTCCTTATCCCCACGCCTGCTGGAAGAACCAGGTCTTAACGGCTTTGCGGAAGGCCAACAGGGTGGGGATGGTGCAGATCTCCTGCGGTAGTTGGTTCCACAGAGTCGGAGCCATCACAGAGAAAGCTCTCCCTCGCGGTCCCACCAGCCAACATTGTTTGGCTGACGGGACCCGAAGGAGGCCAATTCTGTGGGATCTAAGCGGTCGAAGGGAGGTATGTGGTAGAAGGCGGTCGCTCAGATATCCTGGTCCTGAGCCATATAGGGCTTTAAAGGTGATAACCAACACCTTGAATTTTTCCTGGAGACTAATAGGCAGCCAATGCAGCTGGCGGAAGATTTGTGTTACATGGGTGTATCTTGGTGCACCCACCACAGCTTGTGCAGCTGCATTTTGAACCAACTGGAGTCTCCGAACATTCTTCAAGGGTAGCCCCAAGAATTCTTAAGACCGGCCTGGCTAAGTAGTCTGCAGACTTCCCATCATGTAGTAGCATGTCCCGAGGTGATATTCCAACAACCTGACACAGAGCAGGAACATCTCTCTTCTTTGCTCCCCTCTTCCTTCTACATCAGCTTAACATACCTAGACAAGTCAAGCAAGGAAATAAATTACCAACAATCTCTAGTGACTTGTCACTGGTTAATTACACTTCTCCTCCCATATTTTTCCTGCAGTTCCTTAATGCAAAGTGCCATGCTTTGTAGTGCAGCCTTGCACCTGCCTGCAGGTACTTCTTTTGAGTACCTGTGACAGAGAGCACCTGTTCTCCACCTCGCCCATCCTCCAAAGCCTCACACTTCATTTCACCGATGCCTGGGGTGCTTTTTTCAGATTTCAGCCAGGTTCTCTTAACCCACCAGGTCAACCTCCTGTGCTCAGCTGCTCTTCCTATTATGCAATTTTCATTGAAAGGATTTGCTAGACTCAGCCATGGAACCAGATTCCCACTTACTGCCCATTAAATCTGACTGTCAGACTGAAATCTTTTACAGCCAGGTTCAGTATCCCAAAACAAAAACAACAAAAAACCTCAAGGAAGGTTTCTTTAAAAATGAAATGAAATGTGATGAAATGATGCACTTTAAGTAATAGCTTCATAGGGTTGGATGGGGTCAATTTAGTCACTGAATGCATGTATCTGCTCTGCAAATAAGACACTGGAACAATATATTAGAATTGGAGCTTCTTGGAGGATTTGATCCAGAAAAGAGTGTGTAGGAGCCCTTTGCTCAGTTTCATAACAATAACTGTTCCAAATTGCTTTCCAAAATGGAAAAAGACAATGGCTGGAGAATTTTCAACTTTACAGAACGAAAAAAGCAGCAGTGGGAAGACAGGCCAATCCATGACTGGTGGGACCAGAATTTCCCTTACTACGCAAGGTAGTCATTGAGTCATCAATTTTACAACCTTTTTGCCACACTTCTTAAACAAATCACTGCAGCTGTTAACTGAATCATGTGGTCATTAAGTAAATCTGGCTTCTCCGTTGACTTTGCTTGCCAGAAGCTGGCTGAGAAGGTTACAAATGGGGATTGCATGACCCTGAGACATTGCAACCATTGTAAATACGTGCCAGTTACCAAGCACCCAAATTTTGATCATAGGAATGCTGCAACACCAGTTGTAAGTGCAAGGACCAGTCATAAATCACTTTTTTCAGTGACATTGTAACTTTGGTCACAAATGGTTATGCATCAAGCATTACCTGTGGTAGCTTTGTTATTGCATACAGTAGATTGTTTCCTTCGGTCACACATACCTAGATTTTATTTCATTGGTTTGAGCAATGCCAGGCTTTAGATTAGGAAAACTGAAAATCACACTATGACTACATCCCTACAACACGCATAACTTAGACCCATGTTTTGGCTTCACATAATACATTGAACCCTAAGCCAATCCAATGTTTACAAAATTTGTTAAACAGAGTGAAAAAACAAATCAAGGTGTAATACTTAGTTCAGCACATTGTGTGAATGCACACATTCGGTTTTTTGCCTGACCTAGTTAAGTTTGCCGTGTGTTAGGTAAGCATAAACCATTGAAAATACCAATGATTAAGGCTAAGAACATAAATCTTTGCTTTGATATTCATACAAATATTTTTAATCCTCCTAGACTGGAAATCAGAAGACTGTAAAAAGAAAGTCTGGTGTTGTGAATTGGTGTTTGGAGGCTCTTCAGGTCTGCTGGAAGGAAATGAAATCCGAAATCCCATCAAGGTTCATCTCATGGAGTGCTCCAAGGGATTTCCCTCACCCTTTGGGCATCTGGCCAGCTAAAGAAGGATCTTTCCTATTTAAGATCTGAATGATAAAGGAAGTGAATTGAGATGTTCATGTTGCTAAAATAAACATTGAAAATCTACTGGTAATCTCTTGGAACTGCCTAGTTATATTGCTCTGTGCTGCATAAAGTATTAAAATATAAGAGCCTTGGTGATGCAGCAGTTAGAATTCAGGCTAATTCTGCTGACTGCCAGCAGTTCGATTCTGACCAGCTCAAGGTTGACTCACCTTCCATCCTTCCGAGGTCAGTAAAATGAGGACCCAGATTGTTGAGGGCAATATGCTGACATTTGTAAACTGCTCAGAGAGGGCTGTAAAGTACTATGAAGTGATATATATGTCCAAGTGCTATTGCTATTTCTAATTCTATAACAAAAGATAAACTTTTCCAACAATGGGTCTGCTTTTACAGACCAATCCAAAATTGCAGTTAGTGCAAAATGCAATGTCCTGTATATTGCTGAATCAAAGATGACATGAGCATTGAAAATATGTCATTGAACCCCTATCTTAGGATCACTGCATCAGCTACAAGAGATTTCCAGGAGCTAGTTTTACATGGCTCTAGATCAGTGGTTCTCAACCTTCCTAATGCCACGACCCGCGACCCGCGATCCGCCACCGCGCCCCCACCGCAACCCACCCCACCGCCGTGCCCACTGCCATTTGGGTTCTTTTACCCTCTGCACATGCACAAAGCATTCTGCGCACATGCAGAGGGTAAAAGAACCCAAATGGCAGCATCCGTGCAAAGTATCCCGATCCCTGTGAAAGGGTCATTCGACCCTCAAAGGGGTTGCGACCCCCAGGTTGAGAACCGCTGCTCTAGATGATTCAACAGCAAGCTACCAACAGAACCAACTTCTCTATAGAAAAGTAGCCCACTTAACTCTTTGCTATCATACATGCTACCAATACCTTTAGTGGCCCTCTCCAATCCTATTAGACGGAGGAAGCCAGGGCTCACAGTTGGTGATTATCAGTTGCAGCCCTCATAATGTAGAATTGTATCCCTCTGGCAATTGGAAAAGTGCCCTCACAGTTGTCCTTCCAGAAGCTGCTAACATCTGAGCTGTTCCAATGAGCATTTGCGCAGTATATGGATACCATTGCACTCATGCCAACACTCCTATTTTTTTCATTGTTAGTAAACTGCCAGAAAGCAACCCAAATTCCAGCAGCAAACAAATAGTAAAGGTAAAGGTTTCCCCTATCGATTCATGTCTGACTAAGGGGAATTGCTCATCTCCATTTTTTTTAGCTGAGGGATCCAGTGTTGTCTGGAGACATTTTCCGTGATCATGTGGCCAGCATGACTATCCACCAAGGCCAGGGGTGGGTTTCACTTACTTTCGCCACCGGTTCGGGTCACAACGTTTCACACGCTCATCAGCTGTGCTTCGGGCGAAGAAATAAAGGTCAGTATTAACCCGGGGGCGGGTGGGAGGGCTTTTTTCACAGCACAAAACGCTGTGAAGCCATCCAAAGTCAGAAAAATTGGCCAATTTTTTTTTAAAAAGATGGCGGCGAGCATGGACCAGCACAGACAGAACCGGATCCGTGACACCAAAATTACATCACCAGCGGGTCGCTAATGGTTCAGGCGATCTGGTCCGAACCGGGAGGAACCCACCCCTGACCAAGGCGCAGAGAACGTTGTTACCTTCCCACCAAAATGGTACTTATTTATCTACTTGCATTTGCATGCTTTTGAACTGCTAGGCTGGCAGGAATGGGAACTCACCCTGTCACGTAGCAGTCAGGTTCGAACCCAGGCTGTCAGCTTTCCAGCTGACAATCTCAGCGTTTTTAACCGCTGAGCCAATGCGTCCCACTTTAGATTTATATCCTGCTCTTCCTCAAAGAATTCAAGCCATGTACATAGCGCTCCTGCTTTCCCTACTATAACAGCATTGCAAGTAGGTTTGGGATGAGAGAGAAAGATAACCCCAATAAAATTCTATGGGTGGGCTTGTATTTGAGGTTCCTTCCTCCAACACCTTTACCATTACACCAGACCTGCTTCCTTTCTAGCCTCGCCTGCACATCAGTCAAATACTCTCTTTGTGCTGTCAGGTTTTTCTTCCTGCTGCCTCAAATAATTGCTTGCTGCCTTCAAATGGGAGTTAATCTATCAGCTAACCCTTTTGAGGTAGGCAAGGCCAAGAAACTGAAGCAGCAGAGAATTCTGGAATGCTCTTTTTTATGGTAGAGTAGAACCCTGAAAACCTGCCAGATTTGCTAATGTGGTAATCATATATCAAATCAAGGAGGGCGTGAGCTTCTTTCTCATATCTAAATGTCTATGAAGATTCTCAGTTATCCAGATCATAGTTGTATCAAAAGGGGTTTTTATTCTGAAAAGGCAACTGGACTGATTTTTTTTTTGAGGAAAAACAAAATATTTTGTTTCCTATCCTGGAATCTTCATCAGTTATATTGGAGGCTGTGGGAGATGGAAGGACAGTTATTGACAGTTGAGATTACCATATTTTTCGGAGTATAAGACGCACTGGAGTATAAGACGCACCTTAGTTTTGGGGGAGGAAAATGGGGGGGGGGAAATCTACCTACCTGGTATTCATCTGGCTAGTGTCCTTAGTCTGGTCAGCTTCAGCACATTATTTTTATCCCCTGGTTAGGGCTGAAAAAGCCTTTTTCAGAGAGAGTAGGAATGAAAGCAAGCCTGCAAAGACTTAGGGCAGGAAAAACTGCTTCAGAGGGAGTAGGAATAAAAATAAATGCAGCAAGCCAGGAAGATCATTAGCACCGCATTAGGGCTGAAAAAGCACCGCTTTTTCAGAGGGAGTAGGAATGGAAACAAGCCTGCTAAGACTTGGGGCTGGAAAAAACCTTCTTTGGAGGGAATAGGAAGCCGGGAAGATCGTTAGCACCTCATTAGGGCTGGGAAAAAAGCTTCGAAAAAGCTACATTCGAAGTATAAGACGCACCCAAATTTTCAGCCTCTTTTGGGGAGGAAAAAGGTGCGTCTTATACTCCAAAAAATATGGTAGTTAGTGGGAGAAAGAATGATAAATTCTGACAGGATGTGGGGAGGAGGAAATGGAAGTGGAAAGTCTCTCTGAGAGCCATTGTGGTTACTTGGGGTTTTATCTACTTTTTTCCTGGGGTTGAATAGTCTCCTCCCCACTTAACAGTTCATTAGTCCCTTCCCAGGGCCAGGATTACATTTATTTGTAATTTTATTCAATGCTCTTCTTTGGGTAGAGAGATTGAGAGTCAAACACAAATTTAGGGGGAATACATACTCCTAGTGTGGGAAAGACTCAGAGGATGTTATAAAATATCCTCATAAAGCCGCTTACAGAGCCATCTTCAGGAGCACCTTTCCTACAGCTTCTGATATCTGTACAGAGTTATAAAAGGAGACATGAATTCACAGAAAACCAGATCCTAAGCTATTTTGGTCTTAAGAATTAAAACCAACATCTTATATTGTGTCTAAAGGTAAAGATAAAGGTTCCCCTCGCACATATGTGCTAGTCATTCCCGACTCTAGGAGGCGGTGCTCATCTCCGTTTCAAAGCTGAAGAACCAGCGCTGTCCGAAGACGTCTCCGTGGTCATGTGGCCGGCATGACTAAACGCCAAAGGCGCACGGAACGCTGTTACCTTCCCACCAAAGGTGGTCCCTATTTTTCTACTTGCATTTTTTATGTGCTTTCAAACAGCTAAGTTGGCAGAAGCTGGGACAAGTAACGGGAGCTCACTCTGTTACGCGACGCTAGGGATTCGAACCGCTGAACTGCCAACCTTTATGATCAACAAGCTCAGCGTCTTAGCCACTGAGCCACGGCGTCCCTGTATTTTGTCTAGAAAGCCCTTTATAACCAGTGTGGATTTTGCAACATAAAGCTTCCATGAGCCTGATAACATGCAGCCGTTAGAAGCTTAGCTGTCTTATTCTGTACCAGTTGAAGCTTTTGGGTATTTTTTTTTCTTCTGGGAAAATCTCACTCCAAGCACATTGCAATAGACAAATCAGAATATAACCAAGGTGTGATGAATTATTGCTCAGATTGGCCAGCTGGCTCAATAATCTTTACAACTTTTGTGTGCTCATTTCTCTTAGCCAGCCAGCACCAGCTTGTCTTTGGAGAACTTCCTCTGAATTGTTTCTTGGGAAAGATGCTATTTTAAAGCTCCAGGGAAGAAATGGTGCATTGAAAATGCTCCATGAAAAGTGGAGCCAATGATCAAGTGGAATGAAGAGCCGGAAAGTAGAAAGGCTCTTTGTAATTCCTTTCTGGATAAAGAGAGATCTTGAGATCACTCACAATCGCTCTAGATCAGGGGTCTCCAACCTTGGCAACTTTAAGACTTGTGGACTTCACAAGTGAAGGAATTCTGGGAGTTGAAGTCCACAAGTCTTAAAGTTGCCAAGGTTGGAGACCCCTGCTTCAGATAGTAGCCCCTTGCAAGGAAACTGCAAGACAGCAACCTCTGATGGATCTAGAGCTCTGGGAGATGAGGGAATAACCATTTTGCTCAAACTATGGTTGGTGCCTTGAAAAAGGACCATGGTTCGCATACTTTCTTTTCTATTAATTTTTGGAAATTGCTTGCTAACTGCTTTTCAGCTATTAGGAACATTTAGACTGACATGTTTTACAACACCAGGTGACATTCCTTCAGTCCTTAGAGAAATGAGTTTTAAATACAAGTTTAAGGGGTTTAAAAAAGACTCTGGAATAAAAAGCAAAAAGGCGATTAGAACTTTGATTTTGGAAAGCTACAAATGAACTAAGAAGGATTGGAAATAAGATTTTTAAATTAGTTGTAAGAACTCTCTCCATGGGAAAGTGGTTTTATTTTGAATTCTGATAGGATGACACTCTGAAAGTTGGACACTAAAGGAAACAAGAAGGAACTAAAGAAGGAACTAAAGATTATAATTAAATGAGAAAAATACATAAACTCAACTTACAAATACAGAATCAAGCAAAATATATGAACAGTAGACATACTGAAAAATATGTTTGAATAATAAACCCAGAAGTTACCGTAATTTTAGGAGTTTCTGCCTCTATAGATAATGTGTGCTTAAAAGATGTTATGAAAGAGGAATAAGTTTTATCTAACAAGATTAAGACTGATCTGAAAGTAGATGTTAACAGAGCACGCTACAAGAATGATATGGAAAAAGATGCTGCACTGGACATATTAAAGAAACTGATGTTTTAATAATTAAAAGGGATGTACAAATAACAAACTAAGAGTGTGACCTGGATAATTTTTCTACATTTGATTTACAAAAGAGTCTTGTAAAAGCTTTGAAGAATTTGGTGAGAAGGAACAAAGAAAAAAATGAAAGGAAATCAAATTCTAGAACATTATTTGAAGGGACTAAAGATCAAGATTGTTAAAAAATAAAAGAAAGGAATATAAAGTTGGTTTATTTGATCAAAAAATAGATGTGCTATTTCTAGTAACCCTTACTGGACTTTTGCTGAAAAGATGAGACTTTAAGTTTTTTTCTAGGTAAGAGATGGAATATGGGAAGAGAAAAAATGTTTTGTTTTATTTAAAAAGTTATCAAAATTGTTTACACTATATCTTTACTCAGTGGTGGGATTCAAATAATTTAACAACCGGTTTTCTGCCCTAATGGCCAGCTGGGTGGGTGTGGCCAGGGGGCGTGGCCAGAGGGCATGACAGCACTCAGCCTCCTGCCAGCCAAAACGGGGCGTGGGGGTTAATTACAAAATGTGGATTTTGTTTTGTGACATCCAGATCCAGCGAGCAAGGGGTGTGAACTGCACAGAAAATACACTTTTGTTTGGTTATGAAGAAATATCCCCAAAGTCATATGTACACTAAATGTAGACTGACTTTTAGCTACACCCCTCCCCAGCAAACAGCAAATTTTGAAGCTCCAGGTAAAGAGGATTCATTTTAGGATGAGTAACCACACTTCGCATGTTGGAGGTTCCTAAAGGAATGCTGGGAAACTCTGTATTTTAAAGAAAATTTGAAGGAGGGGTGCAGAAAAACCCTTCTCTGCCTGAGGATATAGAGACCCAGCACCAATCAAAACACTTTTTGTGAAGCAACTGATCAATACTGACAGGGTAAGCCACTAGTATATGAAAATAAGAGCAAACTCCACTCCCTTCTAGTACTGATGATGTTACCTAGTTTTGTAATGAAACACCTGCAAGAAAACTATCAAGCTCAGAGAGCACCAAGGAACCCACAGTTCAACCCTGAGCTACAAATATTCTCTTCTATTGATAAACACTTTTTGGTTAGAGGGACTCAGAGCCTACATTGTATGAGATGGTGCCCAGTGGATTTCATTCTAAATTTTGATATGATTTCTGTAAATAAGGAATGTAGAATTATAATGGCTGAGTATTTGATCCTTCATACATTAAAAAAAAGTACAAAGCTAAGGGATAAACAAATAAAAAAGAAATTTGAAAAAAGAAAAGGTTCAGAAAAGAAAAAGAGTGAAAGTGTAAGAAAGAAAGAGGAAAAGAAGGAAAACTGAAAAAGAATGGCTTCCAACATTCTTTGGTACAGATATAGGTAAAATAATATATCGAACACTTAATCTAAGATTAACATTTGTCTACATTATTTCCATAATCCTTTATTTAATCATCAAAGCCCAGATCAAGTTTTACATTTCAGTTTCTCACAAAAAGTCCAGCAAGGGTTCATATCGCTTTAATCACTATTTGTTAACGAAACCACAACTGATTTATTTAATTGCACCAAACTCTAAATAAAACAGGAATGGAAAATCCTAAGCTCTAGTGTAGACCCATGCTTCTCAACTTTGGCAACTTTAAGATGCATGGACTTCAATTCCCAGAATTCCCCAGGCAGCATGAAGTTCGCCCATCTTAAACTTGCCAAGACTGAAAAACGCTGATCTACAGATAGGGATTTTTCCATTCCTCTTTTACTGGTTCCTACTTACTTATGAGCAATCATAATGCAAAATCCCCATTCCCAACTCACCCACAGTAATGATAACGCAAAATCCCCATTCCCAACTCACCCTAGAGCAAGGGTGGCTCCTACACCACCCTGGAAGCCAAACTGGGGCACAGGCGGCGCGTGATGCCCCCCTGCACCCCATTTTGGGCCTGGAAGGCCTCCTACACCAACATGGAAGCCAAAATGGGGCACGCAGGGTGAGTCCTGGGAGGGGAGGGGTGGTGGCAGCCAGAAGTGGAATTAGCCCAGGGGTGTCAAACTCAAGGCCCAGATGCCAGTTCCGGCCTGCGGGGTGCTTAGATCTGGCCCCTGGGGCCTCCCTGGAAACATTGAAGGACCGGCCCGTGGTGCCTCTGCCAGCAAAAACGGAGCTTGTGAGGGCCATGGGCGGCCCTCCTGAGCTCCATTTTCACTGGCAGAGGGTTGCAGGAGGCCGTCGCAGCCGAAAACAGAGTTCGGAAGCCCATTTTCACTGGCAAAGCACTCGGGCCACCACAGGTGCCCCCAACACGAGTGATGTTGAGCTGGCCATACCCACCCTGGCCTTGCCCACCCAGCCCCCCAAGGTCAAACACAATCTTGATGTGGCCCTCAATGGAATCAAGTTTGACACCCCTGGATTAGCCAGTTCTCCGAATTGGGCAAAAAGTTAACAACCGGTTCTCCCAAACCGGTGAGAACCGGCTGAATCCCACCTCTGTTTTTACAATATTCTTATTTTTCCTTTCTTTTTCCTCTATTTTTCTTTTCTGCACTTTCTTTTTTTTTAGTTTGGATTAGTTTTTATCTTTTTCAATTGTATTTTTTAACAAAATTACTATCTAAAAAAAGGAAAGTTGCTACTCCACATACCAAATTCTTTAATACCCTCCTGTTTTGCTAGAGATTCCTCCTGCAAAGAGCTATTTCCTGGCACTAATTAGCAATATATTGATTTGCAGCAGTCACTGTTTGATGTTTAAGCTTTAGCACTGGATATATCAATCCACAGTGGGTGTTATTTCAAACAAGGGAAGAACCCTGCTATTTCTGCTTTGCAAACATATATCTTACACACCCACCCCATTCAGTGATATTATTCACACTTCAAATTCAAACATCAGGACTCAGGGAAGCAGCCTTTATAAAGAACACTTTTTTCCTGAGGATTCCTCCACATCCTAGGTTGAACCCACATTAGCATTTTCTTGCTTTTACATTTTCACATACAATTAAAACCAGAGGTTTTTCTTCTAGGCTTGATAGATAAGCAGCTTGAGAAAAAAAAATATGATAAAAGAAGCAAGACTTTTCTATGCACAGAGATGGAAAGATCTACAGATTCCCACAATGTAGTTTGTCGGCTATATAAACTGCCTGGATAGTCCCTGTAGAGGCCGAAAGGCAAAAAGGAAGCTGTGGTGTTTCCTCCTATACACCAGGATGATTTGACAGAAAAAACATATATAACCCTTTCCTGGTGAAGAGCTGATAAGTGAAGAGAGCCTGTGGCCTAAAGGTTAAGCTGCTGCCTTACAGGCAGACTGCCCAGGTTCAAATCACAGTAAGGGTATGGCTATCTGATGAGAGCAAAATAGCTCGAAATAGATCTATAATAGTCTCCCTTCATTTTCATTTATCAGCAAACAATGTTACACACACACACACACACACACACACACACACACACACACACACATATATATATATATACTATATATACACTTTGTGTGTGTGTGTGTGTGTGTGTGTGTGTGTGTGTGTGTGTGTGTTGAATATATATATTCAAACTTACAAAGAACTGATAAAGAAATAAAGGGGGACCAGCACAGATCTATTTCAAGCTATTTAGCTCTCATCAGCCAGCCATACCCCTCTAGGATTCAAACTTGGGCTACTTGCCCTGCCAGGCAGTGCTTCTACCCTCCAAGCCACAAGTTCTCCTCCCTCATCAGTTATATATAAGTTTTGTCACTTCTGTCCTGCATTTGAGCCTGAATGTGCATGGGTTCCTCAAGGCCTGAAAAATATTTAAAGGATTCCTCCAGGCTCAAAAGATTGAGAAAGGCTGTGCTATTTTCACAAGGCCCACATGGCCAGAATGGGATAACTCACCATGGCCAATTCACCATAGTCAACTCGCCACGGAACAGTTCCACATGGGATAACTCAATGCGATAAATATTATCCACCACTGTTTCTTTGACGTTATTTCAATTGACAAGAATGGAAATAATGCAGAAGAAACTTTGGCGGATAACATTTATTGTATTGAGTTATCCCATGTGAGTTATTGCATGGTGAATTGTCCCATGGATAATTGGCTATGGCAACATGCCACAATATGTTGGCCACAGCGAGATGGGATGGACATGCTGGGTTGGCTGCAGTCAGATGGTCGTGATGAGTTGGCCATGTGACTTGGCCATAAGGAGATGGCTGCAGCAAGTTAGCTGAAGCAACTTATCCTAATGGTTTCTTCTTTTCAGGAAATTGTATTCAGCAATTTTATTCCTGTCCACTTTCTGATAGTTCAGCAGCCATTCTATATATTTTCAGATGTGTGTTATATGATTACAGAGAACAACCTTTCAGGATATGGAACTGTAGCTCTAGGTTTCGAACCATTTTCCTCACTGGCCCAGAAATGTACTACACAGTGACATGAAGAACAGGTTTTGTCACTTGAGCTGCGCGTCACTTGACTTACAGCAAAATTCATTTTCAAGAATTGTAGGCTTCTGCCAAAAATAGCAGTGGGGACTTTGGGAAGAGGTAAATGCTAATCTCCTGTTCCATCAGGGATTCCATCAAGATGTAGTGATGAACAAAAGCAATAGCTCAAATATACGGAAACAAAGTAAAGGCACTACAGCACATTTGGAAAGTTCAGGACCTTGGACAGTACCACAGATTTTAACTTCTCTCTCCCATTGTGACATCTGAACCAGAGAAAACATTGCATTGCTTTTGTTATTTTAAAGAAAAGAAAATTACACGTGACAAAGCTTAGTGCGTAGAGAGTAATTTAATCCCAGGATAAGCATGGGAAAGAATCTTCAGGGTTGTAAGATGTATTTCCTATGTCAGGTGAGCCTGCTGAGTTCTACTCTACAGAATACAAACTTTAATAACATCACTATGTGGAATATATTACATAGGTTGATTTATTTGTGTCCCTGTTTTCACAGGAGCGTCTCCTGTGGCTATACTGTCCTGCTGAGCATTGCTTGAAATAAAGGGGAAAACACCACAATGTTTTATTTCCCTCAGCCAACAGATCACTGCATCCGATTAACAGCCTTCCATTCAGCAAATCTTCCTATCCTCCCCTAAACTTATTAGGGGGGCGTGATTTAACCAATACAGCTATTGAAGCCAGCTCTGAGGCCATGATGTCACTGACAAGCAGGTTTCCAAAAGCACTAATCAATGGTTAATGACTGAGCTGACAAGAACTCCAACTAGGAAGTATTTGGAAGTGTCTTGTGGGAAATAACATCCTCTGCAGAACCTGCTTTCTCCTCCTTCCAATCTCTTTTTGCTACTTGCCTTATTATTTAAAAAAAACTACTATCAATATTTGAATGTACCGTATTTTTCGGAGTATAAGACGCACCGAAGTATAAGACGCACCTTAGTTTTGGGGGAGGAAAACAAGGAAAAAAGGCCTCTGCCTCCAAGCAATTTGCCAAACAGCAAACAGCAAACAGCACAGATGATATACAGTACACTGTTTGCTGTGTATTTCTGTGCATGTGTGCTTGACCCATAGAAATAGCAAAGAATTGGAGAAATGTACATTATGGCAGTATATTAATCCCAGAAAGTTTTCTTAAATGTAATCACACTAACTCCTCCCAATTATTTAAATAGATCTACTCCAAACATGACGAAGTCAGGGTTTAATTCAGATGCCTTATTTTAATACTAATACTTAATACAAAAACAGGACATTTCAGATTATACTTTTACAGATCTTTAAAATTGATGTGGCTTTCTGGAAGGCTTTCTGCTATTTAAAAGAAGATACAATAGCACTGGGCCTCTTCAGAGCAAGAATTTATTTTAAAAAGCTTCTTCATTTTGTTAAGTTATCTAGAACAATAATAAAGCAGTCTTTAAAAAATAAGTCTTATAATTTGAACACTCTACAAACATTTAACAAAATAACATATTAACAGAGTCTGCCTCTACCTAGGATAGAACTCACAACCTCCTGACTGTGAGGCATGAGCTCTACCTCTAGGCTACAGTAGCTGTAGCTTACCTTCTTGCAATTTCAGCAGTGTAACATTGCCAGCAGTTTATCTCCCAGCATTTTGTCTCATTACAGCCACCGTAGTTAGTTTCATTTTACCACGTGGCTTGCAAGCCTGTCAGCTGTAGGTCGGGAGGCAAGTAATCTCTTAGTGTGCTAATAAGGCTTTGCCCTGTTTGCTGCAAAGAGGTAAATTGCTGGCAGGCAGAGGCCAAAGGGTGGGGGTGGCTGGGTGGGGCTACATTCGGTGTATAAGACGCACCCAAATTTTCACCCTCTTTTTGAGGGTAAAAAGGTGCGTCTTATACTCCGAAAAATACGGTATGTTGTAAGGACAATATGAAAGTAAGCACAGATCAGAATCTGGCTTTTTCTTAATCACACGAAGGTTAGATTCACTCAAGGTGTTTTATTTATGTACAAGTACAAGTAGTCCTCAACTTACAACAGTTCATTTAGTGACCGTTCAAAGTTACAATAGCACCATAAGAAGTGATTTATGATCGTTTTTCACATTTATGACCATTGTGGCATCCCCATGGTCACGTGATCAAAATACAGACGCTTGGCAATTGGCTCATATTTATGATGGTTGCAGTGTCCTGGGGTTACATGATCACCTTTTGTAACATTCTGACAAGCAAAGTCTACAGGGAAGCCAGATTCACTTAACAACTGTGTTACTAACTTAACAACTGCAGTGATTCACTTAAAAGGTCATAAAATGTGGCAAAACTCACTTAACAAATGTCTCAATTAGCAACAGAAATGTTGGGCTCAATTGTGGTCATAAGTCGAGGACTACCTGTAGGTGCATGTAGAAGTGTCAGACAAAGATTTCTGTTTAGGCCCAGATGGTTAGTAGTGGTGAGAATGACTGTAGAGAGCCGCGGTGGCACAGTGGTTAGAACGCAGTACTGCAGGCTACTTCTGCCGATCACTGGCTGCCAGCAGATTGGCAGTTCGGGTCTCACGGCTCAAGGTTGACTCAGCCTTCCATCCTTCCGAGGTCAGTAAAATTGTTGGGGGCAATATGCTGACTCTGTAAACTGCTTAGAGAGGGCTGTAAAGCATTGTGAAGTGGTATATAAGTCTAAGTGCTAGTGCTAAGTGCTATCAGGACTAGGCATGTTTATAGAACTTCAGTTGTAGTCTTCTTCCAATCAGCCTTGACAAAGTATAGAAATAGATCACTTGTACTTTCTTCTGGAATGTATTTCGATTATCTTGAGGGGCTACCACAGAGAGGAGGGGGTCAGGCTGTTTTCCAAGGCACCAGAAGGCCAGACAAGGAATAATGGATGGAAACTGACCAAGGAGAGATTCAACCTGGAAATAAGGAGGAACTTTCTGACAGTGAGAGCGATCAACCAGTGGAACAGCTTGCCTACGGAGGTTGTGAGAGCTCCAACACTTGAGACTTTCAAAAGGAGATTGGACTGCCATTTGTCGGAAAAGGTGTAGGGACTCCTGCTTGAGCGGGGGGTTGGAGTCCCTTCCAACTCTAGTAATCTGTAATCTGTAATCTAATAAAATCTACATCTGGAATTTCTTAGTCCTTTCCCATCCAAGCATTAACCTGGCTATTTGTTTTAACTTAGCCAATGCTGGCAAGACATTACCTCAAGCTACCTCAAGCTATTTGTTTTAATCCAGTTGAGAAAATTCCTCAGATAGGAGCCTATGACATATTTTGCAGTTTGCTGGGTTCTTCTGTCACATTTGCCCATAGGAAAAAAATTCCAAGAAAAATATCCATGCTCTGGTTATATGCCAAGTAGTATCAAGATTGGGTGTGCATGTAGTGGGTTTGGGGATGAATAAAAGAGCCCTGCAAGCCAACTCCCCAAAAAGATTCTTACTGCACTAATTTGCTCCATCATTTCCAGCAGCTAAGGGTAATACATTTGGAAATACATTTAGACATAGGTGTGGCAGGAAGTTGACTCAGTGAACAATTTTAGCAATAAATACACCATGCATCTTTGCATCAGTGGGAACCAATGGTCTTGGTAGCTGAGTCAGACTGCAAGTGTTTAGGGGCATCGGGAAACTGCAAATAGGTAGATGGTTTCAGTAAAGTATTTGTTTTATTTCAGGCAGCTGAACTAAAGGGTTGGAGTTTTGTTTGCTAAGGCATCAGCCTAGAAACCCAGGGGACTGAAAGTTCTAGCCTGACTTGGACAGGAGCTGGGTAGGTAACCTTGGGCCAGCTATCTAATAATATCAGCTCCTATGCCTACCGTTCCTGTCCCAATGTACCCATATATTCATACTTCTTGTACTCTTAATCATGCTTGTACTATTATATATACATACAATCATGTCTATATTTGTTTATACTTTGCTTATAATCATATACGCTTGACAAAATAAATAAAATAAAAATAGTTGGATTGAATCCAGTTTTCATTCAAAATAAAACATGTAAACTGTATTGGTTCATGATTTAACAGAATAACAGAATTGGAAGGGACCTTGGAGGTCTTCTAATCCAGCCCCCTACTCAAGCAGGAGACCTTATACCATTCCAGACAAGTGGCTGTCCAGGCTCTTCTTAAAAGCCTCCAATGATGGAGCAACCACAAGTTCTGAAGGCAAGCTGTTCCGTTGGTTAGTTGTTCTCACCGTTAGGAAATTTCTCCTTAGTTCTAAGTTGCTTTTCTCCTTGATTAGTTTCCATCCATTGTTTTTTGTCTTGCCTTCGGGTGCTTTGAAGAATAGGTTGACCCTCTCTTCTTTGTGGCAGCCCCTCAAATATTGGAACACTGCTATCATGTCACTCCTCACCCCAGTCGCTCTTTCTCAGTCCTAGGAAGAAGGCAATGGCAAACCACTTCTGAAATCTTGCCAAGAAAATTGCAGGGACTTGTCCAGGCAGTCACCAGGAATCAACACTGATTCAAAGGCAACAACAATAACCAGAAATCCCATTTTAGAATTTATATGACTGTTTTCTTGCCTTAGAATGCTAAGCAGTTGCTTTTAGGCAAATCTGGAAATGAAACATTCTAATGGCGGTGGGGGGAGTTTGAAATCGAACGTATTTCTAGACTATAAGACTAACACACACACACACACACACACACACACACACACACCATTTAAATGAGGAAAAATCTAGTTGCTGGGAGGTGGGAGGAGAAGGCTTTATTTACTGGAGATTTGGGGAAATAATTGTTTTAGTGTGACAAGACCCTTATATAAATAAGATATAAAAAAAGAGAGCAAGAAAAATCTATTTCTTAATCAGGATGGTGGAATGTTCTGCACAAATGCTTTTGCCTTTCTTTCTTTCTTTTCTTTTCTTTTTCAGTTTCCTTCTTCTACCCTAATGGAATATATTGACCAATTCTCTCAGCTAGCTAGGGGTAATGAGGCAACCTCTACAGTGTATCTATATTTTTTAGTCACAGCAAAGTAACTTTCAGCCAGGCTGGAGGAAAGTGTGTGAGAAGATAACTCACCAACTCCTAAGGCAGAGGGAATCACAATGGGGAAATGGATAGGGGTAGGCAAAGAAAGAAGACCTATATATCCCGTAGCTGCCCTTTCCTCTAGCACAGTGTTTCTCAACCTTAGCAACTTTAAGAGGAGTGGACTTCAACTCCCAGAATTCCCCAGCCAGCCATTTTGAAGGCAGTTGACGTCTACTCCTCTTAAAGTTGCTAAGGTTGAGAAACAGTGCATTAGCACGGCAGTTAAGAAAACTCCCAGGATCCAGGGAGTTTTGCTGAGGGAGGCTGAGCTCCCTACCTTGTGGAAAAGACCAGGTTATAGACACAATTGTGTATTTTTTAAAAATGGGACTATCTGCAATTTCTAGAGTGCCTTTCCCCCCTCATCCTTCTTCACCGTGGGCATTTTTAAGCCAACCCCCAGTCTCTTTCACAGTAAACAGACCAACCCTGGAATTTAAAAGAAGAGCCTGCTAGCTTCTTAACATCTTGGGTCACCAAGAGAAGAAAAAAAGATCAGCCCCTTATACATGGCCCCTCCCAATCCAGCATTGTTTCCACATCCCCTTTTTCAAGCAAGTTAATTATTGCTACTTAATCCTAACAATTGGAATAACAGAGTTGGGAGGGAGGTTGGAGGTCTTCTAGTCCAAACTCCCTGCTGTAGCAGGAGACCCTATAGCATTTTTAGACAAATGGCTGTCTAGTCTCTTCTTAAAAGCCTCCAGTGATAGAGCACCCACAACTTTTGAAGGCAAGTACGATCATGACCATTTTGGATAGTTTTTTGCAACCCATGGGCTCCTCGATACCATAGTTACTGACAATGGGCCACAATTCATCTCTGCTGCATTCCAAATGTACCTGACCAAATTAGGGATACGCCATGCCCCCACAGCACCGGCACACCCTGCAGCTAATGGGTTGGCAGAGAGGGCTGTTAGGTCAGCAAAAGAAGCACTGTGATGCCTGGGTTATGCCAATTGGCATCAGGGCCTTTGCACCTACCTCACCGCCCAACACACCACCCCTTGCCAGGTCACATGGGTCAGCCCCACTGAGTTACCGTATTTTTCGGAGTATAAGACCTTTTTCCTCCCTAAAAGAGGCTGAAAATTTGTGCTTCTTATACTTTGAATGTAGCTTTTTCGAAGCTTTTTTTTCCAGACCTAACAAGGTGCTAACGATCTTTCCGGCTTCCTATTCCCTCTGAAGAAGGTTTTTTCCAGCCCTAAGTCTTTGCAGGCTTGTTTTCATTCCCACTCCCTCTGAAAAAGGCTTTTTCAGCCCTAACCAGAGGATAAAATAATGTGCTGAAGCTGAACAGACTAAGGACGCTAGCCAGATGAATACCTGGTAGGTAGATTTTTCCCCTTATTTTCCTCCCCCAAAACTAAGGTGCGTCTTATACTCCGAAAAATATGGTACTTATGGGCCGCCATCTCCGAACAATACTAATTGTAATTAGTAATTGTAATTGTAATTCTACTGGTTAATTGTTCTCACTACTAGAAAATTTCTCCTTAGTTCTAGGTTGGCTCTCTCCTTGATAAAGAGGCAACTGGACTCCAGAAAGTCCAGTTGCCTCTTGAAAAAACACCTTTGGGATTCTCCTTCATAAGTTTCCATCTGTTACTTCTTGCATTGCCTTCAGATAATTAACCTTGTCTGATCTAAAAACTAAATAGGGCAGTGGTTCTTAACCTTTTCTTCACCATGGACCCCCTTTAAGTACTTTGTGTGGCCACAGACCCCGAACAGTTAACTCAAGATTTAAATCATAACATTTCTTCAAGCCTTCACAGACCCTCTGTGATGACATTGTGCCCCACCCCCAGAGCTCCACGGACCACAAGTTGAGAACTACTGGAATAGGAGTAAGCCCAGTCCAGGGGTCAGCAACCCATGGCTCTGGAGCCGCATGTGGCTCTTTCATCCCTCTGCTGCGGCTCCCTGTCACTCAACTTATGCGTCACAACTGCCAATGTGCCACATCTGCCGGCATGCAATTTATTGAACTTTTCGACCCCCGATAAGCCAACCATGGATAAATCCAAGAAAAGAAAAGTTTCAGAAGAAAACAGAATCTTTAATTCAACTATATACTGTATGCTAGTTTTGTGGCCGCTCAGGAAATAGTCAGGCACGGGAAGAGTTTTGTGGCTACTGGTGTTTTCTTTTTTGTGGGAAATGGGTCCAAATGGTTCTCTGAGTGTTTAAGGTTGCCGACCCCTGGCCTAGTCAAAGCAGGGATGAAAAATCACCAGGAAATCAAACAGAGTGCTCATTGAAGTTCAAAGGCAAAATATACAATGAATTAAAAAATGTAAATAATGTAATAATGTACCGTATTTTTCGGAGTATAAGATGCACCTTTTTACCCCCCAAAAGAGGGGTAAATGTTATATACCGAATGTAGCCCCACCCACCCCCACCCTTTGGCCTCTGTCTTCCAGCAATTTACCTGCTTGCAGGAAAGAGAGAAGAGCCTGTAAAGCCAAGCAAGTCAGTAGCAGTTTCCCGATGAACAGCTGATTAGGTTTGCCACGTGGGAAAATGAAAGTGAAACTGAAACTGCAAAGAGGCAAATAGCTGGGAGAGACAGGCAGGTTTTTATTTTTGCTGAACTGGCTGCAAAGGGGTAAGTGAATAACTATAAATGTCTGTAGAATGTTCAAATTGTTAGACTTATTTTTTAAAGACTGCTTTATTGTTGTTCTAGAGCCAGGGGTCTCCAACCTTGGCAACTTTAAGACTTGTGGACTTCAACTCCCAGAATTCAACAGCCAGCTTTGTTAGCTTTGCCGGCTGTGGAATTCTGGGAGTTGAAGTCCACAAGTCTTAAAGTTGCCAAGGTTGGAGATCCCTGTAAACCTAAACAACTTAACAAAATAAAGAAGCTTTTTAAAATAAATGCTTGCTCTGAAGAGGCCCAATGCTATTGTATCTTCTTTTAAATAATAGAGAATAATATACTTCCAGAAATTTTAATTAATTTTAACAGCTCTGTACAAGTATAGTATGAAATGTAACAGTGTCCTGTTTAGTATTAGAGTTTAATTACCTTGGAGTAGATCTATTTAAATAATTGGGAAGCGTTAGTGTGACTACATTTAAGAAAACTTTCTGGCATAATGTATATTTCTCCAATTCTTTGCTATTTCTATGGGTCAGGCACACATGCACAGAAATACACAGCAAACAGTGTATATCATCTGTGCTGTTTGCTGTTTGCTGTTTGGCAAATTGCTTGGAGGCAGAGGCCTTTTCCCCTTGTTTTCCTCCCCCAAAACTAAGGTGCGTCTTATACTTCTGTGCGTCTTATACTCCGAAAAATACGGTAAATAAAATGTAATCTGGGGCGCAGTTCCATATCCTGTCCAAAAAACGGCACAGAAGTCAAGTTTGACTCATAGGAAACATTACCTTTACCTTATTGCTAATAACACTTATATCTCAGTTTGACGGGCTCAAGAATATTGCCACATTATACTTCGACTTCGTATAACTCTAAGAAGCAGGCCTTGATTAGCATGCCGGTATTGCAAAACCGAAGGATGAAAGAGAGTGACTACCTTATATTGAGAAAATGCTGACCTCTTAATCACAGCTTAGACCCTTAGCTGCTTGCCACAGCTGTGCCCTATATACGGTGCTATTCCAACAGCAGACAGCCTGGTGCAAAATTGGAAAACATAATTGAAATGGGAATGACCTTTGGGCTCAGTATTCAGTCATCTCCTAGCGGGAGCAGAGAATTAAGGTATAGCTATGCCAGTAAGGTGAGTTTAACAGCTCTCTTTAAAATCTGGGTGATAAAGAAATCAGATGATTGGCGGTGATGAGGAAGTGGAGAGGTAGAGGAAAGAGAGAGTGTTTGCAGATTGATTTCTAGTGTTTTCTTTCTTTTGGGTTATTGGCAAATGCTTTGTTTTTTTGTTATTGTTAATTGGGAAGACCCCTCACTTAGTGGGCAACAGTGATTTTGCATTACATTCCAATTCCAGGAACTTGTAGCTAAGAAATCTCTCATTTTGGTTTGACATCAGGGAATAATCCCCTAATGAGAGGAGATGTTCAACCACTGGACATCGTGCATCATGAAACAGTGTATTTTCCTTTGCTGGAGATGTTTAAACAGAAGCTGCTGGGAATGATGTATCACTGAGCAGAGGCAAGACTAGATTATCTGCAAGATCCCTTCCAATCTTGACCCTCTGTTGTTCTAACGTTGGGTCAGTGTAAAAGTCACTTTGTTTTCCACTGAATGGGTATTGTAGCTTTGGATGTATGCAGCCCAAAGCCATTTTATCATTAGATAAACCCTGTCTAATTACAACCACTTTGTGAGCACTCCCATGCCATATTCCAAAAAGTCTATATGTGATCATCGGGACAAAATATTATATAGCTTTAAGGCTCCCTTAAGTCTGCCTGAACTGTGGAGTCTTTGGTGCTTTCTCAGCTTGGTTGTTTTCTTGAAGACATTTCATTAACTAACTAGGTAATAACATCCATGTTAGAAGGGAGTGGGATTTGTTCTCTGTTTATATACAATGGCTTACTCTGTCAGTGTTGGGGAGAATGTGGTTTTCTCCTTGGTAGTTCCTTGATTAGATTGTTGTTTTCTGTCTGAACTCCTGGGAACTACACTGTCATTTGCATGCAGCGTTCTTAACAGAATCACAGAAGTGGTTGGTTATCGCTTTTAACAAGCAATAGAAGTTTCAGGCAGTGATTTTATGTTGCCTGTTACATGTATATGCAGGGAGATGCATCCCTATCAAATATAATGGTTTATTCCTGAGCACGTGATTAATATGTTCCTAGTACGCATGTGTACATTCTTTTCTTTTGATTCTCCCCTTTTGTTCTCTGCTTCTGACGAAGCAACACCTATGTTTATAGCCAGCATGTGATTTTATTATTTTTGTTAAGAAATAAATATCTTATACCTTAGAATTATAATGCGGTTTATTTTGACAATGTCAGAGTTCCAGGAAAAGATTCATTTCGCCTCTGATAAGAGTAATTCTTATCTCAACAAGAAGAATGCTATTTCCTCCCCCCCCCCACTCCAGCATTTCAATCTAGCCTACTGGGATTTCCCAGTAGTCTCCCATCCAGCTCTGAATCAAGTTCAACTTATTTATTTATTTATTTATTTATTTATTTATTTATTTATTTATTTATTTATTTATTTATTTATTTATTTATTTATTCATTCATTCATTCATTCATTCATTCATTCATTCATTTGGAAGTTCTTCTATGCCGCCCTACTTCCCTAAGGACTCAGGGCGGCGTACAGCATTTTAAAGAACACCAAACAATAAAAACATTTAAAAACAATTTTTAAAAAGTTAAAAAGAAAAACATACAATACCATACATACATAGGGGAGACCTCAGATGTAAAATTGTCTCAGAACCCTGCCTGAGCCTTTAAGCCTTTAAGAGCCACGTCTTAAAGGCTTTAAGAGCCACGTCTTAAAGGCTTTTCGGAAGGCCAGCAACTTTGCTTAAATTTGGAGGAGGAAACCAGCCAGGTCAATGAAGGCTGCTACAACCCATCACCCAAATATTGCAGAGGGAGCCGGGTAATTGTGCAACAACAATCTTGGTCATGCAATAAGAAGAAGACAGCACTCGGGAGTGCAGGGGAAGAGCCACAGGCCTCTGAAAGAGCAGGTAAGGCTGGCTCTCTCTGAGGAGAGGCGACAAAGTATTTGATTTGGATGGAAGTGACAGATAAGATCGAGGCGTCGGCAGGATGTAAAAGTTGCCCTCTCCCGAGGATTTCAGCCTCAATAAGCTTGCTAGCTTGGAGCTGGGTTATGGTTTTTTTTCTCCCCCTTCCAGCCCCAGCGGCCGCATGTTAGATCCTCGTCTCCACGTAACAGAGCAAGCGAGACAGACAAATTTATTTGGCCAGCAAATACAGTTTTCGCTCTTTTATTAGATGAAGCCTTGGAATGCTTTATGAGCTCCGCTATGAAGTGCGGGCGGCCGGGCGGCCATCACCTTGGAAGCAGGCAGCCGCCGCGATAAGAGGCGAGGAGCGGCGGGGGGGAGGGCTGGCGGGCGACTGCGAGCGCTTTGCGGGCGTCTGGCAGCCTTGCATTAACATGCAAATGTTCTCGGCGCCTGGTGGGAGCAGATAGTCCGGCGCGAAGCGGGCGGGAGGCGACGGGAGCGCCTTTTTCGTTCTCTGCTTCTCCCCCGTGCGATTTTCAGTGTTTTTTCGTGGGGGGGAAGCAAAGGCGAAGGACCAGAAGGGGCGCTTGAAGGACCCGGGGATGTAGGAGACATGGGCATGGCTAGTCTAGGGAAGAGGAGGACCAGGGGAGACATGATAGTAGCGTTCCAATATTTGAGGGGCTGCCACAGAGAGGAGGGGGTCAGGCTATTTTCCAAAGCACCCGAAGGCCAGACAAGGAATAATGGATGGAAACTGACCAAGGAGAGATTCAACCTGGAAATAAGGAGAAGTTTTCTGACAGAACAATCAACCCATGGAACAGGTTACCTTCCGAAGTTGTGGGAGCTTCATCACTGGAGGCTTTTAAGAAGAGATTGGACTGCCATCTGTCAGAAATGGTGTAGGGTACATTGTAGAAAAATGGAATGGAATGGAATGGAATGGAATGGAATGGAATAGAATAGAATAGAATAGAATAGAATAGAATAGAATAGAATAGAATAGAATAGAATAGAATAGAATAGAATAGAATAGAATAGGACCATGATGTCTTCTAGTCCAACCCCCTGCTTAGGCAGAAAACCCTACACCACTTCAGACAAATGGCTGTCCAATCTCTTCTTAAAAACTTCCAATGTTGGAGCATTCACAACTTCTGGAGGCAAGCTGTTCCAGTGATTAATTGTTCTAACTGTCAGGAAATTTCTCCTTATTTCTAAGTTGCTTCTCTCCTTGATTAGTTTCCACCCATTGCTTCTTGTTCTACCCTCAGGTGCTTTGGAGAATAGCTTGACTTCCTCTTGTTTGTGGCAGCCCCTGAGATATTGGAACACTGCTATTATGTCTCCCCTAGGGTCTCCTGCTTGGACGGCGGGGGGGGGGGTTGGACTAGATGACATACAAGGTCCCTTCCAACTCTTGTTATTTTGTTATTCTGAGACCAGCCTGGAAGGAAGCGAATCCTCTGGCCAGCAAGATTGGGTGGAGATTCATCATTTTAATCCCTCCCCCAAGAAATATCCAAGTAATTAATTAGCAAAAGGGACAATGCACTTATGCATGCTGTACAGTAGTGACATGATTTTTTTTTAAGTCAGACAGTTTCAATTGTGAAAATTGAGAAGGCACTTTTATGATACCTCCCCCCCCCCAAAAAAGCCGGCCAGCAACTGATCTCCTCTCTTTTCTGCAATGAGTGACAGAAAATAAGCTGGTTGAGCAGAGGGGCCTGTTTTTTACTGGCAAGTATAACTAAAATATGCAGCTGAGCATCTGTGGTGATGTCACAAGCTCCACCCCTCAGCGGCATCATGACACATCATGAAGAGGCTTGTGCAATGACATCACTGTGGGGCTGGGATTGTCTTAGAACATAGAATAATAGAGTTGGAAAGGACCTTGGAGGTCCAACCCCCTGCTCAAGTAGGAGACCCTATATCATTTGTCTGAAATGGTAGCCTCCAGTGATGGAGCACCCCAACTTCTGAAGGCAAGCTATTTCATTGGTTGATTGCTGTCACCAACAAGAATTTTCTCCTTAGTTCTAGGTTGCTTTTCTCCTTGGTTAGTTTCTATCCATTGTTTCTCATCTTGCCTTTTGGTGCTTTGGAAAATAGTTTAATCGCCTTGTCTTTGTAGGAGCCCCTCAGATATTGGAAAATTGCTATCATGTCACCCCTAGTCCTCCTTTTCACCAGACTAGATATATCCAATTCCTGCAACTGTTCTTCATATGTTTTGGTCTCCAGCTCCCTAATCATCTTGGTTGCTCTTCCCTGCACTCTTTCCACAGTCTCAACATCTTTTTTATGTTGTGGTGATCAGAACTGGATGCAGTATTCCAAGAGTGGTCTTTCTAAGGCTTTGTAAAGCAGTACTAGACTTTGTAAAGCAGTCTTTACTTTGTTAAAGATGCCATCCCTGGTTAGATGCAGTGTCTTGATCCAAGCCTTCCCTCTTTTCGTATCTGCATTATACAGGTTTTACATTGTGATGCTACACCTACTGCCTTGCAATTGTTCACCTGCCTGTGGATGCCCATAAAGTTGGCTGGTTTATCTGACATTTCATTCTGCCCATTGAGTCAGGTCCCAAATGCTACTATTCCAGGCTTATCCAGTATCAAAGCTGGCTGGAGAATTCTGGGAGTTGAAGTCCACAAGTCTTAAAGTTGCCAAGTTTGAAGACCTCTGCTACTCAGAGAACTGATGGCAGAAAGAGAGTCAGTTTGATATCCCTCTTGAGTATGAATGCTGAAAGTGAGAGTGCTTTGAGAATTTCTCCCCCCCCCCTTATTTAACTTCCCCCTCTCTTTTTAATGTCACTGCTGTAGAACACATTTAAATAATTAAAGCCGTTTTAAAAGCTTTACTAGTGAAGAGGCATCAGCTGTAATCCTAAACTCACTGGCCACAATTCGTTTAGAATTGGCTTGATACACAGTAATACAATTTTATGCCCAGAATGCTAAAGAACTAAACAGGCATATGTACATATTTTTAAAAAAAATAGGAGAACTTTTCATCCATAAACTATAATTAGGCACATCAACTTTTATTAAAAAGGAATCAATAGAACTAAAATGCTTCATTAGCTGCTCACATCCCACTACAATATTTTCAATGCAATTAGAGCTAAGCAAAAACTTCACATTTTCCCCACTCAGACTGGACAATTTGCATGCAAAGCCCAACCCCTGCCAGACCACATTCCAGACTCCCATTCTTCCTGGAGAGACAAGCATGCATTTTGTCCAGGCAAAACAGTAAAAACAAAAGGTGACGTTTTGCTTTAATGTATGCAAATGACTGCTGCTTCTCATTCCCCAAATAGTTATTTACTTCAATTAGCGTGCATTCTCTCCAATAGGTAGCACTGTCCCGTGGAAGGTAATAGTAACGTTGCAGTCCTCATGAACAATCCTCAACATATAGTTATGGTGGTGCAGTGGTTAGAATGCAGTATTGCAGGCTAACTCTGCCCACAGCCAGGAGTTCGATCCTGACCGGCTCAACATTGACTCAGCCTTTCATCCTTCCGAGGTTGGTAAAATGAAGACCCAGATTGTTGGGGGGGGGGCAATATGCTGACATTTGTAAACCGCTCAGAGAGTGCTGTACTATGAACCACTATGAAGCGGTATATAAGTCTAAGCGCTATTGCTGTATCTCACAAACAGCCTGTGTTTGTGATATATCGGCTTGCTGGGATAACAGCTGCATTCTGTTCCATTTTTGTCTTCTACTACTATGATGTATAGGCTCCAGACTGGATTTGCAGAAGCAAGCAAAAAGGCAGAAACTGAGCTGCAAAGGAGTATATACAGAGTGCCAGGGCTTTGATCACACTCACCATCTGGACTCAGGGGCGGGTTCCACTTACCTTTCGCTACCGGTGAGCAGGAATAATGGATGGAAACTGACCAAGGAGAGATTCAACCTGGAAATAAGAAGAAATTTTCTGGCAGTGAGAACACTCAACCAATGGAACAACTTGCCTTCAGAAGTTGTGGAAGCTTAATCACTGGAAGCTTTCAAGAAGAGACTGGCCTGCCATCTAAATAGAATGGAATAACAGAGTTGGAAGGGACCTTGGAGGTCTTCTAGTCCAACCCCCTGCTTAGGCAGGAAACCCTACACCACTTCAGACAAATGGTTATCCAATCTCTTCTTAAAAACTTCCAGTTTTGGAGCACCCACAACTTCTGGAGGCAAGTTGTTCCACTGAGTAATTGTTCTGTCAGGAAATTTCTCCTTAGTTCTAGGTTGCTTCTCTCCTTGATTAGTTTCCACCCATTGCTTCTTGCTCTGCCTTCAGGTGCTTTGGAGAATAGGCTGACTCCCTCTTCTTTGTGGCAGCCCCTGAGATATTGGAACACTACTCTCATGTTATCCCTAGTTCTTCTTTTCATCAGACTAGACATACCCAGTTCCGGCAACCGTTCTTTAAATCTGTCAAAAATGGTGTAGGTTCTGCTTGGGTGGGGAGTTGGACTAGATGACCTACAAGGTCCCTTCCAACTCTGTTTATCTGTAACTGTAGTAAGGGCTGAAATCTGAGGACCTGTCAACTCTTATCAGTTGACCATAAAGCATCATCTACAGAATTTATCTCTTAGTTTAAATAGTTTTTCTGTTGCAGGAAGTGACTCTTTTAGCATTTGGGCGATTCTGTTGACTGCTGTCATGAATTTGATCCCTACATGGTTTTGAACGTAGCCACTTTTCTAGCCCCACTGATCTTCATTTGCTCTTTTCCAGCTCCCTTTGTTGAAATCTGCTTCCAGTAACCAGCCTGGAGGCTGAATGTCAGTGAAACCACAGATCCCAAAGGTGGGAGAGAGAATGTAATAGAAGGAACCATTTTTATCCCTGACTATAACTCACTTCTAGCTTGGATGAATAGAGAGTGCCTACTAAAGGTTGCATCCTCTAAGGAGGTACACTGGGAAGGGATGCAGAAGGAAGCATTTTTTGTGGCTATTCTCTATTGGAGCAATTGTCCCTCAGGCAAGTACAGCCCCACTGTTATGGCTTTCCAGAAGTTGGTTAAAATTTAATTTGGAAGGTCTTTGGAAGTTAACTGTTGAAGATCTGCACAGTGTGGAGTTTGCTATTGTTATTGTTTTATGGATTATTTTATATCATGCTATATAATTTACATTGACATTTACTTCACTCCCCTACCCTGTCCCAGCCTACCACAAATAATGGATGGAAATCTGGAGCTTTGCCAACTGCAGTGATGTCTTGGGGTCATCTGCCAATCTTCTTATGGCCTTCAAAGCCCCCCAAAATTAAAAGTGTGGCTCTTTACCACAAGGAAATTACTCACTCCATATCTGCTTCCTAGATATTTTTTCATATGCTAGCTCAGGGGTCGGCAACCTTAAAACACTCAAAGAGCCACAAAGGTCCTAACCGGAAGCCCCCCCGTTCAATTCTGGAGCCGACCGGAAGTCCGGTTCCCCCATCATAGTCACCTAGATTGTCGTCCTTTTTCCTCTGCTGACTGGAAGTCCAGTTCCCCACCATAGAGTCTCCTCCTAGCACGGCAGGTTTTTTCTTGTCCTAACCGAAAGCCCTATCAATTGTGGAGCCGACCAGCGACAGGGAGCCACAGCAGAGGGATGAAAGAGCCACATAGGGTTATCATATGGTTAGAAGGGTCTTCAGAGGTCATCTAGTGCTTAACATGTAAAGCATTTCAGATGTATGGCTATCCAACTTCTTCTAGTGAAGAGCAACATTCCATTTCTTGAGACAAGTTCTTTTGCTAGTTGACAATTCTTACCATCAGAAATCCCTCAAGTGCACCTGTGCACTTCAACCCATTAATTTTGAATCTGTCCTTCAAGACCATAGAGACCACTTCCTCCTCTTTATAACATTCCTTTAGATATCTGAAGAATGTAATTGTACCTTTTCTCCATTTTTCCCCCTCTGCAGGCTAACGGAACCCGCAGTAGTTCCTTTAATTGTTCCTCATAGGACTTGGTTCCTGAACCCCTCACCACCTTAGCAGCTCTTATCTGAACGCATTCCACTTTGTTGATATTGTTTTCAAATTACAATCCAATGAAGGGGCTCTTTTGAGAAAAGGAAGACCACCATCAAAGAGACTGTTATTATCTCTCTCCTTCAGTGTTTCCAGGGAGATTTTATTACTGTACATAAAAAGCTTAACAAACTTATTTCCTAATCTCTAACTTATTCTAATGCTTCAAGTCAGTCTTCATATGTATATTTTTTATTAAAATTGTCAGTTATGATAGTAAAATCTAATACAAGCTAAACTTTGAGAAGAGAAACAGTAAGAAGTCCAAGAAAATATAATACCTTTTGGACAGTCTATTCATAAAGGCAGATATCATGATGACTGACATCGTTTGTGTGGTGGCTACTTTTTTCTCTCCCTTTTTTCAAACTTCTTTAATATTTTCAATTTTACAATGTTTTGCATCATCTGTAGGTTGCAATATTACCTCAGAAATAAGCTTTTTTTTTCCTCCTCTGCTTTAAAATCATATTATTACTTATCATTGCTCTGTCTTGCAAAAAACAAAACAAGCCTATTTCCTAAATTGTTTGTTCCTTATCATTAACACCAAAATCTTTGTAAAAGTTTCTGTATTCCAAATTTATCTGAACTCTTAGTCCATTCCGAAGTTTCTAAGATCAAAATCTGATTTAGCTTTCTGTTGTTTATTTAAATTTCTTTAAATTCTTAAGCTTATGATTACATTTTTCTTTCACTGAGGATTCAAGGGAAACTCGCCCAGCATTTTCAAATTTCTCTAAGGGCTATAAATAATAGCCTAAGAGTAACTTAAAACAATTTTTGAAAGTGATTTGAAAGTGAAATTAGCAGTGTCCTATGAAGGGTATTGGCCCTGACTGAGACAAGATGGCTATTCCTGTCATCTCCCAGCACTCACACCCATGGGAGGCTACTCACCTGCAGTCTCTTTGTAAGGAGCTGCTGTGTGGAGCACATGTGGGCAATCTCCCGTCCTCATTTTGTTCTGAATTTGAATTTGTTTCTGAAGAGCTGCTCTACTCACTGATTCTGCATATGATTGTTAGCTCTGATTCCACAGAGACATCTACAGTTTGCTATACCTCCCCTGGAAGCTTATGCCTTCAAGACAACTACACAGCCAAGTCACTAAACCTTTATTGGCAATAATTTTGGAAGTGTTTTGCTATTGCCTGCTTTCTAGGGATGAGAAGGAGTGACTGGCCCAAGGTCACTCACTTTGTGCTTAATGTGGGTGGGGCTAGAACCCATGGTCTCCTGGTTTCTAGGCTGATGACTTCACCACTACCCCAAGCTAGCTTTCATGCTACATTATAATTTATACTGATACTGATACTTATACTGACATCTAATTCTTAATAAACAGTCCTATGAACAATTTGATTCTCTTTTGTTGCCTGATCTTACAACAAAGCCATTAGCCACTATTATCTACCTTCAAGTTAGTTGGCTTCTGTTGCTGCCAGTTACTATTCTGAGCTGCTGCTGAAGTGTTGGCTTTGCAGTTGCTCAATCTGTGCTGGGGGAGTGCGGGGGAGAGAAGAAGACCTTTACCAGCTGCTGACTGGCTGTGGGCTCTCAGCATCTCTGCTGGGCTCTGCTTCCCCTTGCAGTGTGTCTGCTGTTGCTTTGCTGAAGTCCAAGCCGCCTCCTTCCCCATCAGTCACCAGCTAAGCTACACTTTGTCCTGACAGCTGCTCCATTCACTTAGCTGCAACTTCTCCCTCTCTGCTCTTGCACCTCACATGAATCTTCCTTCCACAAACACCTATGCAACCACACTCAGGGGGCTATTAGTAGTTTTCTTTTATGATTGGGTAACAGCTGTGATCCACTGGTTCTTCAAAATCCTAGCAGAGCAAATCAAGGGAAGGAAATGTTCAGGCTCTTCCACATTTGCCCCAAGCTGGTTACCATATTCCAAAAGAGTATGGCAGGCCAGAAAAGAGCAATTACTGTGATCTGGACTCTATCCTTCTATTAGTGCATGAGAAAATAGCATTTGCCTTTTAAGCAGCAACATCAAACTGTTGGCTTATGTTCAACTTATAATATACAGGTAGTCCTCAACCTACAAGCACAATTGAGTTCAGAATCTCTGTTGTTAAGCAAGACAGTTGTTAAATGAGTTTTGCCCCATTTGACAACTTTTGTTGCACAGTTGCTAATCACTACAGCTATTAAGTTAATAATACAGTTGTTAAATGGATCTGGCTTTCCCTTTGACTTTGCTTGTCAGAGGGTCACAAAAGATGATCACATGACCCTGGGACACTGCAACCATCATAAACATGAGCCAGTTGCCAAGAGTGAATTTTGAGCACATAATGTTGGGGATGCTGCAGTGGTCATAAGTGAAAAAAATGATCACGAGTCGGGGGTTTTTTGTGCCGTTGTAACTTCAGTCACTAAATAAATGGTTGTAAGTTGAGGACTAACCATAGTAAAACAGCTAGAACCTCCTGCTTCCTCCATCCATCCATCCATCCATCCTACATTCTGCCTTTCATTTTTTCCCTCCCAGACGCAATCACTGTTCCCTCTAATATATTCTAAGAAAACCAGAAAGATGAAGATCTGGATGTCTGTTTTAGACCAGAGTGAAAGTTTGCATAACTGAATATTCCTTCACATATAATATTCCCTTAAGACAGAAAACACTGATTTCGTTGTCCTCTTGGGTGACATCTGTGAAAAAATTTCAGGTGCTCAGGCCCATTCATCTTGTCATAAAACTGATAAATATCTAAACAGACCATAGACTATTATAATAGCAATAGCACTTAGACTTATATACCACTTTACAGTGCTTTTACAGCACTCTCTAAGCAGTTTACAGAGTCAGCATATCGCCCCCAACAATCTGGGTCCTCATTTTACCCACCTTGGAAGGATGGAAGGCTGAGTCAACCTTGAGCCTGGTGAGATTCGATCTGCCAAATTGCAGGCAGCCGGCAGGCAGCAGAAATAGCCTGCAGTACTGCACTCTAATCACTATATAATGCAGGTAGTCAGGTTGTAATGGCAATTGGGACTAGGTTTTCCATTGCTAAGCAATGCAGTCATAGAGCACAATATCACATAGAGCACAATATCACAAGACCACATTGCTTAGCAGTGTCAATCCCAGCAGTCCTGGTTCCTGATCAGGTAATCCAGAGAAGGCAAGAGGCAGCACATGCCTTCCCAAAGATGGGTTTTTCACTCCCCAAGGATAGTATACAAGGATTGGGCTGCCTAACTAAAATAAATCAGGAATAAATTATCTAAAGCCAAAAGATACAGCATTATCCTCCTTGGCTTTGTCTTTCCATAAAGATGCACATACACTGTTGTTGAGCAGGTAACAATATGCCTATTTATTTATTTAATGCTTCTTTTCCAGAGAGCTGTAAGGTTTCTTTGACAGTCAATAATAAAAATGCAATGAAAGAAAGGATTACAAAGGAAGTTAAAGGGCAGTATTTGTGAATAAGGTAATAATTCAACTGAATATGATTTATATCATATTTAGCTTCCCATTTTGGACCATGAAAAGTCTTCTGGATCACCTGTAGCCATGACTCAGGTGCTCATCCCCAGATTGAATGTCTCTTCCTGACTAAAAAGGGGGCAATTTGAAGCTTCGTTCAACTTTCAAGCCTTAAGTGCAGCCCAGTCTTCCCAAACTTGCAAACATGATGATGATGATGATGATGATGGATGGATGATCAGTTGCCCAACTCCAGTGGACATTTGACATGAGCAAAAGTTAGCAGTGTGAAAATGTTATCGGATTAGATGCTCTGACTCAGTTTAATTTCAATTACACTGGAAATTTGAATTCTGCTTATTTCTTTTGCTTTTGGGGAAGGGTGGCTCCTGGTATCAACATCAAAGAGATTAAAGGAAGGATCAATCACTGATTGCACCCCAAGGCTCTGGTGCAGGGGTGGCCAAACCGTGGCAATTACAAATGGCGCATTGCTATTTTCAACACTAAAGTGATCTCAGTTCAATTCGTACAGCCTTCAGTAATGTTCAACTTCTCGGTGTCTGAAACTTAGAATGGAACTTGTGAGATGTTACTTTAGGTGGGTTTACAAACGTACGAATATTTTTATCGGTGTTGCCATTGCGCGTTCCTGCTCAAATGATCGCAAACACCGCGCACTAGCAACACATCATGTGTTTGAAGTCACATGCGAATGAGCAGCGAGCATTCGATATGGTAAGTCAGTTCTGAGTGAGCCATCATGGCGTGAAGTTTGAAGCAGTGTTTTATTGAGTGTACTAGTGTGGTTTTTTTATTGAGAGTGATTAAAAGACAGATTCAAGATTAAATATATATTACGTTTGTCAAATTTTGAAATGGTGTAAATTAATTAATTGAATTGCGTGATTGAGTTATTCCTTTTCCTCCCTTAAGCAAAGCAGATCCTACCCCTATCCCTATTTTACAACCCCAAACATGAAAGTAAGAAGGCAAAAAACATGCTTGAGTTGTATGGCACATCTGAACTCATCTGTGAAAAAATTGGTGCATGGTATGCTTAAGGTTGGCCACCACTGCGTCTGGTGGAAGAGCCAGGTGTTGAGGGTTTAAGGCAGGGGTGGGGAACGATGGCCCATTTATGACCTGTGGACTTCAACTTCCAGAATTCTTACTGGCTCAGGAATTCTAAAAGTTGAAGTCCACAAATCATAAAGGGGGAATCGTTCCCCATCTCTGGTTTAAGGTAAGGATAGGAGCCCTAAGAATTTCTGGGGGAATGTGGTTGATTAATATTTGGAAAATTGTCAAGAAAAGCCAGAGCCTTTGCATACCTATTACAATGACCTACTACAAGCTTTACTTGCACTCCCTTTATTTGCCTTATTCACCTTTATTTATTTTTATTTATTTATTTTATTTGTCAAACATGTATAAGATAGCAGTTGTCTGTATAAACATAACATAAGTAAAAAAGTAACGATAAAAGAGGACAATAGGACAGTAGGACAGGGACGGTAGGCACAGTGGTGCGCTTATGCACACCCCTTACAGACTTCTTAGAAATGGGGAGAGATCGACTGTAGACAGTCTAAGGTTAAAGTTTTGGGGGTTTGGGGAAGAAACCACAGAGTCAGGTAGTGCATTCCAGGCATTGATCACTCTATTGCTGAAGTCGTATTTTCTGCAGTCGAGTTTCAAGCGGTTTACATTAAGTTTGAATCTATTACCTGCTCGTGTATTGCTGCGGTTGAAGCTGAAGCAATCATTAACAGGAAGGACATTTTGGTATATGATTTTGTGAACTACATTTAGATCAGATCGGAGGCGACGTAGTTGTAAATTGTCTAATCCCAGTATTTCAAGTCTGGTGGAATAAGGTATTTTGTAGCGAGCAGAGGAGTGGAGGACTCTTCTTGTGAAATATTTCTGGACTCTCTCGATTGTATTAATGTCTGTTATGCAGTGCGGGTTCCAGACAAGTTAGCTGTATTCCAGAATTGGTCTAACAAATGTTTTGTATGCTCTGGTTAGCAGTGTAATATTGCCAGAGAAGAAGCTTGTCATGGGATTCTTGCAATCTCTACATGGGACTGTCCTTTAAGAGTCTTATGAAGCTACAGCTGGTTCAGAATGCAGCCTGATTAGTTATAGGTGTACCTTGGTTCACCCATATAACATTTCTATTTTAAGACCTGCAACCCGTTGCCAGTTGATTTTGGTTGACCTCTTTGAAGCCTTGCATGATCCAGGCCTGGATATATAGAGGGCCAACTTCTCCCAGTACCATCTGCTCTCCCAACAAGATTGAGTAGGGCAGGCTCACTCTGGGTCCTTTTTCTGAGAGACTGTCATGTGAAGGGAAGTTAATTATATTTTATTTTACCATCTATCTATCTATCTATCTATCTATCTATCTATCTATCTATCTATCTATCTATCTATCTATCATCTATCTATCTATCTATCTATCTATCTATCTATCTATCTATCTATCTATCTATCTATCTATCTATCTATCTATCTGAGACAAACAGAAAGAAAGAAACTGGATAAGGTGGTAGCTACCATTTCTGGAGGAGAGAACTGTTATGGGGTCACCCAGAATCCCTCAACAGTGAGATAGTGACATATAAATTTAATAAATAAAAATATATAATCAACTTCCCTTCAAGTAACAGTCTCTGAGAAAAAGGACCCAGAGTGTGCCTGCCTACCCAATCTCATATATATTACTGTATTAGGAGAGGGGGGAGGGAGGGGGAGGGAGATGAGATACAGATGATAGAGAGAGAGATGATAGAGAGAGAGAGAGAGAGATTTATACACACACACACACACACACACACACACACACACACACACATTTTTACTGATAATGAAAATGAAGGGAGACTAGTATAGATCTATTTCAAGCTATTTAGCTCTCATCAGCTAGCCATAGCCTTACTGGGATTTGAACCTGGGCAGCCTGCCTATAAGGCAGTACCTTTAATCTCTAAGCCACAGGCTCTCCTCCTGTATCAGCTTGTATGACAGAAAAGAAAAACGTGTGTGTGTGTGTGTGTGTGTGTGTGTGTGTGTGTGTGTGTGTGTGTGTGTGTGTGTTTGTAGTATGTATGTATGTATGTATGTATGTATGTATGTATGTATGTATGTATGTATGTATAGATAGATAGATAGATAGATAGATAGATAGATAGATGATAGATTGATAGATAGATAGATAGATAGATAGATAGATAGATAGATAGATAGATAGATAGATAGATGATAGATTGATAGATAGATGATAGATAGATAGATAGATAGATAGATAGATAGATAGATAGATAGATCGATCGATCGATAATAGATAGATAGATAGATAGATAGATAGATAGATAGATAGATAGACAGACAGACAGACAGACAGACAGACAGACAGACAGACAGACAGACAGACAGACAGACAGACAGACAGATGATAGAGATAGATAATGAGACAAGCAAAAAGAAAGAAAGAAACTGGATAAGGTGATAGCTACCATTTCATTGCCAAGAAAGCAAGCTGTGTATTTCCATGTCACTCAGAGCTGAAGTCAACCTTGAAAAAGAATTTAGCTTTTTACTCTGTTCTCAAACTAATAGATCTACCCAAACCAGTGTTCCTCAGTGTCTATGGAAATCCTCAATCATCCAGGTCATGGTTGTCCCAAAGGTGCTTTTCCAAAAGGCAACTGGACTTTCTTAGTTTTTCTTTGAAAACATTTAGTTTCTCATCCAGAAAGCTTTTTCAGTTCATTTCATTCAGTTCAGTTCACTTTTCCTCAGCCTTGACAAAAGATGTGTGGACTTCAACTTCATTCTGGCTGGGGAATTTTGGGAGTTGGTGCACACATGGTAAAGGGTAAGGATTACCAATTCAAATTCACAACCTATTTTTCTCCCTTTCTGTGATATTTACAGGGCTGTGATGCTGGATATGAAATCTTTACCTAAGAGGTCTCCAACCCCTGGGCCACAGACCGGTACCAGTCCCTGGACTGTTAGGAACTGGGACGCACAAATGACAGGCGAGCAAGCCAAGCTTCATCTGTGCAGGTACAGGATCTAGGCTGTATACAAAACCACCACCACCCAGTCCGTGGAAGACAATTTTTCTTCCAAAACCGGTCCCTGGTGCCAGGAAGTTCAGGACCGCTAATTTATGTGATTCAGATCTGTTGGGGTGAGAATGATATCTCATAGAGGCGATTTAGATCTTTTCTTGGAATTCAGTTAGACATAAAGCCAAGATTAAAAGTCTAATAGAAATATTTATTTCAGTACAAAAACAATAAATCCTGAATAATTACATCTTTGCTAAGAAAACACGACCGTTCAGGTCAACAGCTAAGGCAGAAGAGAATTAATGGTGGTTTAGAAATACACACATGCGCAAAGAACATCATATCACGTGTTCTGCTTATATTGGAATGTACCATAATATTAGGATAGGGGTGCATGACCCTGCATAGACATACAACTGACAATATTCACTACGTGACAAGATCCATTGTAGAACAGTGGCTTGCTTGCTTCCTTGAATCTCTTTGTTTCCTTCCCAAATTTCACTTCCAGGGGGGGTGGAAACCCTGCATTCTTCTCCCGAATCTTGTGGTTACACTGGGAAAAGAATAAACACTGGGAATAGAAATTATGCAAACATCTTCTTGAGAGTTGGCAGACTGTAAAAAGCCAGGCCACAAGGTATTGGACAGTATCCTATTAAATTAGTGCCGGGGGGGGGGGCAAGGGGGAAGGCGAGAAGAAGCTCATTTTGCACAGCATAAATTACATATGCGGTAACCAATTTCTTCAGGCATGCGTGAGAGTGTGTGCATGCATTTCTCTCCCAGCGCCCCTTCTCTTGGGTGAACTTTCCAAGTGTAAATAATTCACAGCAGCGCCAGCGAGGAAATAGCAGGTTGCAAAGGCAGAAAGGTGCTGATTGTCTGGACTGCCACAAAGACATGTCATTGCCGGCCGTGTCTGCAATTTGTCATGAAGTTATTATCGGGGTAGCCATCATATTTTGACAGAGGCAGGAGCCCACTTGGTTCCTTTGGGCTTCTGCAAAACCTAAAAGGAAGCCCCCAAATCTGAACAGTGCTAAGGGATGTTCTGGCTGTTGATGAACAGAGAGTTGAGTGGCTTTTCTATAAAAACTGAATAATGTGCTTTCCCAACTGATTTTTTTTCTTCCCGTCATTGTTCCTGTTGGCTGTACCATCTCCCTTTCCCCTCTCCCATTCTATTGTTGGCTTCCTCTAATTTTTTGATGCATTCTGCTGTAATATGTTTATGTAGCTGTAACCAGAGGCTGAATGCGTGACTAGTTGTTCTCTTTTTAACTGCTATTTATACATTAATTAAGTTTATTTATATGCATAAACAAACTCAGTGAGATATGATAGTTTTAAAAACGAAATGGGGGCAACGCACTGCAACCACGGGGGCCATGCAAGCCAGCAATGCTCCATTTCTTTTTCTGCCGCCATGAGACAAAATTCTGAACTGCCTTTGAATCCAATTATGTAAAACACTGGGGGTTTCGTTTGTAAAGGTTCGCACATCACGATAAGCCCTGGCTTCTTCCGGCAGTCGGCTGTTGAGCAAGGAATAAAGTTTCGGCTGCAGGCACGGGGAAAAAAGAGGAGCTTTCCCCCTGAGCCATTCCAAATTCATATGTTTGCTTAAAAATGAGCTTCCGTAGTAGTCCAGGGTTAGATAACGGATGGTTTAATTGTTTTAATTTGTTATTTTATTACAACAAGCTAACAGAAGAAAATGTATCTCTGCAATAATATTAGCATTGTAGGATTTACTTGGTATGTAATAAGCAAATAAAATAAAACAGAAAAAGAAAAGAAAACTCAACTACATTACCCCAAAGTCTTGTTCCTTTGTTACAAAAAGTTGTTGACAAACTGCGTGTATCGGAAATCTACAAGTAGTCCTCGGCTTACAACAGTCCATTTAGTGACCGTTCAAAGTTACAAAGGCACTGAAAGAAGTGATCTGTGACCGTTTTTCACACTTGATGACCATTGCAGCATCCCGATGGTCATGTGATCAGAATTCAGATGCTTGGAAACTGATTCATCTTTATGACGATTGCAGTGTCCCAGAGTCATGCGATCAGGTTTTGCGACCTTCTGACAAGCAATGTCAATAGGGAAGCCAGATTCACTTAACAACTGTGTTACTAATTTAAAACTTGCAGTGATTCACTTAACAATTGTGGCCAGAAAGGGGTCGTAAAATGGGGCAAGCCTCACTTAACAACAGAAATTGTGGGCTCAATCATGGTCGTAGGTCGAGGACTACCTGTATTGCTCTGAATCAACCCTGTTGACTTCAGTCCAAAATGTGACAATAATATAAGACAAGACCAAACTATATGAGTTCATGTTTCAACTCCTGAATTGCATCTTCAACAGCAAGACAATTGCAGTCAGCTTGTATAAAATGTTCTTTCAGGTGTTTAGTACATATAAAACACTGTTTTCTTTCACTATCATAACAAATAAACTAGTTTTAAGTTCTTAGAAAACTAATTTCACATTATTTAATTGCACTGCTTTAGCAGAACAGGATATTCAACCCCATTATTCCAGAGGTTGCAAAAATGAATATTATCTATTTCATCAAATCCTTTCCATTTCATGTTTTTTTAAAAAAAGTTATTAACTTAAAAGCAAAAATTCTTCCATAATCACCGGCCACTGTGGAATTTCACCAGCAGTACCATCTGGATCAAAGAGATAAGAAAAACCTCACGTTTGAATTGATTAAACTGCCTAGAAGCACTCTGAAAGAAGTCCAACTCATTTTGATTCTTTCCAAGTCAAAGGAATATTGGGAGAAATGATGTACAGGATCTTGGGATTTCCTGTCCATCAGTATCTCTCAGAAGGAAAACTCTCTGAAAACTAAAAGGACCAAGGTTGGTGTGGTAGGAGAAGCCGACAAAATAAAAATAAAAGTTCAAAAATTGGCCGAATCTGGCTTGAAGTAACAGTGAGAAACATGTAGAAAAACTTTCCCAATGCATGGCTGTGGGAGGAATAGTTTGGCTGGCAGTAGCTCCAGATGTTGTCTGCTCCTTTCTAAGCCCCCCCACTCCACCCTGGTCTCAACTCAGAGCTTGTGTGCTGCCTGCCTTGTGCTTCCCACCCTGACACAACAGAAGCAGAAACACGTTACTTTGCTTCGCAGAAGAAAACACAGATGCCTTCTTTGGTTATTTCTGGCAAAGGGATAAGAGAGATTTCCAAAAGTTACGCTCTGCCTGACTTTTCTCTGCCTTATTATTCTTTCCAGCCCAACAGAATGTTGGAAAGAATTTATGCTAAGGAGGCCAGATTCTGTTTGAACATCGGCATAAAGTCTCTGGAACAGTGTTTCCCAACCTTGGCAGCTTGACGATGCGGGGACTCCAACACCCAGAATTCCCCAGCCAGCGTGCTGGCTGGGGAATTCTGGGTGTTGAAGTCCACACATCGTCAAGCTTCCAAAGTTGAGCAACACAGTTCCAGAGACTTATGCTGATGTTCAGAGAGCCCAATTAAGGGTGGTTGAGAAGCCAATTTAAAAAAAAAAAACAACTTCAGAAATCACCCTTACACTCCAGAGAAAACAAATCCACCAATGCAAACCTATGGGAGAGGCAGCTGGCGGTCATTCAGAATGTTGGCAACTCCTCCATTCTTAATCCCCCCTCCCTCTTTCTTCCCTGTCACGTGACCCAGAATGGAGCTATTATTAAGGGATTAGACAGAATTTCAGAGTCACATTCTGCATGTTTCCCTTATCTTGTTAATCCTGCAAAAGTCTTTCTTTTTAATGGCTTTCTCAAAGCCATAATGCCACTCCAGAAATATGATCGCTGGGGAAGAGGAAACGGTTGTTAGGTTGCCAATGGCAGCCTTGCTAATGTTATTTGAAGGAGAAGATATTGGGACACATTTCCAGTTAAAAATACAATATTTGCCTTAAACGTATTTTCATACCCCCTTTTATTGCCTGTGAGCGAGGCAACAATTTGGCTCTTCTGTTTCTGCATTAAAAGTATTGGACTCCAATTGTGGTCCAGATTATATATACACAGGTAGTCCTCGATTTACAACAGTTCATTTAGGGACTGTTCAAAGTTACAACAGCAACGAAAAAAGTGACCTATGACCGTTTTTTCACATTTACAATCATTGCAGCATCTCTATAGTCACATGATCAAAATTCAGCTGCTTGGAAATGGACTCATATTTATGACGAGTGCAGTGTCCTTGGTCATGTGATCGTCTTTTGTGACCTTCTGACAAGCAAAGTCAACGGGGAAGCCAGATTCACTTAACAACCTGCAGCGATTCAGTTAACAATGGTGGCAAGAAAGGTCGTAAAAGAGGACAAATTCACTTAACAACTTCTCACTTAGCAACAGAAACCTTGGGCTCAATTGTGGTCATACGTTGAGGACTACCTAAATCAGTGATGGCGAACCTTTTATCCCTCGGGTGCCGAAAGCGCATGCGTGCGCACTATCATGCACATGCGAGTGCCCACACCCATAATTCAATGCCTGGAGAGGGCAAAAATAGCCTCCCCCGCCCCCGCAGAGGTACTCTGGAGGCTGGAAACGGCCCGTTTCCTGACTTCTGGTGGGCCCAGTAGGCCCATTTTTTGCCTTCCCCAGGCTCCAGAGGTTTCCCTGGAGCCTGGGGAGAACAAATATGCCCCCTGTCCCCTGGAGGCCCTCCTGAGGCCCTCCGGAAGCCTAAAATGCCCTCCCAGAGCCTCTGCGTGAGCCAAAAATCAGCTGGCCAGCGCACACATGCACGCTGAAGCTGAGCTAGGGTAACAGCTCACGTGCCGGCAGATATGGCTCCGCGTGCCACCTGTGGCACGCGTGCCATAGGTTCGCCATCACTGACCTAAATTATGAGATTGGGGGGGGGGGAACCCCTCATCCAAATTAGCATTAGCAACTTCTGTAGACATCTTGGTTTCTTGGTATAAGGTTAGCCAACAGCTCTGTCCTCACGAGGATGTTTTTGAATCCTTATTTCACCAAATGCTTAAGTCGGTGATGGTGAACCTATGACAGGCGTGTCAAAGATGACCTGCCATGACATTTTGGGTGGCAAACCAGCATTCACCAATACCCAATAAGTATTATCAAAAGCACATCCCATTCTCACACAAGTTTGTAGGCTGCAGAGCAGGGGCGGGTTGCTGTCGAAGTTGTTACTGGTGCGCTGAGCATGCATCGCCACATTTCATGTGCGTGCGAGCACACTAAAAGCACGCATCCCTTGTGCAATTTTGCTTCTGCGCATGCGCGGAAGCAAAAAATTGCCGAAATCTCGCACATGCGGTGTCCCCTCATGAGATTTTGCTTCCGTGCATGCGCAGGAAGCAAAAAAAGCCCAAAAATTCTGTAAAAAAGATGGCGACGCACGACAGACCGGTGAAGACAACGGACTGGTGTCACGCGCAAATTATGTCATTGGCCGGCCACTACCGGTGCGGTAGAGTGTACTGCACTGGTAGGAACCCACCACGGCTGCAGAGGCTACATGAGAATGGGGTATGATCTCACATGGTTTCTGGACTCTCCGAAATGAGTTTATTTTACTTGTTTTTCATTTTTGTAATTATTTGGTGTTTCTTTATATAATACATAGCAGCATACATGATTGGACTGTGTGTTTTTTAAATAAATATATAAAGAATTGTTTCTCTTTTGCTGGTGGGGGGGCAGCAGTGACATACCAGCTGAATCAAATTAGGCATTTTCTGAATTTTTGACACACCAAGCCCAAAAGGTTCACCATCATTGGCTTCAATCACGGCTTCCAGTGAGGTCTGAATAATAATAAGAGTCCTTCGGGAATTGGGCGGCATACAAATGCAATAAAGAAAATAAATAAATAAATAATATTATTTTTAAAAAGACAAAAGGAATTGACTCTTGTTGCAAGGGGGAAACCCCAGCTGTCTTATAAGTAAGCAGTGAATGAATTTGTATACGCTCAGCACCTCTTGAGCATAAAGTCTGCTATGCAGGAGAAAGGGAGGAGGAGGAAGCAGGATGAAGAATAGCAATAGCAATAGCACTTAGACTTATATACCGCTTCATAGTGCTTTACAGCCCTCTCTAAGCGGTTTACAGAGTTCAGCATATTGCCCCCAACAATCTGGGTCCTCATTTTACCCACCTCAGAAGGATGGAAGGCTGAGTCAACCTTGAGCCGGTGAGATTTGAACAGCTGAACTGCTGAACTAGCAGTAGCCTGCAGTGCTGCATTTAACCACTGCACCAACTCGGCTCTTAGAAGAAGAAGAAGCATGAGGGACACCAGCAAGAAGATAATTAAAAGATTAGGAATCGGTCAGGCGGGAAAAATTGAGACCACACATTAAGTTCCAGTTACAATGATTTGTTGCTCAGGCCAAGACAGAGGAATTTAGTCAACTAACAATCAGCACTAAATTGGCACTAGATAAGAGTTTAAGGGAATTCAAGGGGGGGATGGAGTTGGATCGCCTATAGCAGGGGTGTCAAACTGGCAGCCTGCGGGCCGGATGCGTCACTCACAAGGCATGCCTACCCCAGCTCCGCGAAGGGAAAAAAATGTTACGAAACATCAGGTGATGGCAATGTGACGCCGTGAGTTTGACACCGGTGGCCTCTAGGAACATAATGATTTCAGACTGATTCCCCTCTTCACTCTGCCTCTTTCTTTCTTTCTTTCTTTCTTTCTTTCTTTCTTTCTTTCTTTCTTTCTTTCTTTCTTTCTTTCTTTCTTTCTCTCTCTCTCTCTCTCTCTCTCTCTCTCCCTCCCTCCCTCCCTCCCTCCCTCCCTTCCTTCCTATTTATTTACTTACTTACTTACTTACTTACTTACTTACTTACTTACTTACTTACTTATTTATTTATTTATTTATTTATTTACATTTCTATGCTGCCCAACTCCCGAAGGACTCTGGGTGGCTCACAACATGCAGAAACATAAATAAAATATCAATATAAAAGATTAAAATTTAAAAATGCAGATTAAAACACCTTAAAAAAAATTACGATCATACAACAGTCATGGGCCGACCTCAACCATTGTCATCGGAGGTCAATGGTCCCAGGCCTGCCGGAACAACCAGGTCTTGATAGCTTTCTGGAAGGCCAGCAAGGTGGGGGTAGTACGGATCTCGGGAGGTAGTTGATTCCAGAGAGTCGGGGCCGCTACAGAGAAGGCCCTCCCCGGTGGGCCCGCCAGCCTACACTGTTTAGCTGACGGGACCTGGAGGAGACCGACTCTGTGGGCTCTCACCGGTCGTTGTGGTAGCAGGTGGAGGTATGTGGTAGCAGGCGGTCTCGCAGATAACCTGGCCTTGAGCCATGTAGGGCTTTAAAGGTTATAACCAACACCTTGAATTGTGCCCAGAGACCAATGGGGAGCCAGTGCAGCTCGCGGAGGATTGGTGTAATGTGGGTGTATCTAGGAACACCCACAACCGCACGCGCAGCTGCATTCTGGATCAGTTGAAGTCTCTGAACAGTCTTCAGGGGTAGCCCCAAGTAGAACGCAATGCAATAATCAAGCTGTGAAGTGATAAGGGCATGAGTGACAGTGAGCAAAGCCTCCTGATCCAAGTAGGTTCGCAATTGGTGCACCAGGTGAACCTGTGCCTACCCCTACAGAAACTGCTGGAGTCGCCTGAAGAGACCCATACAGCAAACTCCCCCACCTTCTACTCTGCCAGACCTTGAGACATCAGACTGATCAGATAAAGAGCAGAGCTGGTGTTTTAAATGGGAAAGTCAGAGGAAAGAAAGGAAGACTACTGTACTTATCTTAGGTACTTCTTATATACCTATGGCTGAGGTTAGAGAGTCTACAGAGACTGTTGGTGATAGATTAGCAGAAGAAGTCTCCAACTGCTCCAGCCACAACTATTTATGGTCTTGGTTAGGTATTTTATTTTGAATTTTACTTTGAGTTCTACTTTGGACTGCTAAAGAGGTAAAAAGTGTGGTTTTAAATTATCTAGAGTAGTGGAACGACTTGCCTCCAGAAATTGTAGGTGCTCCAATACTGGAGGTTTTTAAGAAGAGATTGGGCAACTATTTGTCAGACATGGTATAAGGGTTGGACTAGAATAGAATAGAATAGAATAGAATAGAATAGAATAGAATAGAATAGAATAGAATAGAATAGAATAGAATAGAATTTTTTATTGGCCAAGTGTGATTGGACACACAAGGAATTTGTCTTGGTGCATATGCTCTCAGTGTACATAAAAGAAAAGATACATTCGTCAAGAATCATAAGGTACAACACTTAATGATAGTCCATGTCACGACGTTTCTGGTTCGTCAGATGAGTGTCCATCCTGTGTATTTGTAACCTGAGAATTCTTATCTTCAAAGTGTCTTGTGACTGATTTATACGCATGTGCAGGTTTCTGTTCTTTTGTTCTCCCCTTTTTCTCTTTGCTTTCATTCCGGCCGGCCGGACGTATGTTTTCCTGGTGAGCATGTAGTCAATTATATATTTTGTGTTTCTTTTATAATTAAAATAATTAAAATATTTATTAGAATTGTAAGTTTCGGATTCTTTTATTTGAGTTAGCAGTCATGAGGAGGCTCGGTCTATTCTCCTCTGATTTATGGCTTCCCAGAAAAGGGGGGGCTACGGAACTTTGTTTTCATGTTCCCACAGTCCGGGTACAAATAAGCAATCAAATCATATTAGGAACCAGTCAATATAAATTGTAAGGATACAAGTAGCAAAATTACTGTCATACAGTCATTAGTGGGAGGAGATAGGTGATGGGAACAATGAGAAGATTAATAGTAGTGCAGACTTAGTAAATAGCTTGACAGTGTTGAGGGAATTATTTGTTTAGCAGAGTGATGGCATTCAGGGAAAAACTGTTCTTGTGTCTAGTTGTTCTACTGTTCTAGTCTATAGCGTCATTTTGAGGGTAGGAGTTGAAACAGTTTGTGTCCAGGATGTGAGGTGTCTGTAAATATTTTCACAGCCCTCTTTTTGACTCGTGCAGTATACAGGTCCTCAATGGGGGGCAGGTTGGTAGCAATTTTTTTTCTGCAGTTCTAATTATCCTCTGAAGTCTGTGTCTGTCTTGTTGGGTTGCAGAACCAAACCAGACAGTTATAAAGGTGCAGATGACAGACTCAATAATTCCTCTGTAGAACTGTATCAGCAGCTTCTTGGGCAGTTTGAGCTTTCTGAGTTGGCGCAGAAAAAACATTCTTTGTTGCGCTTTTTTGATGATGTTTTTGATGTTTTTGATGTTCAGGAGGCTTTCCTGAACCCTGGGGAGAGCGAAAACAGCCCAACGGGTCTACTGGAAGTCAGGAGGCTTCAGTGAGGCCTGTGCATACACGCGGGGGGGCAGCGGGGGGTTGCGCGCATGTGCATGACATTGCATTATGGGTGTGGGCATGCGTGCATACGCTATTGTGCGTGTGCACACCCTTTTGGCTCCCGAGCCGAAAAAGGTTTGCCATCACTGGTCTAGACATTATACATTGGCTGTCAACCAGTAACAGAATTTATTTGTTTTATTTGTATCCCACCTTTATTATTTTTACAAATAACTCAAGGTAGTGAATATATCCAATACAACCTCCTCCTATTTTCCCCACAACAACTACCCTGTGAGGTGAGCTGGGCTGAGAGAGAGTGATTGGCTCAAGGTCACCCAGCTAGCTTTCATGCCTAAGGTGGGACTTGAATTCACAGTCCCTTGCTTTCTAGCCTGGTGCCTTAACCATGACCAAACTGGCACCCACGGTCTATTCCCCAATATCATAGAATTGTTCGCTTGGGAAGGACTCGGAAGGAAGAACATCACACCAATAACTATAATCATTGGCAGAAGAAGAAAAAACATGCATCTAGCTGAACCCTGATTTGGATGGAAGAGTTGGAGTTTTTATTCTTCCTAATTGTTTTAACTATTTATAGTTTTAGATTTTTAAGCCGCCCAGAGTCACTTGGCTATGATGAGTGGCTATAGAAATTGAATACCATATTTTTTGGAGTATAAGATGCACCTTTTTCCTCCCTAAAAGTGGCTGAAAATTTGGGTGCGTCTTATACTTCGAATGTAGCTTTTTTCCAGCCCTAACTAGGTGCTAACAGATCTTCCCAGCTCTTACCTTGCAGGCTTTTTCATTGTTACTCTCTCCAAAGAATGTTTTTCCAGCCCTAAGTCTTTGCAGAATTTTTTTCATTTTATTTATTTATTTATTTATTTTGTGAGATTTATATACAGCCTCACAGTGCAAGCACTCTCTAAGCAGTTTACACCAGTAAGCAATGTATATTTATATTGCCCCCAACAATCTGGGTCCTCATTTTACCTACCTCGGAAGGATGGAAGGCTGAGTCAACCTTGAGCCGGTGAGATTTGAACCGCTGACCTGCAGATCACAGTCAGCTAAAGTGACTTGCAGTACTGCCTCTAACCACTGCGCCACCTCATTGCTCTACTTGCTCCGAATAAGTTTTTTTCTAGCCCTAACCAGTGCTAACTATCTTCCCAGCTCTTACCGGCTTGCAGGTTCTTTCATTGTTATTCTCTCAGAAGAAGGTTTTTTAAAGTCCTAACCAGGAGATAAAATAATGTGCTGAAGCTGCTCCGAATAAGTTTTTTTCTAGCCCTAACCAGTGCTAACGATCTTCCCAGCTCTTACTGGCTTGCAGGCTCTTTCATTGTTATTCTCTCAGAAGAAGGTTTTTTTAAGTCCTAACCAGGGGATAAAATAATGTGCTGAAGCTGACCAGACTAAGGATGCTAGCCAGATGAATACCTGGTAGGCAGATTGTTTTCCCCTATTTTCCTCCCCAAAAACTAAGGTGCGTCTTATACTCCGGTGCGTCTTATACTCTGAAAAATATGGTAAATAGATACATTTCAGAGGTGCCTAGTTGTCCAGAAGAAACACAAAGATAAACAGGAGTAGCAGGAAGCAGTGACAGCAAGCAGCCTGCTAAATGGAGGTTTTGTAACTGGGTTATCTCCCTGCTCAAAGGTCATTTTGTAAATGGGTAAGATGCAAGATAAAGCAGCAGCTGTTTTATGAGATGCTCTTCGCATCCCTTAGGTTTTTTGCATGCCATAAGTGCCCACTAGTCCCATAAGTTGGGCATCCAGGATGTAGATGATTATTGCTATGTCTGAATTTTCTGAAGTCTGAAGAGAAAAGAAACATTTCTTATCCCCTGCTAACTAGCTAATGGTTTCACACGGCCAGATGAACCTAAGAACTGGAATCTTAGCACTATGTTATGAATATATTTGCTTGTTTATTTATTTAGTAGGTTTAGAAGCTGCCTGGTTCCAGAATGACCGGGCAGCTTACACTTAAAGTAGGGAAATAATAAGAGAACAGTAAAAACAACCTAAGCATCCAGTCCCGTGGTGGGTTCCTACAGGTGTGGTTCACTCTATAGCACCGGTAGCGGCCCTCTGGTGACGTCACAGTACCGGTGTGGTTGGTTGGTGCTGCCTAAGCGCCGCCATTAAAAAAAATTTTTTTTAAATTTTTTAAAAAAACATTCTTCTGCGCATGCCCAGAAGCCGAGCTTCCTGCACTGCGCATGCGCTGCCTTCCTACCCCACAGTGAGTCCAAGCAGGGGAGGATGGCTGAGGGAGCGCGTGAGATGCTGAAAGAACAGGCGGCAGGAGCTATCTCCATTCTCCTCCCGTCAGCAGTCCAAGAAGCCACGAACGCGCAGTGATGATCCCAGGCATTTTCGCACGTTTGAGGCTTCTCGAGCTGCTGAGGGGAGGGGGAATGGGCGGCAGGAGCCTAGGATCATCGAATGGGGAGAAGTATTCAGGCCGGACAGAGCCTCCTAGAAGAACCGCTGCCACGGTCTTGCTGCTCCCGCTGCGGGGGGCTGTGTTGCGGGTGGGCAATGCCCCCCTGCTTCTCCGGCCGCTGCCAAGCTCCCGAGGCCCACGCCCACCCGGTCACATGGCTGGCAAGCCACACCCACAAAATAAGCCATGCCGACAGAGTGGTAGTAAAAAAATTAGGAACCCGCCCCTGATCCAGACAATTATACAACCACCATCTATCCAGGGATGGATCATGACCTTACCCCAAAGCCTGGGTGAATAGCCAGGTTTTTAAAGATTAGCAGGATGGGAGCTAAATAGATCTCTGGGAGGGAATCATTCCAGAGAGCAGGTGCCAAAGCACAGAAAACACACCTCCTGGATTACCATAGATCAAAGGGACCCATAGCATTACAGGATGGGCAGAAACTAGGGGAGATTGGTGGTCTCTCAAATAACCTGGCCCTATCCCATGAAGTGTTTTCAGGTGATAGCCAGCATCTTGAATTGCATTCAGAGAACTATTGGCAACCCAGTGCATCTTGCGGTGCTACGGTGTCATGTGGGTATACCAAGGCATGCTCAGCGCTGCCTGTGCTGCTGCATTCTGAACCAGTTGCAACTTCTGAAGGGTCTCCAAGGGCAGCCCCAGATAGAGCACACTGCATTAGTCCAACTGTGACAGGGGATTAGGACATAAATAGCAATAGCAGTTTCACTTATATACTGCTTCACAGTACTTTACAATCCTCTCTAAGAGGTTTACAGAGTCAGCATATTGCCCCCTAAAATCTGGGTCTTCGTTTTATTGACCTCAGAAGGATGGAAGTCTGAGTCAACCTTGAGCCAGTGAGAATCCAACTACTGCCGAGGTGGCACAGTGGTTAGAGTGCAGCACTGCAGGCTACTTCAGCTGACTGCTAGCTGCAGTTCAGCTGTTCGAATCTCACCAGGCTCAAGGTCGACTCAGCCTTCCATCCTTCTGAGGTCGGTAAAATGAGGACTCAGATTGTTGGGGGCAATATGCTGAACTCTGTAAACCACTTAGAGAGTGCTGTAAAGCACTATGAAGTGATATATAAGTCTAAGGGCTATTGCCATTGCTACTGGCAATTGGCAGAATTAGCCTGCAATACTGCATTCCAACCACTGCACCACCATGGCTCAAATGACCATCTGGAGGGACTGCTAATCTAGGAATGGGTGCAACTAGTGTTTCCAATGAAGCTGTGCCAAGGTCCTCTTGGTTACAGCTGTGACCTACCCTTTAAGAAGGAGTTGTGAGTCCAAGTTGATCCCAGACTGCATACCATCTTTCATTTGGGAAATACAACCCCTTCCAAGACTAAAGTGTCAATCCTGAAGCGAACCTGGCCAAGGCCATCTTTGTGGCTTCAGGGTTGCTACAAGGCAGAAGACGGGACAGGGAGGGGGGAATAGTTAGCTGGGGTGCAGTCAAAACAAAAAGTTTTCCTGTGAGAACCAAGGTCATTCCAACAGGTGGCTGGGAGAGGAGGAATGAGTAACCAGGGGTGAAATGCTACCGGTTTGGCCCGGTTCGGGTGTACCAGTAGTGGCGGCCGCCGGTGGTTTGGAGAACCGGTAGCGGTGGCAGTGCAAGGTTCCACCCACCCGCCTGGATGTTGCCATTTTCTTTTTTTTAACCCTCTGTGCATGCGCAAAGCCTTCTGCACATGCACAGAAGGTGAAAAAGCGTGCACGGCGGGGGCTCTCACATGCGTGGCAGCGACTTGCACATGCACGGCAGCGGTTTGCACGTGTGGTGGCAGCTCGCGCATGCGCAGTGGCAGCTCATACGTACGCAGTGGCTCACATGCACGTGCAAAGTGTGCGCTTCCAAACCGGTAGGGAAGGTAAGTAGATTTCACCACTGGGAGTAACCAGGCAACCGGCCAGCACCTCTATTGGACAATGTGAATGATGACTTGTGGAAAGGGGAAAACTTTCACTTTTTAATTAGGTGAAAACCTCAGAAACTTTCAGTCGGTTTTCACCAGTTGTGCCAATATGATGTGTCCAATAAATTGTTCTTTGAGGAATCTACCTGCCTCTGAGTTCTGTTCTGAATGGGTGCATTACTTGGATGGAAAGCCCCCAGACCAGGGCCCCCAAAACTCACAACCATTCACTCTTGATAGAATTGAACGTGTGTCTGATCCTTCCCATCTAGACTCACACATCCTGGAACAGGGCTTCTCCTGAATAATGAAAATGGGAGTCCATGTTGGACTCTTATATTTCACCAAGCTGCAGCTTATGCAGTTGTATAAGCCACAACTAGAAAATATCATATATCACGGATGAGGTTCCTCCTGAGATTTGAACAGCCCACACCCTGCTGGTGTTTTGAAGGGCCTTTAACACCTGGCTCTTTGCCCAGGTCTTTGAAAGGATAACTGCTGTTTATTCCTTCCTGTTCCCTTCTGGGTTTATTTTCTTTGCCATTATTGTTATTCGTCTTGTTCTCTTTTCATGCTGTTTGTATTATTCTCTTTTTTCTTTAAATGTTTTAATTGTTTTTGAACTTGTAATTATTATTTATTTTCTTTATCTGTGGATTTCAGCATCTTCGCTTGAATCAGACTATGTTTAAACTGACTATTTTTTAACCATTTTTTCCTCAAATTAAACATCCCATAATGCTCGTACATTTGGAGCTTTTCAAAAAAAATCCTGTTCATTTCTAGCCAGTTCTCGTTACCTCAAAATTGCAATTATTTCTTCTTCTTCTTTTTCAAATGCAAAGTGCTTTCAAAAGGAATTGTTACTCCATTGTATAATTGTTGTAAGCCACAATGAGAATCTTGGTAATTAAGCTTGGATATTAATTTAATTGAACGTTTGAGTCACCAAAGTTGCAAGAATCCGCATAAATTCTGTTTGTGAATCTTGTGTCACCACAGACACAGTAACTGGGATCAGAAATTATGCTAAGCTCTGCTTTGCTTAGCCACTTTCAAAAAAGAAAATGGAACGACTGGTTTCAAACACAACACTAAGCCACAAACAAGCATATCACTTTGATTTACATTTTAAACATCACTGGGGATCTAACATAATATAAAATGCAGCACTAGTTTCTAATAGAATTTGTTCCAAGTCTTACCTAAACTTGAGGGATTTTTTATGGTGATGGAGAGAAAGTGGGTAGTTGCATTCAGTGCTTTTAGGTGTGTGGGGAGGAAGAGGAAGCTTCTTCCTGTCCAGGTGGAAGAGACCATTCCATGAAAGTAGATCAACTATTTCCATTCTGAGGATTGGCTGGTTGGGTGTTTGGTAATCAGCCATACTTGCCATGGAGGTCATTTTCTGAGGGTTCCTATGAATTCCAAATTGCCATTGGTCCTCCAAAGTTTGGAAAGGTTATTTAGCATGTTGTATGAATAAGCCATGTTATGTTTTGATTTTGGTTTAGCATGTTATGTGCTATGAAGAAACCTGGTAAAAACAAATAATAGCTTAAATGATGGATAACTCCAGACACTGTCTTCGGATAAGGTAAGGTGGTCCTTGAGAAGATGCCGAGAAGTTGTTTAGCACTTCTTCTTCTTCTTGTGCCATATCCGTCATAGGACATTGGCGATCATGTTGGCAATCCTATTTTTGTCAACAGCCACACGAAAAAGTGCTGCTGAGTTTTGTCCAAAAAATCCTTAGATTTTTATTTATTTTTTTTATTTTTTTATTTAGTGTTCTTAATTTGCTGCCCTACTCCGTGAGGACTTTTGAAGCCATGATGTTCTTCTTCTCCCTGGATCTTGTTTGCCTTCAATTTTTCCCTGGAGGATTAAGTGAAGTATTTTTCTGGGTGTCACATCGCATGTCCAAAATATTCTAACTTTCTCTTTTTTATGGTTTTGATGATTTCCCTTGGCTTTCCCAGGCAACTTATCACCTCATTTCTGATTTTGTCAACCCAGCTTATACGTAACAGCCACCTGTAAATCCACATTTCAAATGCTTTGTTTAGTGCTAGATTCAATCTATCAATCAGAATAGAGCTAGAAGGGACCTTGGAGGTCTTCTAGTCCACCCCCCTGCTCAAGCAGGAGACCCTATATAATTTCAGACAAGTGACTGTCCAGTCTCTTCTTTTTTAAAAAAAACCCAATGATGAAGCACCCACAACTTCTGAAGACAAGCTGTTCCACTTGTTAATTATCCTCAGTGTTAGGAAGTTTCTCCTCAATTCCAGGTTGCTTCTCTCCTTGATTAGTTTCCATCCATTGTTTCTTGTCCTGCCCCTCTGGTGCTTTGGAAACAAAATTGACCCCCTCTTCATTGTGGCAGCCTCTCAAATACTGGAATATTGCTATCATGTCCCCCTAGTCCTTCTTTTCTCTAGACCAGCCAAACCCAAATCCTACAGCCATTCTCTATATGTTTTAGTCTTCAGGCCTTTGATCATCTTAGTTGCTCTTCTTTGCACTTTTTCCAGAGTCTCAACATCTTTTTTGTAATGTGGTGACCAAGATTCTGAGCTGAAGAGAGGATTGGCTGGATGGCCTATGACAGGGCTGTCAAACTCGTGGCATGTGGGCCGGATGCGTCACACCCGGTTTAGCGAACGGAAAAAAAAGTCATGATATGTCACGTGACGACACAAGTTTGACACCCCTGGCCTATGAGGTTCCTCTCTTGAGCTTGGTTGTTTCCTTGCAAACATTTTATTACCCAACTAAGTAACATCATCAGGGCTTCCAGAGGTCACCTGATGTTACCTAGTTAGGTAATGAAACATCTGCAAGAAAACAGCCAAGCTTGGAGAGAACCAAGGACCCCACAGTTCAACACTGAGCTAAAATATTCTGTTCTATTGATATTGTTGTATTTTTGTGGGGAGCTGTTTGTGTCATTTTTAGATTGTTTTAATCTAAACTGTTAATATGGTTTAGGTTTTATCTGTTTTTATAGATTCTGTGTGTGTGTGTTTCTACATCATTGAGAGACCATGAGGATTAGGTGGCTATAATGCATGTAAATAAATAGTCTCATTCTTTTGTTTATATGATTTATGTATAGTTTGAAACCTAACAGATTCCAGCCGCTGGGAAAGATGTCATATTTGCTGGCATATCTTAATGCAATTACATTTTTATTATGTTCCATTTATTTGCATGTGGATTTTAAACATCATAACAAGCCTTTAAAACTAGACAAAGGGAATTAGATTGCCTTAATGTAATTGCAAGGGCTTTTCATTAGTTTAATCTGCCAGAGCTCTTTCATTCAATAGGCAAAAGATACTGTTGCCCATCAAGGACTCACCCAAACCAGATTCAAAGGTTATTTAATATTGTTTATAAAAATAAGCTTCTATGTTCTCATTTATCTGATGGCATGAAGCCAAAATTCACAAGATGGCTTTGGGCCTATCATTTAGTGAAAAATTAGATTGGGCCCAAGGGCTCTCCCAAGAAGACTAAAAAAATAAATATTACAATGGCAGGTGTAATGGCATAATAACAGAATAGCAGAATAATAGAGTTGGAAAGTACCTTGGAGGTCTTCTAGTCCATCCCTCTGCTCTACCCATTATTACATGGGTCATATGTACCATATGTTCAGCAAAAGGAAGGGGTTTCATTGGTGCATTCATAGACACCATCTTGCCTTTTTTGAGCCCAATAAGGATGCCACTAATTGGGCTTGCCTTCCATTGTTGGAACCAATAAAGGAAGTCAAACCTAGGATTGACGTGTGAGGTAAACAAAGGAAGTGCTTATTGAATCAATGTTTATTTGTTGAGAGATGAAACTTGAAGCTTCATTTTGATACAGTCGGTTTTCTTTCCCTCAGGGTGGTAGAGATGCCCACCGAAAGCAATGCATAAAAGTCCTAGATTTTACAGTACTTCTGATACAGGTGAACATCAAGATGACCCTATTCGAGATGATCAAGTGTAACACTCTTTCCTCCTTCAGGTTGTTGTATTTGTGAATTGCTTTGCCTGCAAGAGTTTCAACAAAATCCACAATCTGTATCTTGCAAGTTGAATGAACTGGGATGGAGGATGAGTTAGGATAAACTTGCAATGTCTTCTGTTGTTCTTATAGCACCTGAGCTATAGAGCCGATTCCAGTGTGAACATCCAACATAAAAACCCTTTCACAGATTTCAGTAAAGGACTCGCCCCCTTTCATGATGTGTCAAATCAATCTAGTATTTCAGATGTTTATAGCGAGTTTGTAAATATCAAACCTCACCCTTTATCAGGTCTCCTTAATTCTCTGTGTGTGTGTGTGCACGTGCACACACACACACACACACACACACACACATATATATATAAATATCAGGGGTTGGTTCTAACTCACCACTGGTTCGCTTCCTCCCATGCCACGTGGCCACGCCGCGTGGGCGTGGGCACATTTCACACACACACCCATGCGCAGTGCCAAAAACCCAGGTTTTACACATGCGCAGAAGCCAAAAAACAAGATGGCGACGCCTATGGTGCCACCGAGAGAGCCGGTTCAGGGGCGTGGCCAGCCGGCTATCGCTCCCAGTTCGGCGAGTGGGGGGAAATTTTCGCTACCGGTTCTATAGAACCGGTCCGAACCGGGAGCAACCCACCTCTGATATATATGTGTACATATATTCATCTGATCCTTGCAGATTTTTCATTTTAATTTCCTTAATTTTTAAATCATAAGTTTAATTAATAAGATGGTATTTTTGTTACCATATGGTCATGTACATATTCATCAAACACTCACCAGTGCTGTAAAGTAGTCTCAAGGCTCAAATTCCAATGCTGTCATATGTGCTATTGTGTAAAAATTATGCATAGCAGAGTCCTTGATTTACAATACAGATAGTCCTCAATTTACAGCCACAATTGAGCCCCAAATTTCTGTTGCTAAGTGAGATAGTTGTTAAGTGACTTTTGCCCCATTTTATGGCCACAGTTGTTGAGTGAATCACTGCAGGTGTTGAATTAGTAACACAGTTGTTAAGTGTTAAGTTGTTAAGAATCTAGTTTCCCCATTGACTTTACTTGTCAGAAGGTCACAAAAGGGGATCACATGACCCCAGGATGCTGCAACTGTCATAAATGTGAGTCAGTTGTCAAGCATCCAAATGTGAATCATGTGACCATGGGGATGCTGCAATGGTCATAAGTGTGAAAAATGGTCATAAGTCACTTTTTTCAGATGCTTGGCAACTGACTCATATTTATGACAGTTGCAGTGTCCTGGGGTCAGGGGACCCAGAAGAAGGGCCTTCTCAATGGTGGCTCCCTCTCTGTGGAACATCATTCCCCCAGAGATTAGAACTGCCCCCACTCTAATTCTTTCAGAAGGCACTGAAGACCTGGTTCTGCCAGCAGGTCTTGGGAACCCGGAGCGGGATGGAGCCCATTAAATGGCTCGTGTGATTGGCTGTCGCTGGGGTGGGAAGTGGGGGGGGTGATTTTATTACATTAATTTATTTGATTTTTTAATTAGTTTTACTGTTTTTAAATGTTGTTTTTATACTCTGTAAGCCACCTTGAGTCGCCATGGACGAATAGGCAGCAATATACATTTAATAAATAAATAAACATAATTTCAAGGCTCTTTGTCCTTGAATGGTAAGTACAATACCATTCATTCAGTGCAGCATAATTTCAAATATTTTTGTCACGATGTGAATATTGCCAGTTGAGCACCTCTGCCATATTTCTAGGTTTACTGTATTTTCTAATCAGCAGACATGTGACATCTATTACTGCGCATGTGTGCATTCCAGGAGTCTCCTCCTTCCTTCTTCTCCTGTGAGCCTCGCCTGAGGCAGATGTGAATTCTTAGCTGAGACAATGTAGCTTAATAACGTTTATATTCTTTTGTTACTTTTGTACTAAAATAAATATTTTGTTAATTGGAATTGAATCTCGGTTTTATTTTCTAAGTAAGAATGACTTCAAGGAAGCAAGATCCTATATCGCCTCGATAGGAATAATTTCCTATCCGTCAATTTTTTAAACCAATGGTCATTAAGCAAGGACTATCTGGAGATGTGTATCCTCCCCCCCCCCAATATTGCTGTTCCATGCCAACTCTTGATTATATTAAGCATCAGCAAATTAGGGTGTATCCAATTTCTTTGTTGTTGGTATTAATCTACATTTCTTCCAGTGTAACAATGCCCCAGAAGTTCCACATAAAACTCTTGTGTTCAGCTATATCATGAGGAGTGAGGATATAATTCAGCGTGATCACATGCGTAACCACATTAAATGAATCGTACAGTTTGCTTCAGACATGAGGACTGCTGTGGTCCAAAATGAAATTTAAAAATAACAATACACCACTTCTTAGAAACCAGGCTCCAGAAGAAAATTCCAAAAGAACAATGTGCAAATGTCTTTTGTTTCAAGAAGCTCAATCTTTTGAGACCCTCAAAAGATTTAGATCACAAGCTCCCTGTCACGATGTGAATAATTGCCAGTTGTGCATCTCTACTATTTCTAGATTTATTGTATTTCCTAATCAAGCAGACATGTGATATGTTTTACTACGCATGCGTGCATTCCAGGAGTTTTGTCTCCTCCTATTTTCTTCTTTGAAGCCTCGCCCGGGGCAGACGTGAAATACTTAGCTGAGAAGATATAGCTTATTAAAGGTTTATTCTTTTGTTACTTTTGTACTAAAATAAATATTTTGTTAATTAGAATTGCATCTCGATTTTATTTTCTAAGTACGAATGACTTCAGGGAAGCAAGATCCTAAATCGCCTCTTGATAGGAAAATTCCTATCTGACACTCCCCCAACATAACCCACAAAGCCAGATGCAATTTCACATGTGCAACTTTTCCTATTTCTTGGCTATTTGGGGGCAGCCCCGATTGCACAGCACGCTGCTTAAACCACATGCTCCTTTTCCAAATGATGGAAATTAACTTTTGCCACATTGATCACTAACATTTCAAGAAGAAAAGCTAGCAAAGAGGGGGGTAGTAAAATATTTAGCAAAAGGCCAGAGAGGGTGTTTTGATGGCTATAGAAAACCTTTTATCACCACATTTTGTGGCCCAAAGATAAAACTATCAGTCTGCCCATTAGGTGCTATAATATATCCCAGATTTTGCTCACCAATTCACTAGCTAATGTAGCATGTAACTATCCCTGGGATTTGAAATGGATATTTCTAAATCAGAGGAAGTAATAGTACCACTTTACTGCACATTGGTTAGACTTTCAAGTTATTCTGTCTGGGCATCAGATTTTAAGACTGATGTAAAAAAAAAAAAACCAGAACAGGTTATGGAATGACAATAGGTCTTACAAGGAGAGACTGGGGAAAATGGAAACCTTTAGTAAGAAAATAGAGAGCAGCCATCTTCTGGCAGCTTCACCATATTTACTTATCACTTCCTTATCATATCCATTTTGCATTTGAAAGTAGAATATGTGTGCATGTGCATACATACAGTACATATATAGAGTTACGTTGTGTGCAATGATGTGAAGTGTCTTAGAAATTGGGGTGGGGAGCTAGATGTCTGTTAGAATAGATATCTTATTTTTAATAGCCAGGAGTGCTTGGATTAAATCAACTGCTGTTTAGGGTGGTTCAGAGCTCCAAGCTCATTGCTGAGATGTCTGATAGTTATCAGTGAATAATCTGGCTTGAAGGAATTAAGACTCACTTATTACTCATTAGAATAGGGGTGTCAAACTCAAGGCCCGCAGGCCGGATCTGGCCCCCGAGGTGCTTAGATCTGGCCTGTAGGGACACCCTGGAATCAGCAAAGGACCGGCCTGCGGTGCCTCTGCTAGCAAAAATGGACCTCTGGAGGGCCGCATGCGGCCTTCCCAGGCTCCATTTTTGCTAGCAGAGGGCTGCAGGAGGCTGTTCAGCCAAAAATGGAGCAAGTAACCTCGAGCTGCCCCCCCTGCCCCCCCCCCCTGGTCAAACACAACCCTGATGCAGCCCTCAATGAAATCGAGTTTGACACCCCTGGCTTAGAATGTTATTTTAATCTATCCCGTTTGCTTTGTTCCTTCATCCATTAAGACCACAAAAAGGAGTTCAGTAGTCAAGTTAAGCCTGCTCTGGGGATTGTGCTAACAAGTGGTGTGAAGCTGACAACTGCATTGAGCCACAATAAGGTTTGAGCATAACACATTACATACTAGGCACAGCACTTGTGTTTTGCTATCCGGTTTCTAATCGACCCTCAGCTATGAAAACTCACCTTGCATCTTTAAGACATTTGTTTTCACAGCGCAGGCTACCTCACAACATGGTTACAGAAAAAAGGTTGTGCTACACGTATCATGTTGAGCTCCTGAATGAAAGGCAAGACAGAAATCTGATAAACCAATACAGATGGTCCTTGAGTTACGACTGACGCGAAAAAGGGGGATTTACAACCCAACTCCAAAGTTTTGTGGTCATGCGACCATGTTTTTCAACAGTTTTGCTGAAAACTGGCACTTACTTCTGATTACAGATTATTAGAGTTGGAAGGGACCTTGTAGGTCATCTAGTCCAACCCCTCGATCAAGCAGGAGTCCCTACACCATTTCGGACAAATGGCAGTCCAATCTCCCTTTGAAAGTCTCAAGTGTTGGAGCTCTCACAACCTCCGCAGGCAAGCTGTTCCACTGGTTGATCGCTCTCACCGTCAGAAAGTTTCTCCTTATTTCCAGGTTGAATCTCTCTTTGGTCAGTTTCCATCCATTATTCCTTGTCTGGCCTTCTGGTGCCTTGGAAAAGAGCCTGACCCCCTCCTCTCTGTGGCATCCCCTCAAATATTGGAATACTGTTATGTCACCCCTGGTCCTTCTCTTTGCCAGAGTGGCCATGCCCAGTTCCTGCAATCGCTCTTTGTATGTTAGTTTCCAGTCCCCTAATCATCCTGGTTGCTCTCCTCTGCACTTTCTCTAAACCGCCCCCAAAGAAAATCTATTGGTTTGCTTAATAAGTGCACTCACTTAACTGCAGAAAGGTAATTAAATTAGTAAAATTTACAACCATTACAATATACTGTTATGGGCTAACTCCATTATGGTCCTATGTAGAGGACTACCTGTAATTCTGTTTAGCGTCTTATTGTGGGCCCAGCCAGAGAATTGGAGCTCATTATTAAAAGAATTTCTGCCCCCAAATTCTCCCAAGATGCCCGGATGATGTGCATTCATTACAAGTGTGCAATTTACAATTATAGGTATTCCTTGATTTACAACTACAATGGAGCCCAAAATTTCCATGGCTAAGCAAGACAGTTGTTAACTGAATTTTGCCCCATTTTACGATGTTTCTTGCCAAGGTTGTTAAATGAATTGTTGCAGTTGTTAGGTTAGTAATATGTTAAGTGAATCTGGCTTCCCCAATGATTTTGCTGGTCAGGTCCCAAAAGGTGATCACATGACTTTGGGCCACTGCAATCGTCATAAATATGAGCCAGTTGCCAAAATATGACCAAATTTTGGTCATATGACCATGAGAATGCTGCAATAGTCATATGAGTCATAAGCCACATTTTTCAGTGCCGTTGTACCTTTGAACGTCCACTAAATGAACTGTTGTAAGTTGAGGACTACCTGTGTGTTAATCAGGAACAGTTGCTTTCCAAACTTTAAAACAAAGATCCCAAAGAGCTCATTGGCTACACTCAGGAGCCAACATCCAATGCATGCATATTCTTGAATCATAGCCAGAATGGGAGCTCTACCTTGTATTAAATCCTTCAATTGGAAAAGCCCCTTTAAGCAAGAAAATGGGATTTTCTGTATGCTCTGAATTTATTCTATGGCTTATTTGCAACAAGCTTCATGTTAACTTTAACAGCCCATTTGTTTCTTTGTGGTTCAATGTCTTCTCTAAACCCAGAAAATGGGTTTAGTAATCAAGTGAACTATGTTGTGTGAACGAAGCCTATATTTACCCAAGTTGGGGACAAATTGATCTAATTCTGACTTGGTCTGAAGGATGGAAGTGGCTGCATTCACACCACTTTATAAATTTCCCAGGATGATCCAGGGAGTACCTGATGTGGCAACACACAACATACGCAAAGCTGCTACCGCGATCATAACACTCAGCCTGACAATCTCAGCCACTGATATAAAGAGAAACCTATAACCTAAGGAATGGCTACGCAGGTGGACTAAGAAAGTATGATCATTGACCTTTGTAAACTAATCCCTGGAACTTGGAAGCTGCTGAAGGATACTAGGGCCACTGCAGGCTCTTTGAAGTCTCATTGGCCACTGCAGTCTCTCCTCCATTAGTTGAACATGTGGGAATCAAGCATGAGACATTTGGCATCCAGGTGTGCGTGGTGACTGTACTGCAGTTTCTGCCATGCAAGTGTTTAATTTTTCATAGCATAGTTTGAGGTCGTGTTAAAAGCAAACATTCAAACACCAAGAGCTTGGGATGTATTGAAGGTTAACAGCAAAATAATATGCGCCATCAGGGTCTCATGACATCCAACTAGTGCAAAGTGCTGTTTTATTATTAATCCTTTTCATTAATATACTCACCTCTTTGAGCGGGTGGCTAGGAGGGTGGGTGAGCAAGCTCTGAAGAAGGAATATGCCTCCTAACTTCAACTGACCTTGCCTCCACATCTTGGTTTGTCAGCTTTACCCACAATCTTCTGCAGAATGCTATGCATTGCCAGCAATACTGGTGTTCTCCAGATGCATTGTGATTGCAACTTGTAAGGGGGATAATATATCTTAGTCTAGTATTTTGCTTCCCTGCAGAGACAGATGTATTACCTGCCATTACTCCCCACAACTGGTATTTGAAGGCATGGTGCCTCAACTTAAAGATAATCTTGAGCCTCAAGACTGATAGCCTTTAATCTAAAGCATGGTGGCTCCAATTCAGTGTTTGGGGGGGGGGGCTAAGCACGTGCCATGTGGAAAACCATTTTCTATTTTAACTTCCTTCCAATCATTGGATGATCCTTGTTGCAGTGTTTGAAGTAAGGGACAAATTCTTCTTCCTGTTTAATTTCTTCATGCCATGTATATGGCAGAATCATTCTACCTCCACCTCTTTTGTAGCTTGCTCCCTTCTTTGTCTTGTTAATTTTATTGTTAATATTTATGCTCTTATTTTTAATGTTTTACCTTGTTTCTCTACTGCACAGAGTCGTCTCTAGGCGAGATGGGGTGCATATAAATAATAAAATAAAACAAATCAGAAGCGTTTGTAACCCCTAGTCACTTTGATTGTCCACTTCTGTAGTTCCAGCTCAAATTACCTTCATTTTAAATATGGCGACCAGAACCATACATAGATTTTCAGCTGTGGTCATACCCTAGATTTATATAAGTGTGCTACAATGTTGACCATTTTTAATTCCTTCTTTATTTTTCCTAGTTGGAGCTTGTCATTCCCACAACAGTCATATACATCAGCCTCTTCACCGAGGTACCCTTTATGACCCCAAGATAATTTTCCTGGTTAGTAACAAGACAGTTCAGGCTCCAGCTGTGTATATGAAAAATGAACGCAGAGTGTTTTGCCCTCAATGGATCCTTTTATACTTACTTGTTCTGCTGACCTCTGCTTGTATGTGCCTTTTCTCCCCACCTCCCATTCCAATATCGGCAAGTTTCCCAGGACTCTTGAGAAACAGCCATGTCAAGAGATGCTTCAACTTTGCTCAGAGGCCGCCCAGCAGGTTGATTGTCAAGGAGATCATGATCCTTCTGAGGATCAAATCCAGTATTTTCACTGGCGAGTATCAACTTTCCTTCCCAAAGAGAAGAATAAGTAGACAGAACAAGGAGCCAGGGAGAGACTTCTGGAAAAATTAGAATCCTGCAGTCAGATTGGACTGATATCTCTCTCTCTCTCTCTCTCTCTCCCCCCCCCTCTCTCCCTCTCTCTCTTAAATAAAAATATAAAGTCCAGCCCCTGTATATAGCGGCTCCTGGTCAGGGTATCATCATCATGCCTGACCCCATCTTGCTTGCCCTTTTCTAATTTATATCATGACCCTTCGTGTAATCTATGCCTTGTTGTATCCTTGAGAAGAGCTTTGTTTTTCTTTGATGTCCCTGAACATCAAAGAAGTTGAGACAGTGAGAAAGGGAACAGGGAAGGGTTCGGGGAGTGCTCACAATGAGACTAGTAGCTATATCTCCCTCTTCCCTCTTCTATAGGAAAAAATGTATTTCCTCAATGAGAAGGGAAAACTGCTCCCAACATGGTGGTCAACTGATGGAGAAACCAACCAGGAAGATCTTCAAGCCCAAACATCCCACATGTAAAAACCAGGTAGGTTAGGAACTTGATCCCTCTTTGGAAATTAGATGGCTTCTTCCAGGAAGATTAATTTCTACTCTCGCCTGCTTGGAGTTAGAGGGTGGGTTAATACACAATTTTGGAAAAAAAGAGGTTGGAACTAGGGAGGAAGCAGTACAGGCATTAGAAGAGGAAGGTGGTGTTTAGAGTAGCGAGGGGGGGGCAGTCCTTTTTCTCAGCCCCCGCTCCCCAGATAGCAACAGTGACTGCCAGCCACTTTGTGGGGGTCTGATGGCAATCTGGTCTGAGGTTTCTCCCTCCCCACCAACCAGAAGACTGTTCCATTGTCTCCCCCTGGGCCGAGCAGAATCCCTGAATATTATTTATTTTAAAGAGTCAACATTTATTGTGCAAGGAAAGAAAAAAAAAAGCCGAGAGACCAAAGGATTGCATCGCCTTTCAGAGAGAGAGAGACGGGCAGCAAAGGCAGCAGTGGATGTTGGCAAGGCAAGGAGTAACATTCCCCCAAGCAACCCATCAGGTGCGAGGACCTATTGCACACAATGGCTCATTAACCAACAATGGCTCAGACACTCCCTTCTCTTGGCCTGCTTGAGGGTGCCAGTCAGTCCCCAACCCCACTTTAATGGAGTAATGGCACCCAGCCTGCTCCAGCCAAGTCTCCTTCAACTATACAGAGTGACCATAAGCCGCCTTTCGTAAGAGCTCTCCCTCCAAAAGAAAAAAGAAGAGAAAATATTTCATCCCATTCTACGAGATGTCTGGTTTTCCTGTAAAACCATTCCTGGTCGTGCAGGTGGGCTTGTCCACTGAGAGGAAGAGCTAGAGAAGAGCCCAGGAGGGCAATGCAATCTAGCCATGTCAAGCCCAGAGAGAGCATCCCCGTAAATCTCTCTCCTTGGCTTGTAAGTGTTGGGTCCGGCCCATTATGCAATCTCCTTGATCCTATGGATGTAGTTGTGCAGCTCCTCGGGCTCCTGCAAACCTATGTCTTGACAGACCCACTCCAAGTCCTCTTCATCTGCTATAGGAATAGAATTATAGGCCAGTTCCTCAGAGGGCATGGTGGCAAAGGTAGTAAATTTGACCCGCTTACGCTTGGAAGTGGGAGAATTGAGCGGGTCTTCGCTCTGGTCCCTGGTGGAGCCCCCAGAAGAGCCATCCCCCCGCCCGTGAACCTGACTCTGCACACTGGTTTGCGAGGAGCCACTGCTGTGGTGGTCACCATGGCAGCAGGTCTGCACGTTCTCCAGTGGGTTGCCTGGGCTCTCAGGCTGAGGAGAGAGATCATTCTGGGCCCGCAATGGTTGTCCATTTCCCAAGAAGACCCAGTGGTGGGAGTGGTCCATGTTGGTTTGTCCTTCTGGCGGGATCCGTTTGTGCCGGTACTTGAGTACAAAGACAATACAATTAATAAGGAACACCAGAATGGCTAAACAGAAGACACCGAGCAGGGCATACATGCCTATTTCCAGGTCTGTGAGTCCTCGAGAGACTTGTACGTAGCCAGTGGGAATGGTTGGGAAGTCGTCTGTTGGAAGGATGACGCTGGGTGCCCAACTCTCCTGACTTGGCACCAGAGGCCACTCTACTTCCACCCGTGGTGTGGTGCGAGGAATACTCTTCTCCCGTCCGGGTCTGCTAGGCGTTTGGACAGGCTCATAGTCATAAGTAGGTTCCTCCTCAGAGCTGAAATGCACACGGACATTGGCCAATGTGGTGGCCAGCACACTCTTGCGTTTGGTCTTCTGGCAGCTCTCGCAGATCAGCAGATCAGCTTTGATCAGCTCGCCGGACCCTTCCCCTTCAGCCCTCACTAGTGTGAAGGTCCGCTCGGGCACCACCGATACCACCGACTTGTCCTGACTTGTCACCACCAGTGTGTAATCCTTTGGGTCATACAAAGAGAGTGGAGCAATTGTGCCATCACTGTACGACACCCAGAGACTGAGCAGAGCTTCCTATTTGAAAAAAAAAAAGACAAAATTGTTTGGAACCACTCATAAACGTTTGCACAAGAATGTAATTTTGGATCTCCTAGGACAGGGGTCTCCAGTCCATAAGTCTTAAAGTTGCCAAGGTTGGAGACCCCTGTCCTAGGAGACCTCAAAGGACTTAAATCACAGACCATACGTGACCTCTGGAGAATAGAACCTTCTAGTTATGGAGAGCCCAGTTCAAAATGCATGCCTCCTCATTCTGTTCAATAGAAAATGATTTTCTGGTTTTTTTAAAGTCTTTATTTAAGAACTCTCCTACCTCAGGAACTACAGAGCATTCCGGAATATCTTTCCTTCAATTGATATATTTGGGCTGCCAGGACAGAAAGGTCATGAACAGTTGTCAAGCACAATTTCAGAAAAGCTTCTTTGCCAATATTGCTGATCAAGGAAGACATAAGGGGTCCTTTGATCTCCCAGAACCTGGGACCGCCAGTTTCAAAACCAGCACTCTCTCTCAGTCCTAATTCCCCAGTTTCCACTGTTTTCATCCGTCTGTTTCTATGTTTTATATAAAACCTTCTCCAGCCCATCACCCTCCAGATATTCTGAAATGCAAATTCCCATCTCCCCATCTAGTGCACATTAACCTGTACTTTTTTCTGAAACCGGTCTCTCTTTTGTCTGATTTATTCATACCCAGTCACAATATCTCATTTTTCATATATTCACCCAATATGGAAAACAATACTTTTGGATCAACGAAAGGAAATTGGTGTGTTTGCTTAAATAAATAAATAAAGAGCAATAGCACTTAGACTTATATACTGCTTCACACTGCTTCACAGCCCTCTCTAAGCAGTTTACAGAGCCAGCATATTGCCTCCAACAATCTGGGTCCTCATTTTACCAACTTCGGAAGGATCTACTTACCTTCCCTACCAGTTTGGAAGTGCACGCTTCGTGCTCGTGCTATGCTTGTGCTTTTTTTACCCGCGCTCCGCTTGCGCGCCTTTTCACCCTCTGCACATGCGCAGAACGCTTTGCGCATGCGCAGAGGGTTAAAAAAAGAAAATGGTGACATCCGGGAGGGTGGGCGGAGCTTCGCACTGCGGCCGCTACCGGTTCTCTGAACCACCGGACACCGCCACTACCAGTACGCCCGGACCGGGTCGAACCGGGAGCATTTCACCCCTGGATGGAAGACTGAGTCAATCTTGAGCCAGTGAGCCTCGAACTGCTGGCAGCCGGCAGTCAGCAGAAGTAGCCTGCAGTACTGCATTCTAACCACTATGCCACCATGGCTCATAATATGTCCAATTGCGGGGGTTGGCAATGCAGCCTTGGTGGATATCCTGTTGCCTAATGACATCCTGAGATGACATCTAATTGATGCCAAAATAAATAAATAAATAATCCAGAAGGCTGACCCTACTTCACTATTATTACAAAAGACAGAAAAATCTGATTCACAGGTAGTCCTTGATTTACAATCAGAATTGAGACCCGTTGCTAAGCAGGACAGTTAAGTGAGTTGTGCTGGATTTTATGAGCTTTTTTGTCATGGTTGTTAAGTGAGTCATGTGGTCACTAAGCGAATGCGACTTCCCCCATTGACTCTGCTTATTGGAAGCCAGCTAGGAAGGTCATGAATGACGATCACATGACCCCAGGATGATGCAACCATTGTAAATATAGGCAGGTTGCCAAGCTCCTAAAATTTGATTACGGTATGTGACCATAGGGGTGTTGCAACAGTCTTAAGTGCGAGGACCAGGGGTGAAATCCAGCAGGTTCTGACAGGTTCTGGAGAACCGGTAGCGGAAATTTTGAGTAGTTCGCAGAACTGGCAAATACCACCTCTGGCTGGCCCCAGAGTGGGGAGGGAATGGGGATTTTGCAGTATCCTTCCCCTGCCACGCCCACCAAGCCACGCCCACAGAACCGGTAGGGAAAAATTTTGAATTTCACCCCTGGCGAGGACTGATCATGTCACTTTTTTCAATGCTGTTGTAACTTCGAACAGCCATTAAACAAATGGTTGTAAATCAAGGATTACCTGAATTTTGTAGGGCTTTTGCAACCTACATTTATTTATTTATTATTTATTTATTATGGTGTTCTTATATGCCGCCCAACTCCCGAAGGACTCAGGGCAGCGTACAACAGAGAAAAATACAAGACACCAATTTCATAATATTACATTTAAAAAACAGATATAAAAATTAAAAAACACAATGTTTAAAATCATCCAATACTCACTCAACAACCATACATACTTGGGGGTGAGCTCGAGTGGATTAAGCTCTACCCCCAGCCTGCAGGAAAAGCCATGTCTTGACAGCTTTCCGGAAGGCCAGCAGAGTGGGGATAGTTCGGGTCTCTGGGGGAAGTTGGTTCCAGAGCGCGGGGCCTGCCACAGAGAAGGCTCTCCCCCTAGGGCCCGCCAGCCGGCATTGCTTGGCCGACGGGACCTGGAGGAGGCCAACTCTGTGGGCCCTAACCGGTCGGAGGGAAGTGTGAGGCACAATGCGGTCCCGGAGATATCCTGGTCCTAAGCCATGGAGGGCTTTAAAGATGGTGATCAACACCTTGAATTGGACCCGGAGACCGATGGGCAACCAATGCAGCTGGCGGAGTATAGGTGTCACGTGGGTGTACCTTGGCACACCCACCACAGCACGCGCAGCCGCATTTTGCACCAGCTGAAGTCTCCGGATACTCTTCAAGGGTAGCCCCATGTAGAGCGCGTTGCAGTAGTCCAAGCGCGAGGTGACAAGGGCATGAGTGACCCGGCTATTTATGTCACCCTTGCTAGGGAGGGAGCCTGGATGCGGCATTCTTCTTCTGTGGTTTCTATTTTATTTTATTTTTATCGGTTGCATCACATATTCTGCAATGGCTTTGTGTTTTCTTTTTGTACAGTTTACTCTGTAAACTGCTTGGAATCATTTGGAATATGTAGACCATATCTGATGTACTCTAGCAAACTATCAAATAAAACATTTACGAGGCTACGGAAGTCTTGTAAAAATTTCTACCTTCTCCCGTACACATGGCAGGCTGAGTTCCCACAAGAATCTATGTAAAGACAACATTAACCGATTAAAAAGCAATGATGTTTAAGCATGTTGCGTGAATGCAACTGCCAGATCTTTAACTGAGTTTGTTCAACTTATTGAGCAAACCTAGTGACATAATAATATATTGTGAGAAGAATTTTGCTGTAATTTTCAGTGATTTTAAAAAACCCCACTAAAATCCCCCCAAAAAACTCACTAAGCACATATTTCTCTGAACTTTTTAAAGATTCGGCATCTCTCCAATGAACTAGAGTTCCCCTTCCCCATCGATGCACAGAAAAATTCAGTCCCCTGTTAGGGACATTTTTGAGAAGCAATTTGTTCAGACCAAGTTCCATCTTTCCTGCGGCATCCTAGTTCTCGGTCTACAGAGAATATTCTCAAGTGAAGCAACCTCTCATCCCATGGGCCTCTCTCTGCAGTTTGAAGAGAACAGTTGGCCTTCTCTTTGGCCGTCTGTGAGAATGGGACCAATCCATTCCCTTGAACCTTGGGGGCTTCTGGGAACTACAATGTGATAGTACTTTCCTAAGAGTGGTCAACGTTACCTGCTTGGAGAAATTAAGAGTCTGCTGGGCTGTTGTCTTGGCCACAATGGTGTGGCTATTTCCAGGGCTGGCATGAAGGGAAAGGGAGAGGTTTGAGACCACCTGAGCTTTCAATTCCACAATGGTAACCTTCTCATCAACCACAGTCACTGGCGTCTCACCAAGGACAGCTTCCATAAGTGGAGAAACTACCTGTAGAAAAAATGGATGCCCTTATTGATAAAGAACTATGGCTGAGGATTCAGAGAATCAGATTTTTGGAAATGTGAAAAGAACCCTATTAAAAGCATAAGAAGAACACATTTCTGAATTAAATGGAAGAGCTTTCAAATTGAGCATTTTTTTTCTAATATAATGCAAAATGTTGGTAGCATAAATTGGGGACTGGAGACTGCAAACAATAGTGCTGAAGGGCAAATGTAGCACACAGACCTTATAGAGCTACCTCTCCCAAATGTCCTCTTATAAAAAAGTTGCTCCAATTTCACCATTTTTTTAGTTGACTTTTCTTTTTTTCCAAGAACCTGTTTAGATAATGGTAGAGAACTATCAAGATGAAATAGGCCCTGAAATATCTCTTTAAAAAAAAACCTATCCTAGCCCAGAACCTGACATTTTTAGGCCCAGCAAGTGGAAGAAAAGCATATACTGATATTCTTAGAATCAAAACTTTCATTAAAAAAAAGAGTACGAAAGGAATAAAATATACCTTGCATTGCTCAACGATAAGCAAGGCTTCATATATACTGCAGCACAAAACATGCATACAAGTCTAATATCACTGTCGTAACTTATTCGTATCATCTTTTTCCTGCACTGAATATGGGTTATCTCACATGAAGAATATGTTTTCATTTTTTTTTATTAAAAAAAGCAAGGAATACATTACAGGAAAAGAAATGCCTGTGACAGAACAGCTTCTGAGGTTTTGTAATAGAGATTCTGGATCTCGAAACTGCCTCCTGAGATCTATAGCCACATTTTCCATGTCTCCCTCTGGAACTGGGCTTCTCATAATAATAGAGCCAGTCCACAGATCATTATCACCCATTCATGATCTGTCCTTCACATAGATGGCGAACTTATGGCATGTGTGCCAGAGGCGGCACGCAGAGCCCTCTCTGTGGGCATGCATGCCGTTGCCAGCTGCTCTTAACTGGGTTCCGTCATGTGCATGCACACCTGCTCCTTTCTGGGTTCCGGCACGCGCATGCCAGCTGGTCTTCGTCGGAACGCCGGAAGAGAGCAGCTGGCTGGTGTGCATGCGCACTGGACCAGCTGTCCATTGTGCATGCGTATGCCGGAACCCAGAAGAGCAGCTGGCTGCCACGTGCATGCGCACTGGCCAGTTGCTCTCTGCACTGGGTGTCGAAAAGGTTAACCATCATTGACATAGACAGACAGAAAGTTCTTCAAAGGGTATTTTCTCAGCGGGAGGCCGACTGACATTGAGAAGCACTATCTTTGAAGATGGCAGCCTGGGATTTTTGCTTAGGAAAGCAATACAAAGTCAAAGACTGGAATTAATTGAAGTTACGGAGATTATGTAATATGTCATTCCTACTCCCAAATTCATGTTCACTGGTTGCTAAACTCCTTGAACCGACTCCACTGAAGTTTCCATTAAAAATAAAATAAAAGGTATTGAGTGGAAATATGATGCTGGATTGCTATTCTTGCTCTAGAACAGTGATGGCGAACCTTTTTTTCCTCGGGTGCCGAAATAGGGCGTGTGCGCGCTATTGCACGCACGTGCGTGCCCACACCCATAATTCAAAGCCCCTCACTTGCTCCACCCTCCTGCACATGCGTGCGCGACCCCCCCACTCCCCCATTTCCCGACTTCCAGTGAGCCCGGTGGGCCCATTTTTCACCCTCCCCAGGCTCCAGAGGCTTTCTTGGAGCTTGGGGAGGGCAAAAACGCTCCCCCCTGCCATCCTGGAGGCCCTTTGGAGGCTGAAATCGCCCTCCCAGAGCCTCCACGCAAGCCAAAAATCAACTGGCGGGCACGCACATGCGCACTAGAGCTGAGTTAGGGCAACGGCTCGTGTGCCGGCAGATATGGCTCCGTGTGCCACCTGTGGCACCCGTGCCATAGGTTCGCCATCACTGCTCTAGAAAATAAAGAAGTAGGATATGTTGGGTGGGAAAAGATTAGACAGTTTTGAAAACACTTTCTTTGCCTCCAAATGTATGAGACAATAATAAGCAAAGGAAGGATAAGTTTATCCTTCCTTTGCTTATCCTTCCTTCACTTTTGCCGTTACAACAGACAGCTTGCTCAGTCTGAGGACAGCTTGTGGATCATTTAATGAAAATCCGATGGCATTTACTGGGATTTTGTGCATCCGAGGAATGACATTAATTTCCTTCCTTCCTTCCTTCCTTCCTTCCTTCCTTCCTTCCTTCCTTCCTTCCTTCCTTCCTTCCTTCCTTCCTTCCCCCCATACGACTAATACAATTTTTTTTTAGTTCAGCACTTGATTAGCTTTTACCTTGAACAAGGTAGCGCCGGGCTCCCTGCCAGCTAGTGTTTTGCTATTGACCATGTGTGCCACGCGTGGGTTGTCAACCTTCATGAAGTCACTGACTAGGTCTGTGACCTCCACCATCCACTCAGGCCCCAACATGGTGACCACCTGATCTGTGCCCTCCGAGGAGGTGGTGTGGAACTGGGTGAACACTTGCAGGGTGGAATGCTGGTACTGAAGGGTGCAGCCCCTGCTTTGTCTCCGTTCTTCCTCCTCCTCCTCATCGTCACTCTCCCGTATGGACCTGTGAGAAGTCGAAGGACATTAGCATGGGAAAAGGATTTGGGTTGGCAGCTTTGTTTTAATGCAAACTATTTTCCTTTTCTTCTGATCAGTCTTCTTTCTTTTTTTCCTCAGATGGTCAGAAATCAGTTTATTGACCACCAAGAAAGACAACCATGAATTTAAGATAACTGCGCCTCTCCCCCCAAATAAGAATTGCAGATAGACATGAAAAGAAAGATAAACAAAAAATGACACCGAATGCCTAGATTCCTCAGCCTGTCAAGCGGACATTGCCAACTGGAGCTAAAACCAATCCTGAGAATTATACCCCTATCCCAGGGGTGTCAAACTCATGGCCCACAGGCCGGATGCATCACGCACAGGCCACGCCCATCCCCGGTTTAGTGAAGGGGGGAAAAGTCACGATATGTCACATGATGATGACGTGACGCCGCGAGTTTGACACCCCTGCCCTATCCCAAAGAAATGGATGGATATGATATACAGTATACTAGTATGCATATCTGTACATATTCCTGTCATGATCCAGACTCCGAAACATGGAGCCTCAGGGCAAACAAAATTAATTTACCACTAGCTGAAGGAATGGCTACTAATTAAACTTAATTTTTTGTTTGTATCTCATTTACAAAGCTGGTTGATTGCTATCTGTGTATTCCCTCACACACAAACACATGCTTACACTCATCTTCACACAAGTCACAACACTGGCAAGTACATGAAGGGAGGGAATAGGTAGGATGAAGATCCCAGAAGGGGGAGAAGAAGGGATGGGGAAACTGAGAGCCATCCAGAGTGCTCCACAGGTGTTACAAAATAAATTCACCAGGCAGTTTCTCTTCCCAAGCAACACTAATCTGCAGGTCTGCAGTCATTAGCATTTCTTGCCCATATGTTTATCTTCATAACTTTCTCTATCCTTACCATCGAACTGAAGGGAATGCCCTGCCCAATTAATTAAGTATTGGGGGGGCGAGAAACATGTTCTGTTGTCAGGTAGATAAGGTAGTCACTCTGATCCCACCATGGTGGGATCAGCCACCATGATACAGCCAGCTGGATCTTGAAGATGATGGCAACACAACACCCCAAAATAGAAAGGGAAATGTTTCCTGTCCTCCGAAGTGAATATTTCGGATCATGAATTGAACATTCTCATTTACTGAGCCATGCTTATTGCTTATACATTCGGCAGCTGACAAATACGAGTATCTAGTATGGAAAGTCTAGTAAGCTCAAGTTTACATAGCATAGTTCTCCCTATTGGCCACCCCCGATCTTTTGGGCACCAGGGACCAGATCTGTGGAGGGCAGTTTTTCCATGGATCGGGGGGGGGGGGAAGAAGCATGGTTTCACGTGTTACCTGGATCCCATGCGTGCAGAGAGGGGGCTTTGCTTGTTTGCATAGCCTGGTTACTGGCGGGCACGGACTATTAATAAACCTCGGACCCGGGCTTGGGGACCCCTCATTTAAGGCATGTTCTATGCAGGAATCCAAATTAAATTCTTCCCTTCACTATATAACCCCTTTTGAGGGAGATGGGCGGCTTAGAAATATTAATTAATTAAATATTCAAAAAGGGGAATCAGTATCTCTCTGGGTAATTAGTTCCACCGTGCTATTCCTCTCCCATGTAAGTTTCTTCCTAACATTCAGTTGAAATAACAGAATAACAGAAATGGAAGGAACCTTGGAGGTTTTTCTTCAAGCAAGAAACCCTATACAATTTCAGACAAAGGGCTGTCCAATCTCTTCTTAAAAACCTCCAATGTTGGAACATCCACAACTTCTGGAGGAAAGTCATTCCAATGATCAATTGTTCTAACTCGCAGGAAATTTCTCCTTAGTTCTAGATAGCTTCTCTCCTTGATAGCAATAGTAATAGCACTTAGACTTAACAGCCCTCTCTACAGAGTTCAGCATATTACCCGCATCAATCTGGGTCCTCATTTTACCGACCTCAGAAGGATGGAAGGCTGAGTCAACCTTGAGCCGGTGAGATTTGAACAGCTGAACTGCAGCTAGCAGTCAGCTGAAGTAGCCTGCAGTGCTGCACTCTAACCACTGCGCCACCTCGGCTCTGATTAGTTTCCATCCATTGTTTCTTGTCCTGCCTTCTGGTGCTTTGGAGAATAGGTTCACCTCCTCTTCTTTGGGGCAGCCCCTGAGATATTAAAACACTGCTATCATGTCATCCCTAGTCCTTCTTTTCATTAAACTCGACATACCCAATTCTTGCCACCGTTCTTCATGTTTTAGCCTCCAGTCCCCTAATCATCTTTATTGCTCTTCTCTACACTCTTTCTAGAGTCTCAACATCTTTTTTATATTCTGGCGACCAAAACTGGATGCAGTATTCCAAGTGTGATCTAACAGTTAGACTCTGCCATCTTAATATCCATGTTTCTGTGTCTGCCCTATGGTATGAGAGAGAATAGATAACTGTGAGAGATGATGCCCACGGAGGAGAAAGTGGTATGAAGGACTACAATGAGGCAGCAGCTTCCCACGAAGGAGGAAGCACATCCCAGCAGGAGAAGGGGGAAGCAAGAGGCAGCACAACCCAGAGATGGATAGGAGACACAGAAAGAGAGTTTGAATAGCCACACAATAGAATCTCCTAGGGCCGTGATGGCGAAACTATGGCACGTGTGTCACAGGTGGCACGCGGAGCCATATCTGAGGGCATGTGAGGTATTGCCTTATGTCAGCTTCAGCGCGCATGTGCGCGCTGGCCAGCTAATTTTTGGCTTTGGGGAAGGCCGTTTTTGCCCTCCCCAGGCTTCAGGAGGCTTCCCTGAAGCCTCCGGAGTGCAAAAAACAGCGCAACAGGCAAACCGGAAGTTCGGAAAAATGGACTTCCGGTTTGCCCGTTGGGCCGTTTTTCGCACTCTGGAGGCTTCAGGAAGCCTCTTGAAGCCTCCAGAGTGCGAAAAATGGCCGAACCGGAGCGGCGCATGCACGGGGATTCGCACACGTGCAGTGTGGTGTGCATGGGGGGTTGTGTGCTTGCACGCGTGCGCTAGCAGGTGCGCGCACTCCCATTTTTGGCATGCAAGAAGAAAAAGTTTCGCCATCACTGTCCTAGGGTTTATCCACTTGGTTGAGGGTAGTAAGGGTTGACTTTGGCAACGTTGGTGTCCAGCTAAGCCCAAGAATGACCTGGAACAGTTCATCCAGAGTTTTGCTTGCACATAACAGATGGTATGTTGCCAAACTGAATCCTTACCACCCTCAGCCTAACAGATATAATATATCCAGGAGATTCTAGGAAGTACCTATCTAAACTCTCTTTCTTTGTCTCCTGTCCATCTGTGGGCTGTGCGGCCTCTCGTCTCCCCACTTCTCTTTCTGGAATGTGCTTCTTCTTTGCTGAGAAGCTGCTGCCTCACCGCAGTCCTTCACACCACCTCCCTCTCCGTGGACACCATCTCTCACAGTTATTCTCTGTCATCCCAGAGGGCAGAGACAGAAACATGGATATTAAGATGGCAGATTCCAACTGAGTGTTAGGAAGAAACTTACATGGAAGAGTAATTGCGGCGTGGAACTAATTACCCAGAGAGATAATGATTTCCCCTTTGTTGGATAAACCAGCTCACCTCCACAGACGTCATCTCGCACAGTAACTGTCATATCCCCACTCGGTCTTCTCCTTCCAAAGCTAAACCTGCTCAGATGCTTCTATCTATCTCGACTAAATTTCTATTCCACTAATCCTCCTCCTCTGAAGTTGTTCCAGTTTCTTTAAATCCCTGTTAAAAGTACAGAGCCCAAAACTAGCCTACCTCCGATCAGGTAAGATGGGAACTCGCCATCCTTTCACTTGGCTGAGGCGTGGGTCAGACAGCTCAATATGAAGAGGGAGTTTGGGGACCCAAACAGTCATCTCCAAGAGGGCACTGAGGTGCTCATAGCTGAAGAAGACACCTGCATTCATGGATCCTCTAGACTCCTTGCCACTCACAAAGACATAGTCACAGCTATTGGATACCTATAGAAAAATGGGGAGGAAAAGGAAGACATGTGGAAAAATGAGGAGGAAAAAGAAGACATTCCACACTTTTATGGATTTTGAAGACTTTGAAGTAATTTTCCCCCAAAAAATTACCATCAAACAAGGCACAGTTTCTAAACTGCCCTCTTACATGGCTGCCGATTGTTTTAAAGCATTTGTGTCACGTCTGTAAGAAAGAGGGAAGGGGGGGAGGAGAGAGAAGATGGATACTTAAGTAAAGAAATAATAGCAACAGCACAGATTTACCGAAGCCTTTCTTGAACCACACTAATGACCAAATAAAAAACAGAACCAGAAAAAGAAATGGTTTGGAAAAACATTTCCATTATAACTGATCGATATGCATATTGGCTAAGTAAACAATGCCCTTCACTAGGGGGGCAGGCAGTTAAGGATACTGCATAATTTCACATGCATTTGAACTCTAAAGTGGCTCAGTTAAGAGACAATTTTTATTATCGGCATGCTATAGCCTTTACTGTGGCAAATAAGCAGGCCGAAAGCTGTGAACTCTGCATAGTCTGCTCCCTCAACTCTGATGATTTATTTATGTCCTAACAAGTGAACATTTTGAATGTAAATGTTGCAGGAGGGAAGGTCCTGGGACAAACAATAATGAACCAGGCCCAAGAGGCATAATTTTGTCCCATCACCTGCATCCCAACTACTCCTAAAACTGACTGACTATACAAGGTTTGTGCCCCAGTTAAAACGGATTGTTCTGATGGGATGCCAATCCTACTGAAGTGTTATAATCATTCAAAACCAAATGAAATGCATAACACTTATAATAACTATTAGAACACATCGGTATGTATCAGGGGTGGGTTCTAACTTACCTCGCTGCCAGTTTGCTTCCTCCCGCACTGCATGGCCGCACCTCATGAGCAGTGCCAAAAAATAAAAACATACACACAAAAAAGAAAACAAGATGGCGATCGCATGCACAGTGCCGGATACTCGGCTTCTGCACATGCTCAGAAGAAAAAATAAATTAAAAAAAATCAAAAAAAATCAAAAAAATTTAAAAAAAAGATGGCGGCACCCACGGACTGAATCGGTTCCGTGACGTCATTGTGACATCACCAGTGGGTCACTACCGGTTCGGGCGATAGAGGCGGGAGGAACTCGCCTCTGGTATGTATCATGTAAGCACTTTGTGGAGTTGGGAATTGAAAACAGCAAATCCTTGCAGTTATGTTCCTATCGGAGATGGGTGCATCTCCTGTTCCTTCACCCAGGGATATTTTCTGAGGTTTTCCAATTTGTTTCAATATATTTGGTGTGAGAGAGATATCAAGAGCCAAAAATTCCCAGTGCAGAAATGACAATAATACTTTGCTTCAAGCAGGGGTGAAATTCAAAATTTTTCCCTACCGGTTCTGTGGGCATGGCTTGGTGGGCGTGGCAGGGGAAGGATACTGCAAAATCTCCATTCCCACCCCACTCTGGGGCCAGCCAGAGGTGGTATTTGCCGGTTCTCCGAACTACTCAAAATTTCCACTACCGGTTCTCCAGAACCTATCAGAACCTGCTGAATTTCACTCCTGGCTTCAAGGCCATAAAGTAAAGGGAAGGAGTTTGTTGAAAATATGGGAAAGGGCAGGTGAGTGCAGGTGAAAACAGAGGACTTCTGAATCCAGTCTAGAGAGGCTGTCACCTACAGAACAGTTGGTTGAGGGAACATCCTCATAACCTATCAACCTCTAGCAAACTAGTAAGAGATGTTCACTAAAGACCAGAGAACTGGATTTTTTGGAAAACTCATCACTCTCCAAACTCAACAGATCAGGATGGTTGATCTAAACAACAACTAGGAAAATCAATAATAGGTTGAGATCAGTTGGAAATGCTGACTTTGGAAAATCTGTTTGCTCTGAGAATGGTAGACCCTAATTTGGAGATACCTGTATTCACACTCACAGTGAGGTGAGACAAGTCATTTAAAATCTTTAGAATGGCTTAAAAGGGAATCTGCTTGCTCAGAAAAAAGCAAACAAGGATAGGAAGCATCCTAAAATCCAAAGGGCTGTCAAAGAACACTGTGATTAAATCTACCCACCATGTTAACCATTTTATTTGAGCACCTATCACAAATTCTCAAAATTTTGCATTATCACCACTGAGTCATAAAGGTTGATGAGCCCTCTGTGAGAAAGAGATAGCTAAGAAAATACCAAGGAAAGAAGATTTAGGAGTTAGAAAATAGTAATAAATCTGTATAAATGTATTCGACACAAATATAGCAATAGCAACAGCACTTTTCTTATATACCGCTTCATAGTGCTTTACAGCCCTCTTTAAGCTGTTAACAGAGTTCAGCATATTGCCCCCAACAATCTGGGTCCTCATTTTACCGACCTCGGAAGGATGGAAGGCTGAGTCAACCTTGAGCCTAGTGAGATTTGAACAGCTGAACTGTTGAACTAGCAGTCAGCCTGCAATGGCTGCATTTAACCACTGCACCACTTCAGCATTGTAAATGTATGTTTACAAATTAGTATATTAATATATTAGTATGTATAAAGGATAATGGAACCACATGTATAGATATATAGATGTAAAGGAAAAAATGGATATATAACGGATGTATACCGATGCGGAAATGTTGTAAAGAGGAAAACTGTTAAAAACTTTTAAAAACTGTGTAATAAAAATTATATTTAAAAAAAGAGAGAGAAAGAGATAGCAGCCAGTAAGGATTGGGGTGTTGGGGTAAATGTGGTCTCTAGGTAGTGGAACCTTTTTCAAATCCCGAACTACAACATGGATGTTGTCATGAACAGAATAATCAGAAACAGTTGCCCCATGAAAAAGGTCCTTGGGCTCTTGAAAGAGGAGACCAGATGTTTTCTGTTCATGGTCCTAGTGGATCCCCAAAGTGTCCACTTTGCAGTTTTGGATGTGTTGTGATCTTGCAATGATTCCTATAATTGCATGTGGTGGCCAAGGCTAGGCAGGCACCATACAAGCTAAAGGGAAGGCTCCAAAGCTCCTAGAATCCAATAGATCTTGCTAATGTAACTGGGTTGATTTGGGGACTGGACTACTCTAGCATCTTCTAATAGGGCTACCTTTGGGGCAACAGCATCCATGGTATCTCATGTCTATGTAAGGTCAAAGCGGACAAGATGGTAAACTGAAGGCTTACATCACAATATTCCATGTACCACTTAGCCCAAGGATCCCCAAACCTGGCAACTTTAAGACTTGTGGACTTCAATTCCCAGAATTCTCCAGTCAGCTATGCTGGCTGGAGAATTCTGGGAGTTGAAGTCCACAAGTCTTAAAGTTGCCAAGTTTGAAGACCTCTGACTTAGCCCATTCTGGCCCACACAGAGAGGAGCAGACTTTACAGCTTTGGAAATTGCAGGAATTTCCAAAATAGTTTATTAGTGGACATGAATTATTAAGAGCGAAGAAAACTTTTAAGAGTCAGTCTCCCTCTTTTATGTTCAAATGCTATTAAACAAGAACATAATAGATGGGAGACACAGATCATTCCTTTTAAGCTTCTTCTTTTTCTGCTTCTTCCCCTGGACCAACGAAACCATCTAATGGTAATGCATTTCCTTGGCAAGAGCTTTTCTTTGTGGTAATTTTGAACACTTAAAATAATATTACTTTCAGTTTTACGAGTAGCTAATAGACATCTTGCTATATAGGGCACCTCAAGCTCCTGAAAAAAAAAGATGGGATAGAAATCAAATGCATTAATTTACATTTTATGCCCATTCCCAAGATGGCAATAAAATGGATTCCTCCCCTGATGCCAAACAACCAAGAGGACGCCCTAAAAATACATGGTGAAGAACATTCATAGACGACTTAGAGCAGGAGTGTCAAACTGAAGGCCCGGGAGCCAGATCTGGCCCATGGGGTGCTTAGATCCGGCCTGTGGGGCCACCCTGGAAAGAGTGAAGGATCGGCCAGTGGTGCCTCTGCCAGCGAAGACAGGCTCCTGAGCTCAGTTTTCGGCTGGGACAACCTCTTGCAACCCTCTGCCAGCAAAAACGGAGCTCGGGAGGGCCGCATACTGGAAAAACCCTTGCTGCCCAATAGGCTACATAGCACAGGTGGATCTAATGTTAATACTAATGCTAAACCAGCCATTTGGTTCACAATTACTTTACAACCCTCCCTCTTTTTCCGTCCTAGCATCTCTGATGTTCACTATGAATAATAGCACGTTCTCACAGTTGTGTAACAGGTCGGAATACTGACTTATCTTGCCTGGTAGTGTCTATTCTGACTGGCACTTGGAGAGAAAGAAACGTTTTCACAGTTTTGTTCTCTGTGATTCTTTAACTAGAGAGGGACGGGCAATTGAATCTGAAACATCTACCATGCAAAACAGGTGGTCTCCCATTGAGGAATGGGCTGTCTCTCAGGAGGTTTCAAGCAGAGACCAAAACTGCTGTGAAAATCACAGCTCTCTTCACTTAAATCTACTCCCTGCCCTTCATTCGGATGTATTTTAATTGGAATTTAACAGTTAAAGAGAGTTTATTATGATAATGTGTTTGCCTGGGTCTGTGTCTCTGCACATATGTGTGGGAAATAGAGCTGCTAGGGTCTATTTCCTCTTATTCCCATGGGGCTACTTAAGCTTGGTTTCGACATCCAAGAGACACAAGCTCAGCATGTCTGGAAAGACAACCCCAGCTTGGCATCAGAATAAAAATGAGCCCTGAAATGCACTTCTGGATACTGTGTCATTCATCAAAATAAAGATGCTGGGCTGTCACTTGCATCCCTTACGCTAATAAACACACCGATCAGCACAAACCAGTAGAGATTTTCCCAGTCTCTCAGAGCCTGAGAATGCAAATACTATAAAATTAATACCATCTTCACTCCAAGATGCCTAAAAAACAACTCCTTCCTGTGGCTCTTGGTTGTGGCCTGTCGGCCGCCAGCCACTTCAGCAGCCAAATCAGAGGAGGAGGAGGCATGGGAGTTAGGATAAGCATCAAGGCAACCTGAGAGCTCCGATGGGGGGGGGAGAGGGAGGGAGGGAGGGAGGGAGGGAGGGAGGGAGGGAGGGAGGGAGGGAGGGAGGGAGAGAGAGAGAGAGAGAGAGAGAGAGAGAGAGAGAGAGAGAGAGAGAGAGAGAGAGAGAGAGAGAGAGAGAGAGAGAGAGAGAGAGAGAGAGAGAGAGAGAGAGAGACTGGGCCATCCGTCAGCCCTCAGATGGAGAGTCAACAGCCCCCAGGTCTGGAAGTGGCTGATGAGGAAGAGCTGGGTTCAGTGCCCGATGCACGGATGTGCAGAAGGCAGAGGAGAGGAGAGCAGTGGAAATACGTGGGCCGATCCTTGGGAAGGAAGAGCCACAGCTGCTAGCGAAGCCCCACCCTAGCTCTGGGGTAAAAGGCACGGGGCGGAGATGAATAGATGTGGCAGACAACTATTCATCTTCTGGCCGGACGGACTTGTTAATTAAAGGAATCTTTGAGTTAACTTCAGAAGGTTTGTCATGTTTGGGGAGCTGGCTCAGAACACCCTTTCTTGCTCTAGTTCAGTGTTTCTCAACCTTGGCAGTTTGAAGATATGTGGACTTCAACTCCCAGAATTCCCCAGCCAGCGTTGCTGGCTGTGGAATTCTGGGAGTTGAAGTCCACACATCTTCAAACTGCCAAGGTTGAGAAACACTGCTCTAGTTGCTAATAAATGCAGCCTTTAAGGCAATCTAGACAAACCTGTCGTTGCTTATGTTCTGCTCAGGCAACATATCCAGAATGGGTGAGGAAATATTTTTACCTAGCAGCAAAAATTTGCACAGGAAGGAGGGGGAAAGAAGCATGCTCATGAGGATTGCAGAGAATCTTGTGGTAAGTTTTAAGAAATTGAGTGCAGGCTATTACTGTTGTTATTATTTGCAAAAAAAAAGAGGAGAGTGATGATTGAAAACATCCAGCACAGCATACTGGGAAATGAAAATGTTCACCTATTGTATTATTATTATTAAGCATGTTGTGCAAACACAGCCTAGTAGGGATCACTGTGTTTGCTGACCTTTATTTTGAAATTAGAAAGGCAAAAAAGTGATGTTAATGCAAATGGCTATTTCCCCCACCCCCATCAAATTTCAGCAATGTGGTCTTAGAACTTGGATGACACAAGTGCCTCCATAATTAGATTCGTGGAACATGCAGCTTCGCTCACATTTTCTTAAGAGTAGCAATATTAGTTGTTCCTTCTTCCAGAATGGTATTGAGTGTCAAAATCAGCATAAAGCTGTTACATGAGGCAAAATGAAATAAAAATTAGGAACTTCCAAATCACACCAAACATCTCTAGCAGTTTCCCAGGAGGTTGAACGAAAGCCAGTAAGTAACATTTGCAGGATTTCTCAAGCAGAGAAGAAATGGTTTCCAGATTCTAACCTAGCTCTATAAGCCATTCCTAGAAATATAATAAGCATCAGATATGACTTGGAGCTCTTCAGTTCACACAACACAACCCACATTCAATCATTTCTCTGTTAGTTATCTCTCTTCTCTTCAGGTTTTTGCACAGCTTCAAACAAAATCATTTTACCTTTTCCTGGTAAAACATTGCAATAAAATATATATGAGTGGGAGGCAGCCAAACATCGGCATCTTTCCCATTTCTGGTGAGTTCATTACACACAGTGCTGCCTTTTGTTTCCCATCCATTATAACATTTACCCTAAGGATAGGAAATCAGTGGCCCTTTAGAAGCTTCAACAGATAGCCACCTCCAGTGGGGGATGACGGAGTGCTAGAAGTTGTAGTTCAACGGTAGAAGTTTTAGTTCAACAGCATCTGGATGGTCCTGGCCAAGGATTTTGAAGACACCATAAAAATGAACTCCTTTCCCATTTCTGAATTAAGCTGCTGATTAAGAGTGGGAGCAACACATAGCAATAGCACTTAGACTAGGGTTATCAAACTCAAGACCTGCGGGCCAAATCCAGCCCATTTGGGTGCTTAGATCCAGCCCGGGTGCCTCTACCAGTGAAAATGGAGGGGCCTTCCCAAGCTCCATTTTCGCTGGCAGAGCCCTCGGGCCACAACAGGAGCCCCCCATGAGTGACGTCGAGCTGGCCACGCCTACCCTGGCCATGCCCACCTGCCCCCCCCCCCAAGCTCAAACACAACCCTGATGCGGCCTTCAATGAAATTGAGTTTGACATCCCTGATTTAGACTTATATACCGCTCCATAATGCTTTACAGCCCTTCTAAGCGGTTTACAGAGTCAGCATATTGCCCCCCTAAATCTGTGTCCTCATTTTACTGACCTCGTAAGGATGGAAGGCTGAGTCAACCTTGAGCCGTTCAGAATCGAACTCCTGGAGTGAGCAGTGAGTTAGCTTGCAGTACTGCATTCTAACCACGGCAAACCCCCCCCCCCAGCTGTTATAATATATGAAAAGATGAGGACTGAAAACAAAGTCATAAGTTGGGCAAATGTTCACAGGGACCTTGTTTCACAATATCTCATCATCCTGAGCCACAGCTTGGTACCGGGCTTCATCTGGCAATCCTAGAGATTCTAGTGAAAAATGCAGATCCCGCAAGCATAAGATTTCCATGCCTCTGTTTAAGAGATTGTTTCAAATTAATCTTGTTCTCCCGAGAACTGTTATTTCTGCAAATGGAAGGAGGCTCTGCTAAATTTTTTTCCCTGCTTCTCGATAAATAGTTTTATGAGTTTCTATGGATTATTTCAGCGTAAGCTGCTAGAAAGGACCCTTGTGGCAGACAATGTAGCCTATGAACTAAACATCAATACAAAGAAATAATTTTCCTGTATTAATTACAAATCAGACAAGGGAGAGATTTGTTCATCCACGGGTTGCCACCGTCTCACAGAAGGAAGCTGCCAGCTCCATGCCAGCAACTTAATTGTTTCAAATTAAAATGCAAACCTGCCTTCATAATAGTCTCACACGTCACGCTTGTATGATAAGTTTCTGAACTCAGCATGATCTACAAACAGAAAAGCATACCATGGTTTATTTGACAGCTCTATATCACTGGTTGAAAGCCTGGTTTGTTTTGGGATCACTGACACCTTGTTTGCAAAGCGGCTCTGAAAGAGAACGAAACAAGCGTGGTGCACCCAGAACTGCTGCTTCTTTGCAACAGCCGAGGACCTCTTCCGCTTGGACCTCCAAGCTGCGGGGAAGGGGAGGCGGCTGCAACGCCGGCAGCTTCGGGGGGGGGGGGCTCCTTCCCTCAGTGGTTCGTTTTCTTAGCTCTAGGCGGCTACTCTGACTTTGTCCTTAAAGGCTGCTCCGCACCTTTTGATATTTCTTGGGCGCAGAGAAAAGCGACCCTGTGAAGGGACCGAACCTGCTGCTGAACTTGGAAGCCGAGAGGCTTCTTTTCCACCCAGCCGCTAGTGCAGGACACCGAAAAGACCTCTGGTCGCTGCCGCCATCTTCGCTCATGAGCAGCTTTCTCCTCACTGGCTGAAGAACTTTTCGGTGCCCTGTGAGCTTTCTCCTCATTGGCTGAAGAACTTTCGGCGGCTGAGAGGCTTCTTTGGCAGCCAGCCGCTTGCCAGCTCCAGTCAGCTTGCTGTCCGACGAACGCGTCGGATGGGCGAGCGAGCAGCGACTGGGGGACCGGTTCGGGGCATGGCCAGGCTGCCGGTATTGCCAGGCTGCCGGTACAGTCCCTATTTTTACTACTGGTTCTATAGAACCGGTCCGAACCGGCAGGAACCCACCTCTGGTTGGGACTCTAGAAAGAGTGCAGAGAAGAGCAACAAAGATGATTAGGGGCCTGGAAGCTAAAACATATGAAGAATGGTTGCAGGAACTGGGCATGGCTAGTCTAGTGAAGAGAAGGACCAAGGGCGACATGATAGCAGTATTCCAATATTTGAGGGGCTGTCACAGACAGGAAGGGGTCAACCTATTTTCCAAAGCACCCAAAGGCCAGACCAGGAACAATAAGTGGAAACTAATCAAGGAGAGATTCAACCTAGAAGTAAGAAGAAGCTTCCCAATAGTGATAACAATTAACCAGTGGAACAGCTTGGTTTCAGGAGTTGTGGGTGCTTCATCACTGGAGGCTTTCAAGAAGAGACTGGACAGTCACTTGTCAGAAATGGTATAAAGTCTCCTGCTTGAGCAGGGGGTTGGACTAGATGACCTACAAGGTCCCTTCCAACTCTTGTTATTCTGTTAAGAGGAACAGAGTAACTAATCTGAATTCTGTGGCAGAAGATGGATGTTAGTTCAGCACCTGCATCATACTAATCACCCTGGTTTTTCAGTTCACCAAAGCTGCAGCCATGCCTGCTTACAGGAAGCAACACTTCATCTTCTTTATCTTCCGTTTTGCATAATTTGAGTTAGACCCAGGACAGGCTGCATGCAAACCCCGTGTTCAGCAGTTAAGCCAGGAATTCCAACACAAGCTTGCAAGGATTGCTGCATTAAGGCTCACTTTTTGCATGGCCCAAGTCTTGTTCCTGCACCCCTTGTTGTCAGGAGATCAGTGGTGCTACTTGTCATGTTTATTCCCCTATCTGTGGCACCTCGCTCAGGGAGTCAGGAGACAGCCCACCGACAGCGGCATCGCTATTCTCCTTAATGCTGAATTATTTACAGTAACAGATAGCAGGTTGCCTGATGAATGGCCTCAGTTTATAGTCCTGACAGAGCAATTGTCTCCCCTCCCCACTTTGCAATTTCTCCAGGTAAGTGAGAGTTCCTGTCAGGCACACCTCTTCACAGCACTGTCGACATAATTCAGTGGGGGGGGGGGGGGCAGAAACAGGGGTGAGAGGATGTTAAGGAATTTAATGGAAAACAGAAGGTGAGGGGTCAGCAAGTCGATGAATTATTCATCTCAGCATGCACTGCTCTGGCCTGCTAGTGCCTTCCCTGGAGCCAGAGGCAGCAACCAGGGAAATTTATGAGCAGGAAAGTAACATGTTAGCCCATCAAAGTATCTCTCAGCCTACCTGGAAATGTGCAATGGCTGCAGTGTTTATTCATGCTGAAAAGGACCATTTAAAAAGGTGCACTGGTAAATCAGGCAGACTATTTTATCCAGACTGGGCAGTGGGAGGAAGTGGGAGCCGCTAAGCACTAGGCTCCAGTTTCCACCGATTCTTGAAATAGCTGCCTGCTTGAAGACCAGTTCGGGTTGCCAGATGGGCCCAGAAGAGTCCATCTCAGGTGCTTTCCAATATATAGATGGGGACAGTGGTGAAATCCAAATTTTTATACTACCGGTTCTGTGGGCGTGGCTTGGTGGGCGTGGTGTGGCTTGGTGGGAGTGGCAGCGGAAGGATACTGCAAAATCTCCATTCCCTCCCCACTCCAGGGGAAGGATACTGCAAAATCCCCATTCCCTCCCCACTCCAGGGAAATATACTGCAAAATCTCCATTCCCACCCCACTCTGGGGCCAGCTAGAGGTGGTATTTGCCGGTTCTCCGAACTACTCAAAATTTCTGCTACCGGTTCTCCAGAACCTGTCAGAACCTGCTGGATTTCACCCCTGGATGGGGATAGATTACAGGGAACATCATCTCAAAGGATCAAAAAGCTGGAGAATCTTCCCAAATGGAAGGTCTAAACTTTTGTTTGCAAATAGATGATTGGTAAGGGAGGGGAGAGACGGTAGGTGGCCAGTGCTTGCACGCCATGGATACTTTGGCTCCCCAAATTCCAAGCTCATTAGATTTCTTCAAGAGCTGAAGAAGCTTCTTGGATGAGAAGCGAAACATCTTCAAAGAAAAACAAGAAAGTCCAATTTCCTCTTGAAAAAGCACCTTTGGGACAACCATGACTTGGATGACTGAGAATCTCCATAGACATCCCTCTGTTAATGCAACCTAGGATTGGTTTGGCTTTTTTGGCTGCTGCCGCACACTGCTGGCTCCTATTTAAGTGATTGTCTACTAGGACTCCACGATCCCTCTCACAGTTACTGCTATTGAGCCAGGTTTCATCTAACCCAGGGATCTCCAACCTTGGCAACTTTAAGACTTGTGGACTTTAGGTCCCAGAATTCCTCAGCCAGCAAAGCTGGCTGAGGAATCCTGGGAGCTGAAGTCCACAAGTCTTAAAGTTGCCAAGGTTGGAGACCCCTGAATTATTCTAAGCCATACCTGAACATTTTTCCTGCGTAAGATTGAAACCTTATTTTTCTCTACCTTGTCTTCACATAGTGTATAATGCTGATGAAATATAAGCCAGACAGCTTTAAAAAGAAACGAAAGTGGAAGTTATTAATGGATATTTGTCATGATGATTGTAAAAGAACTCCATGTTCAAAGGCAGTCTATCCAACACCGAGAAGAAATATTTAGAACAATTGCAACTACCGCTGCCAAATCAGCAGATGTATTTGGCTGTCGGGTATCAGAAACAGCAAAAAAACCTTGACCCCAGAGCAGCAGCACTGTGTTCTGGGTTTAACAAAATATAACAAGCTGCATCAAGGAAATAAATCTTATTATGAACTATCACGATGGCTTGCTGCACACAACTTGCTAGGACCATAGTTAAGTTCCTGTAAGACAGTGACTCGTGCACATCAACATTTCAGCTCATGTTAGCTGAAATCCAGCCCCTACCATACAACCTTGGTTGGGCATTCCTCCACAATACCAGGCCACCCAGTTCCAAGATTAAGTACAGGGAGCCCCCAATTTACCACAGTTTGTTTAGTGAACATTCAATTTTACAACGGCACTGAAAAAAGTGACTTGTGATCGTTTTTCACAGTTACGACTTTATCAGCACCTCCATGATCAGGTGATCAAAATTCAGATGCTTGGCAACTGGTTCATATTTATGACCGTTGCTGTGTCCCAAGATCATGTGATCCCCTTTTGTGACCTTCTGACAAACAAACTCAATGAGGAAGCCAGATTCGCTTAACAACCGGGTTACTAATTTATCAACAGCAGTGATTCAACTGAGGCAAGAAATTTTGTAAAATGAGGCAACAATCATTTTACAAATGTTTCACTTAACAACATAAATTTTGGGCTCAATTGTGTTTCGTAAGTCAAGGGCTACCTGTACTTTCCTCCCATGTATCAGCCCCTTCACCCACCTTGATGATATCCTCATTGCTGGACTTGCATTTGACCATTGCGGAAATATCCAAGATAACTCCTGTCATCTCTATGGCGATGACCTTCACGGGGATGGCAACTGTCCGTCCTGTGAGGATGGCTGTGTTGATGATTTCTGTATCCTTAAGGATGATAAAGGAGGCCATGTTTTATTGAGTGGACTGTGGTCCCCACCATCTTCTCGTGAGAGCTCATTTCTGCAGGATATCCAGGAAGGTCTGTTTGAGATGCTGTTAACCTTTGCAAGGATGTTTGAGCTCAGGGAATACTTCCCAACTTGGTTGTGTAGCTGTGGTAGCTACTAGCCATGCAGTTAGGGATTATGGGATTGGAAAATCAACATTGCAGGGCACCAGATTGGGCAAGACTCCTCAGGGGTCTCCAACCTTGGTAACTTTAAGACTTGTGGACTTCAATTCCCAGAATTCCTCAGCCAGCAAAGCTGGCTGAGGAATTCTGGGAGTTGAAGTCCACAAGTCTTAAAGTTGCCACGGTTGGAGACCCCTGCTCTAGGAAATGCTATTTTGATGGCATAATTTTTTGAGAGTTATTCCCGGATGTTTTGGATAGTAAACTTAAGAACACAGAACTCATTCCAAAAAGCTTGTTTTCACTGCTTCCCAAACAGAGTGTAAATGTACATTACGTTGTTCTGATATTGACAATTGGAGAGGTATAAGTTTTTTTTAACCCTGCCTTTATTATTTTTATAAATAACCCAAGGCTGCAAACATATTTAATACTCCTTCATCTTCCTATTTTTCCATATATAAACATTAATGTAAACAAACATAATAGCAAAGCATATGTGTTTAACACCACCCCCACCATCCCCGCAAAGAAAAGCCAGATAAAACTCTTATATCACTGATTTTAAGAAGAGGTTCATGCCAGACTAGGCAATTAAGTTATCTGCTTGATTTAGAGTTAGCTTGCTATATGAAGACAACTAATATGCTTTGTACTGTATACTGTAATTTATGGCGGAGTGTAATAGTTGGATCCAGCTAATTGTGTTTTTTCAACCAATTTTGGTTAAAGAAACTAAAATATAACTGCCTTGATTCATTCATCACACTAAGACATGTTTTAGTTATTTCTCTGTATCAAAATGATCAAGCAAAGGTTATGAAGAATGTTTAAAGTCAGTATCAGTTTTAATTCATATCACCCACTATATGGGTATCTCTACTTTCAACCCTGAATTAAGAGTCCCATAGTTCCCATATAATGAAGTTAGAGGAATTAGACCAGAGGTCTTCAAACTTGCCAACTTTAAGACTTATGGACTTCAACTCCCAGAATTCTCCAGCCAGCTGGCTGGAGAATTCTGGGAGTTGAAGTCCACAAGTCTTAAAGTTGCCAAGTTTGGGGACCCCTGAATTAGACCAAGCATTTGAATGCAAATCTCAGGTCTAAGATAATAGTCAGGCAGAGAACTGAACTATCTTCTAGCTTGCTTCTAAGAAAGAAGCTCACCATGGCCAGGGCAAGGATGGCACGGATGTCCCTCTGAATTACTGTCAGCTCAGTCACAGCCTTCTCCAGATCGGGCGGTGGGTTGCGACCCCGATAGTCTATATGCCACATGATGCGTCGAGTCACGGATTGGCTGGTGAAGTTCTCCATTTCAAAGTCCAGCTGCATGATCTCGTAGGGCGAGTCCTGGTCCCTGCCAGGAGAGAAAGGGGCTTGGATGACACCTGATGCCACAGGGGAGGGGGGGTGGGGAGGAACAGAGCATTCAATCCAGACAGAAAGGCAAACATTAGAATTTCTTCCCATATTTGGAAGAGGCTCATGCCTCCAACCCCCTTATCTTTACCTCATCTTTCTGAGGAGAGAGAATTGTCTAATGTTAGCCCCCCCCCCCCCCCCCCCCCGAGAAATTTTACCGCTCTTCAAATCATGTTCCAGTAGCCAGCCCAGCAGGCTAAGCAGTTAAAGCAATTTAAGAACCTTAAATTGCTATGTGAATATTTGGTAGTGGTTGTTTTTTCTCTCCTGCCACATCCCCTTTTTTCTTGTATGTAGTATCATTTTATACTGTATGGTCACGCTAGGGATTCTCTCATTTTATTGATCTGTAATCTGCTTACTAGCCGAACTGCAAGACTTTAAATTACTGGTGAAATCCAAATTTTATTTACTACTGGTTCTGTGGGCGTAGCTTAGTGGGTGTGGTGTGGTGGGCGTGGCTTGGTGGGCGTGGCAGGGGAAGGATACTGCAAAATCTCCATTCCCACCCCTCTCCAGGGGAAGGATACTGCAAAATCTCCATTCCCACCCCTCTCCAGGGGAAGGATACTGCAAAATCTCCATTCCCACCCCACTTCAGGGGAAGGATACTGCAAAATCTCCATTCCCACCCCACTCCAAGGGAAGGATACTGCAAAATCTCCATTCCCACCCCACTTCAGGGGAAGGATACTGCAAAATCTCCATTCCCACCCCACTCCAGGGGAAGGATACTGCAAAATCTCCATTCCCACCCCTCTCCAGGGGAAGGATACTGCAAAATCTCCATTCCCACCCCACTTCAGGGGAAGGATACTGCAAAATCTCCATTCCCACCCCACTCCAAGGGAAGGATACTGCAAAATCTCCATTCCCACCCCACTCCAAGGGAAGGATACTGCAAAATCCCCATTTCCTCCCCACTCCAAGGGAAGGATACTGCAAAATCTCCATTCCCACCCCACTCCAAGGGAAGGATACTGCAAAATCTCCATTCCCACCCCACTCCAAGGGAAGGATACTGCAAAATCTCCATTCCCACCCCACTTCAGGGGAAGGATACTGCAAAATCTCCATTCCCACCCCACTCCTGGGGGAAGGATACTGCAAAATCTCCATTCCCACCCCACTCTGGGGCCAGCCAGAGGTGGTATTTGCCAGTTCTCCGAACTACTCAAAATTTCAGCTACCGGTTCTCCAGAACCTGTCAGAACCTGCTGGATTTCACCCCTGCTTTAAACAAACAAATATTATTTCTGCAAACATTTCTGGATTCTTTTTTTTTCTCCTCAGCAAAGGACATCCCTGTCAAAATATCATATTTGTTACATTACTGTTGCAGTATTCAGGTTGCTTGGTAATAAACTGCTAGACATTATAAAAAGATTAGCCCTTGATAAAATGGTTTACTTTAAAAAATATTATTCCATCAATTGCTCAAGAGCAAAGTGTGTTCCTCTTGCCTAGAAATAAAGTCTTTGTGTGTTGTCCTCAGTAAGACCTACACGGGGACCGCACACTGTGGAAGAATTACCAGTTCTATCTAAAACATTCTAAATGTAAGTACTTCGACTGCATACAATCTTTTTTAGAAGTTATTTATCCACTGAAAGACTATAATAGAATGTTGAAAACAGAATAAAAATATGAAACTAAGTCAAATGCAGTGACTGAAAATTATTTATCTGCTAAGAGGGAAAGAGGAAAGGAAGCAATCGCAGCAATTCACATATCTCTTCAAACTGAAAGCAAGCCAAAGCTTATGCAAAAATGAAAAATATGCAATCTTTCACCTACCGCCTTATGAAGGGAAGGGTTGGCATCCCCAGAACCCTTCCTGCATAGATTCCTCTGATTACCAAAATCTGTCCTTGTTAACCATTGACTCAGCCTTCCATCCTTCCGCGGTCGGTAAAATGAGGACCAAGATTATTGGGGGCAACATGCAAATAATGCTTCTACTTTGTAAACCGCCCAGAGAATGCTGTAAAGCACTATGGGATGGTATGTAAGTCTAAATGCTATCGCTATTGTTTTAAGCTAGGAAGTACAAGAAAGTAATGTAAGCACTACAGCAAGCTAAACACAGTTCGAACTTAGACACTTCCAGCAACCGCTCTTTATATGTTTTAGCCTCCAGTCCCCTAATCATCTTTGTTGCTGTGTGGTAAGTCTAGTATATCTCCTCTTGGGCCCCTTAGTTGCTCCATAACTGCCTGTCATTCTATGGCTCCAAAATTGCTGCTAGAGAAAAGATTTAAGATATTTGTGGTGATATGGGGATATTTAGCTGATATCTTCCCCATGCTTTTTTCTACTTGGTCAGCCCTCCCGGCCTCCATTTTTAAATCTCCCTCTCTTTCATTGAAACCAGTAATCACATTTTTTTAAAAATAAAAACCAATCCAACCCTTCTGATGTTATTCTTCAGAGGCAGAAAAAAAATAATGTATTCATTTATTCATCAACTTATAGAACTTGAACTTATAATGCTGCGATGCTACTGTAAGATTTTTAAAAAGCTATCATAAACAAACAGCGAAAAAGGACATAAAAATAAATTGTGCTCTGGACCAGCAGAAAGAAACAAAAATGCTCTTGAGAATAATAAGATGGAGTCTATAAATTTCATAAATAAAAATAAATAAAAACCACATAACATGGGCTCACTTTAACCTCCAGGCCACAAATCCTTAATGATTTGCAAAAAAAAAGAAAAAGAAAACAGGTCTAGGACTATCTGAATGTCAGGTATACACTGTTCCTGAGGTGTAATTCAATGTGTTTCAAGTAGTCCTCGACTTACAACTACCCTGCTTAATGAAACTTCAAAGTTATGGTAGAATGCAGTATTGCAGGCTGACTCTGTTCACTGCCAGCAGTTCGATTCTCACCGACTCAAGGATAGCTTTCCATCCTTCCGAGGTCAATAAAATGAGGACCTAGATTGTTGGGGGCAATATGCTGACTCTGTAAACTGCTTAAAGAGGGCTGTAAAGCACTATGAAGCCGTATATAAGTTTAAGTGCTATTGCTATTGCCATTGCTATTTGTTTATTTTATTTATTCAATTTCCATAGCTACTCAACTCAACCAAGTGACTCTGGGCAGCTTACAATTCTATAATTTTGGGTCTCGGAAACTAGCCTGCATTTATGACTGCAGTGTCCCACAATTATGTGACTACAATTTACAATTATTATTTATTTATTTTATTAGTGAGACTTATATACCGCCTCATAGTGCAAGCACTCTCTAAGCGGTTTATACCAGTAAGCAATGTATTTATTTACATTGCCCCCAACAATCTGGGTCCTCATTTTACCTACCTCGGAAGGATGGAAGGCTGAGTCAATAGCAATAGCACTTAGCAATAGCACTTAGACTTATATACCGCTTCATAGTGCTTTACAGCCCTCTCTAAGCGGTTTACAGAGTTCAGCATATTGCCCCCAACAATCTGGGTCCTCATTTTACCGACCTCAGAAGGATGGAAGGCTGAGTCAACCCTGAGCCGGTGAGATTTGAACAGCTGAACTGCTGATCACAATCAGCTAAAGTAGTCTGCAGTACTGCACTCTAACTGCTGCTCCACCTCGGCTCATGATTATTTTTTTGTGGAAACTTAAACCGACATTTACTTCTGGTATCTGGCAAAAAAAAACGCCCCTTACGGACAATGGATTTGCTTAGCAACTGCGGCATTCACTTAACAACCATGGCGATTCACTTAATGACTTCCACAAAAAAGGCCATACTATCAGATGAGGTCACATGGTGACTCACTTAAGAACTGGCACAACTTATGATCATAATTCCAGGCTTAATTATAGTCATAAGTCAAGGACTACTTGTTAAGCAAGAACTATACTCAGGCTGAACAATGAGGTAATAGTTATATGGTGTTATAAGCTAATATAGGTTATATAATTGGTGATTTAACATAGTGGGGGAACCCCACCATTGTCTTAATAATTCTGGAACTGGGCAGCAGTAAAACAGAATGAAATAAATATGTATGTTTTATGAACCAGACCATCATGTTATGCCATCATGCAGTTTGCTTGTTCAGGGATAACTTACTGGGTAACCATAGCAATTGTGCTTTATTAACCTCTGGTCCTGTCGTAGGCACTGACATCTGCCTAAAACCAAAAAAGAATTGCTCTTTCAAGTATTCTCATGGAATCTCTTTAACTAGATTTTTTTTTAAAAGAAAGGGATCAGGATACAAAAATTCTAGCAACAGACCTATTTCCCACCTAATGCCAATATATCCCCAACATCCATTAAGGTGAAATATTCTTTATTTCCTTACTTAAATGCCTTCCTGTGGAATAGCTAGATAGCAGGCTTCAATGATAATGAAGGAGCTTGCTATTGGCTGTTGACAGATCTCCTGAATCTTTTATCAGTTGGGAAGCTACCCTTGTAATACCCTTTCAATTTGAGATCTTGTTGTGCTGAGCAGCAAGATCTAAAAGGATTTTCTCCCTGTGTACAATTGAATGCAAGTGGAATTTATCCTTAATGCACGTGTTACTTTGGGCATTTCGCTGGTATATACATTCCAGAATATTAGAATCTGGGATCGTCCCATGAAGGGGGGGGGGGGGGGGGAGGAAACTATCGGAACTGAGCAAAGAAAATACTTCAAAGATATGGAACCCATCATCACAACACAAGATACAACATCCTCTAATTTAAAATGATAATAAAATGGGATCAGACAAAATCTATAGGTAAAGAATAGGATGGGATGGCATTGCCCCAGAGAGACTGGAATATAATATGATAGTGCTCCTACTTACTTACTTACTTACTTACTTACTTACTTACTTACTTACTTACTTACTTACTTACTTACTTACTTACTTACTGCCCATCTTGTCTAGAGATCATTCTGGGCAGCTTACAAACATTAAAAATGGTAAATATTAAAATGATAAAATAATAAATAACAACAACAATAATTACAGTTAAAAGATGGGGAGGAGGGGAGCATGAAGAACACAGAGGGAAATGGGATCTTTTCTTAATCCAATAGCCACCTCCAAAATGGTGCACCCCCCATTGGGGCTCCGGGCCAACTGGCAGAGTCAGGTCTTCAGGCCCTTATGGATGGTCAGTAGGGTGAGTGCGGATCTCACCTCGGGGAGGGGTGAGGTATGATATTAGAATAGAATAGAATAACAGAGTTGGAAGGAACCTTGGAGGTCTTCTAGTCCAACCCCCTGCTTAGGCAGGAAACCCTACACCACTTCAGACAAATGGTTATCCAACATCTTCTTTAAAACTTCCAGTGTTGGAGCATTCACAACTTCTGGAGGCAAGCTGTTCCACTGATTAATTGTTCTAGCTGTCAGGAAATTTCTCCTTAGTTCTAAGTTACTTCTCTCCTTGATTAGTTTCCACCCATTGCTTCTTGTTCTATCCTTAGGTGCTTTGGAGAATAGTTTGACTCCCTCTTCTTTGTGGCAACCCCTGAGATATTGGAACACTGCTATCATGTCTCCCCTAGTCCTTCTTTTCATTAAACTGGACATACCCAGTTCCTGTAACCGTTCTTCATATGTTTTTGCCTCCAGTCCCCTAATCATCTTTGTTGCTCTTCTCTGCACTCTTTCTAGAGTCTCAACAATATTCCTAAAGGCAGAACCACAGCAGAAAGGGAACTTCTCCCGGATCCCACCAGCCAGAATTCCTTGATTGACAGGGTCCACAGCATGCCTCCTCTGCCAGCATGGCTGGGATGAGATAATTGTTTGGGGGATGCCCAGCTGCTATGTGTTTCATTTTGTATTTTACCTATTGTATTTATTTTATAATAAACTGAAGCAAAGGTGGCAGGATATATTTTAACACGGACATGAAAACCATCCGGGTGGACCTGGTTGCTGCCTTTGATCATGAGAAGTGGGCTTTATTGATCCCAAAAATGGACCTTGCATCTCTGGAATAACACTAGGATGAAGAAGTAAGCTTCATAGAGTCACGTATGTGAAATAGGAAGCTTATGAATGAATGAATGAATGAATGAATGAATGAATGAATGAATGAATGAATGAATGAATGAATGAATGAACGAACTAACAAACAAACAAACAAACAAACAAACAAACAAACAAAGCAAGCTATTAATGGCAACTAGTCAATCAGAGGTTCTGGGGAACACCAAGTATTGATTTATCATCTGAATTAAACATGGAAAAGGGACCCAAAAAATTTAAGTCAAAAAACTCAGGGATAATTCAAATTCTGAGGACACATTTTAGAAGAGAGAAATGGCAGCATGTCAGAAGAGAATTCCAGGGATGAGAAGAGCCAAGATAAATGGCTTTACGTAGCTTACAAAATAAAACAAATTGCTTACAAGAGGAAGCATCCCTGGATTGGTTAGGCAATTAGCTAATTAACGGGAGAAAGGGGGCACGTCCAAGTAGCCCAGCTGTTTACAGACCAGAACCACACAATTTATGCTTTATGGAAACTACAGATTCACAACCCAACAGTGCCCCCATCTCCACAGTGCCAAAGTAATGAATCTGTCCTATGTAAGGGTGCAATTGATGTGGGAAGGCCATTCACCAAGGATATCGCACTGATAGGGAAGTGTTGCACACAGCCATTATCACTGCCATAAATGAGGCAGCGGCAGGGGGAGGGGAGAGAATGAGAAGCATTTGCTTTCTATTCTTGCAATTTGCTCAAATGGCTAATCCTATCTATTGTTTGAGTCAGACTGTTATTTCAATCTACACAGACTTTAATAGCAAAATAACAGAGTTGGAAGAGTTGGAAACCTGGTATCTTGTCAAATGGTTGTCCAACCTCTTCTTAAAAATCTCCAGTGTTGGAACACCCACAATTTCTGGAGGCAACTTGTTCCATTGATTACAGGTAGTTCTTGACTTACAACCAAGTTCATTTAGTGACCATTTGAAGAATTTAAAAAATGGCAGCGCCCAGGCACCGGCAACCAACCGCACCGGTACTGTGACGTCACCAGCAGGCCGCTACCGGTGCTATAGAGTGGACCGCACCTGTAGGAACCCACCACTGCACCAAACCATGCCCACCAAGGCATGCTACGCCCACAGAACCGGTAGTGAAAAAATTGAACCCCACCACTGAAAATGGAACCCCACACTGCTATCATGTCACCCCTAGTTTTTCTTTTCATCAAACTAGACATACCCAATTCCAGCAATCATTCTTTGTATGTTTCAGCCTGCAGTCCCCTACTCAGCAACTCCTAAGGGCACTTCGCTCTGCCTACACAGAAAGTGCTTTTTCTAAAGGCGTTATTCTTTGTATCAGTCTTCTCCCCCAAAACATCCAGCCATCCCAAATCCTACCTGGCAGGTACCAGGTTTATGAGGGGTGCTCTCTGCCAATCCAGAAAGACAAAAGATTTGCAAGTGAACGTAACATCCACCATATCATCAAAACATATAACACTGCAGGTGTCCCTATATTGCTGCGTAGAATAAAATGCCACACTAGAAAATGACATAATAGGGGATAAAGCAACAGAAGGGGTCTCTGCTAAGCATTCTGAGAGGTGTTGTAGCCTATGTTTCAGCTGGCTTTAAAGAAGGATTAGATCAAAATCTATGGAGAAGGGGAGAGCTCTGTTAATCCGTTAACAGCTAAATGGAATTCCATATTCCGAGGTAGCCCTTTTCTGTATATAATTTACTTTGATGTCCTGTTTCTACCATTCAGGTACCATTCCTCGCAGAGAAAGTAATTTCTTCCTTAACTGCCATCATTCTCCTGCTGGGTGGGAGAGTTGTAATTCAGCATGTTTGAAAATCATTAGGTTGGGAAAGAAAGTCTAAATTTATCCAATAAACGTTATGGCTTGATGAAGATGGTCCAACCTTTCCTCACCAGCTTTCCTACACTCCCTCTTATAGTGCTTTCTGTTGTAACACCTAGCAGTCAAACCTTCATGTGGAAATAAAAATATTTATATTTATTTATCGTATTTAGAAACAACCCTCTCCCTTATAGAAGAAGATAAAAGTATATATACATGTATATAGAAGAAGATACATGGAGCATATGCACCAAGACAAATTCCTTGTGTGTCCAATCACACTTGGCCAATTAAAAAAATCTAATTCTATTCTAATTAAATATTAGACACTAGACTAGTGTTTCTCTGTCTTGGCAATTTTAAAATGCGGATTTCAATTCCCAGAATTCCCCAGCCGGCATGCTGGCTGAGAAATTCTGGGAGTTGAAGTCCATACGTCTATATTCTGTATCACATAGATTCAGTACAATAGAGCAGTGGTGGATTCCTACCGGTGCGGTGCGGAGTGCAGCACCGGTAGGAACCCGGCGATGACGTCATTTTTTGGCGCTTCTCCGCATCCTGAGCTGTCAGGAAAAAGCCCTCCCACCCGCCCTTGTGTGAATACTGACCTTTATTCTTCCTCTGAAGCACATCTGAGAAGCTCCTCAGCTATGTTTTGGCTGGTAATGTCATCCTGAGCATACGCGGAAGTGAAATCGCACGGTGGGACGCGATTTCACTTCCGCGCATGCTCGCGATGCGCACCGGTAGCGAACGTAACCGGAACCCTCTCCTGCAATAGAGGTTGGTCATTGCCTTCATGCCCTCTGTTTGAGCTTCCAGAATGCAGATTAATCAAAGCCAACAAAGAAGGAATTGGAAAGAATGGACTTTTGATTTGATTCAGATGGGCTCATTTTTTTAACCATGATGGTAAAGAATGAATCTCTCTGTCCAGAGACTCTCTATCTCTGCCATATCCTCAAACAGATCTTGGTTTAGGGAAGCCACAGAAAGTCAGCATTGCCTCCTGACATTGCTAGTGGACATATCCAGTTCTCCTTTGTGGAAAATAAGGCAACGTATGATAGAAAACCTTTGGTGTAATCCAACAGGCTCTTTTCCATTTCCTACCTAGAACCAGGGAAAGCTAGAGGGAAATAATGGGGCCAAATCAGTGGTGAAATCCAATTTTTTTTACTACTGGTTCTGTGGGCGTGGCTTGGTGGGCATGGTGTGGCTTGGTGGGTGTGGCAGGGGAAGGATACTGCAAAATCTCCATTCCCTCCCCACTCCAGGGGAAGGATACTGCAAAATCTCCATTCCCTCCCCACTTCAGGGGAAGGATATTGCAAAATCCCCATTCCTTCCCCACTCCTGGGGGAAGGATACTGCAAAATCCCCATTCCTTCCCCACTCTTGGGCCAGCCAGAGGTGGTATTTGCCAGTTCTCCAAACTACTCAAAATTTCCGCTACCGGTTCTCCAGAACCTGTCAGAACCTGCTGGATTTCACCCCTGGGCCAAATGCAGACAAAACCTAAGCTGTGTCCAGACAAGGTTAATCAGCTCAGATTAAAAGGCCTTCTGGCTGCATTTGCACTTCATGCTAAGTTTGTCTGGGGTCAACCTTGTTCTGTTGCAAATCCAGTCTGCTTGGTCAGGTTACGGTTCAATGTATTCTATGGGCTCAGAAAATGAATAGATTTAGAAACTAGGTTACACATGTAATGAGAATGACATGTGCTGCTCACTTAAACCTTCTGTGTGGCATGTCCTTTATAACCCTTTGTAACATTTTGCAATCCAAAAAGATTTACATGTTATGTCCTGATTTCTCTGAGGAACAGAAACCCAACGAGGAGCACAGACACGCCCTTCTCTTCTTGATTGTCACATTGCTCCGCACTCCCTCCATTTCTCTGTTCAGCCTTTTTTCAGAAAGCATCATCTGCTCTCAGCAGTGGAACGGATGCCGAGAATTGAAATGTCACGACAATCAAAAGCTTTGATGTTCAAACTTCTAAAAAGGAGCAAGGCTAAGGGGTTTGAAAACCAGTACTCCTAAGTCATTTTCCTTTCCCACTGCTGTAAGATTTGATCAGGGTGTTTTCTTAAAAGGTGATGGTAATCACTTTAAATTCATCGCCCACTTTAACCTTTCAAGGCTGAATTTAATCTGCAGCTCAGAGAGTGAGCCAGCCAGTCAGATTCCTGCTGGTTCATGGCCAACCTCTTCCATCTCCTTACAGCTAAAAATACCTAATGAACATAAATTGTGGCATGTACTGGACCTGTATCACAGCAAATCTCCGAGGACTGTAGAATAGCAGCAACAAGAAAATGTTTCATCTATTCAATTATAACCCACCATAGTTTCAGTTTCACAGACCCTAAAGTCAGAACACAACACAAGGAAATAAAAATTCTCTTCTCCTCCTCCTTTACAAAATAACAAGAGTTGGAAGGGACCTTGGAGGTCTTCTAATCCAACTTCTGCTCAAACAGGAGCAGGGGTCCTCAAACCTGGCAACTTTACCAGGGGTCCTCAAACTTGGCAACTTTAAGACTTGTGGACTTCAACTCCCAGAATCCTTCAACCAGCTATGCTGGCTGGAGAATTCTGGGAGTTGAAGTCCACAAGTCTTAAAGTTGCCAAGTTTGAAGACCTCTGCCTTATACCATTTCAAACAAATGGCTGCCCAATCTTTTCTTAAAAACCTCCAGTGATGGAGCATCTACAATTGAAGGCAAGCCATTCCACTGGTTGACTGTTCTCACTGTTAGGAAATTTTTCCTTAGTTCTGGGTTGTTTCTCTCCTTGATTAGTTTCCATCCATTGTTTCTTGTCTTGCCTTGGAAAATAGCTTGACTCCCTCTTCTTTGTGGCAGCCCCTCAAATAATGGAACATTGATATCATGTCACCCCAGTCCTTCTTCTCATAAGACTAGACAACCCAATTCCTGCAACTGTTCTTCATGTTTTACTCTCCAGCCTTCTAATCATCTTTCTTGCTCTTTTCCGCACGCTTTCCAGAGTCTCTACATTTTTTTACATAATATGGTGACCAAAATTGGATGCAGTATTCTAAGTGTGGTCATTCTAAGGCTTTATAAAGTGATACTAATACTTCACGTGATCTTGATTCTATCCCTCTGTTAACGCAACCTAGGATTGCATTGGCTTTTTTGGCTGCTGCCACACACTGCTGGCTCATATTTATGTAACTGTCCACTAGGACTCCGAGATCCCTCTCACAGTTAGTGCTATTGAGCCAGATTTCACCTAATCTGTACCTGTACATTTGGTTTTTCTTGCCTAAGTATAAAACCTTACTTTTCTCTACACTGAATTTCATTTTATTTGATAGGGCTCAGTGTTCAAGTCTGTCAAAGTTCACCTGGATCTTGAGCCTATCTTCTGGGGTGTTGGTTATTTCTGCCAGTTTAATGAGTTTAACGAGTTCCCCTTCTATCCCTTCATCTAAATTGTTTATGTTGAAGAATACTGGATCTAAAATTGAACCATGGTGTACCCCACTGCTTACTTCCCTCCTTATAGATGTAGTACCATTGAGGTCTACACATTTAGTGCAATTTGAGTCCTCCTCGTCCTCCTCGCTGGTAGTTTTGTTATTGTGATTATTATTATGCTTACGCCTATTACTGTTATTTCAGTTTATAACCTACTTTTTCTCTTAAGACCCAATGGTTCTGTGGCCATTTTATCTTCACCATTATTTAGTGGAGTAGGCTGAACTGAGAAACAGTAATTTGCCAAACGTTATTCAGGGAGCTGGGCTGGAAGGAGAGGAGCCCAGTCCAAACCAATAGGGAAAACTCTATGCCAGGGGTGTCGCGGCCCACAGGCCGGATGCGTCACGTGCTGGCCACGCCCACTCCTGGTTTAGCAAGGGGGGGGGAGTCGCAATACATCATGACAACGTGACGATGATCTATACCCTACCACCCTCACCATTCAATACATCAGAGATTCAAACCGAGATCTCTTTGCATATTCCCAAATCCCCCCCACAAACCCATCCCTGAGATCTATTCATTGTAGCAGCTGAGTGGATCCCTGGCTATATCACTGCATTTACTTAAAACAAAAACTAAGCTTCTAGTCCTCACGGTTTTTAAGACTGGCTCAAAAGGATTCACATTGATGAGAAGATCCATTTAGATGGATGGATGGATGGATGGATGGATAGATAGATAGATGGAGAGAGAGAGAGAGAGAGAGAGAGAGAGAGAGAGAGAGAGAGAGAGAGAGAGAGAGAGAAAGAGAAAGAGAAAGAGAGAGAGATACACACATATACCAGTAGTGGTTTCTAAAACCCTTTACTACCGGTTCGCATGCGCGCTACTGCGCGACGCTACTGCGCATGCGCAGAAGCGTCCTGAGCGGGTGGGCGGAGCCTCCCGCCGCCAGCGCTACCGGTTCTTAGAACCGGGCAGAACCAGGAACAACCCACCGCTCACACACACACACACACACACACACACACACACAAGGCTCCCTTTTAATCTCAAAAATAGATGTGACAAACAACAGGGCCAGATTATTTTTTGCATCTGACTTAAGTAGTGTGTAACTACTCATTTCCCTCCACAAATAGCCTACATTTTAACTCTGGTGCTTGCAGGACCCGATTCTAATTCTAGGCTGGGTGTTTTTGAGGTCTGCTTAGCATCAGCGCTGTCCGTCTCCTCCCCACCAGCTTCCCAGCTTTCATTTCCATATATCTCAGAGTCAGAGAAATTGAAGCTATTCATCTGGGCTCTTTCCTCCTTGAGGAACACAGCATGAAACAAGCCCACTACAAAGACTTTTCAGTCATCTCCGAGAAGATTTCTCTTGCAGAGAAACTCGGCTTTTGATCCATGCCTTAGGTTTCATATTCCATCAGAGATAGCTTTATTATTTTTTAAAGCTCTGCTCGGGCTGTGGGGTGGGGCTTGTCCTAGTTTCCGCAAATCTCAGAGAAAGTCCCAAGTCTTGCATCATCAGCCTCGCCTTCATCTCAGGGGAAGTGCTAAATTTTGCCCCTTCCCCAAATCAACAACTTCCCCGACATACTGAACTTCAGCTCACAGGAGCTGCTGGGGACTTCGATTCCCCCAAAGACTCCTTGAAATCTTTTTCATCCTGAATTACAAATATGCTTACCTTTCAGGAAAAAAAGGGGGCACATTTTGTAAGATCTTGCAACTCAGAAAATGGGTAAACGGAGCAGCATCTTAAAATCCAGAGACTTACCTGGGCAAAATTCCACCAATCCATGCGACTTCAACCGTTGAAGTGGAGTGTTTGCTGCCCGTCTGAAATTCTGAATTCACAAGCCACTTGTGGTGACTGGATCTGGTTTTGAGCAGGTTCACCCCTTTTTTGGCCTTCACCCTGCCAAGCAACAAGAAAGAGAGAGCAACATCTATTTCTCAAGGACCCTCAAGTTAGGTCCCTCCATTCTCTCCCTCTGCATTTCCTTGGGCGTAACACTCAGCTGCATCACTTTATTAAACTGAAAAGAAACCCACATTCGGAATGGGTTGTTGTGATAAGAATTACTCTTATCAGAGGCGAAATGAATCTTTTCCTGGAACTCTGACATTATCAAAATAAACCGCATCATAATTCTAAGGTATAAGATATTTATTTCTTAACAAAAATAGTTAATCACATTCTGGCTATAAACATAGGTGTTGCTTCGTCCAGAAGCAGAGAACAAAAGGAAAGAATCAAAAGAAAGGAATGTACACATGCGTATTAGGAACATATTAATCACGTGCTCAGGAATAAACCATTATATTTGATAGGGATGCATCTCCCTGCATATACATGTAACAGGCAACATAAAATCACTGCCTGACATGGGTGGGTAGCTATACTTCTATAAGAGGTAGGGCCATTGTTGTTACAGCACCTCAATTCTTGGAAAGAGCTGCCACCATCTCAGGATGGACCCAAGATGGTAATCTACAGGTAGTCCTCAACTTACGACCGTAATGGAGCCTGCCCATCACGGTCATAAGTTATGATGGCCATAAATCGGGTCACCCATGTGACTGACTTTATAACTTTTTGTAGTGATCATTAAGTGAACATTGTTGGGTGAGAATAAAACCTCATAGAGGCGATTTAGATCTTTTCTTGGAATTCAGACAGTTAGAAATAAAACCAAGATTAAAGTCTAATAGAAAATATTTATTTTAGTACAAAAACAATAAATCCTGAATAATTACATCTTTGCTAAGAAAACACGACCGTTCAGGTCAAGAGCTAAGTCAGAAGAGAATAATGGTGGTTTAGGAATGCACACATGCGCAAAAACATCATATCATGTGTTCTACTTATATTGGAATGTACCATAATATTAAATAGGGGTGCATCACCCTGTATAGACATACAACTGACAATATTCACTACGTGACAAACATCATGGTCATTAAGAGAACCAATGATTTGCTATGGGCTGGTATGACCAAAACCAAGAAATAAACACCAATTTTCAGCAAAACTTTTGTAAAATGTGATCATGTGACTGTGGGATGCTGCAAATGGACATAATTGCTGAGTGCCTGACATGTGGTCATGTGATCACGGGAGTTGGGTGATGGCCATCAGAACTTTGGAACCAGGTTATAAACTAAGCCACTGGTTTTAAATCAAGGATTATCTGTACATGCCTTTGCTGTCCTCAAGTGGCCATCTGGATTTCTGCAACTCCACATATGGTACCCAGTTATTGGAACACCCTCCTATTTCTTATGCATCAGATTTGTTTTTTCAGGAGTGGAAAGAGATATAATCACAGCATCATTTAGGATGCTCATGTCCACTGTTAAGTTCACAGCTTATAGTGCCTTATAATGTATTTGTTTAGAATTTTTAACATTTGTAACAAACTTCTTCATGCTTCATTTGATGGGAAAACTCAGGTATATATAAACTAATCCATGAATCAAACAAAAATCAAAGACCCTAACCACATTTGAGTATCCTGATGGGGAAAACCTGAAGATAAATTCTTGCCAAAAGCCCAACACTGTCACAAGAGTAAACATGAATAAATAATATCATCTATCTGCATCTACTTATGAGCCTCTGAATTTCTGTGTTTGGAATATGAATTGTTTTTGTTGTTCTTGGCCTACACTGTCTTCCGTGTTGGGCTATGTCAGAGGTCTTCAAACTTGGCAACTTTAAGACTTGTGGACTTCAACTCCCAGAATTCTCCAGCCAGCATGGCTGGCTGGAGAATTCTGGGAGTTGAAGTCCACAAGTCTTAAAGTTGCTAAGTTTGGGTACTCCTAGGCCAGGGGTAGGCAAAGTTGGCTCTTCTATGACTCGTGGACTTAAACTCCCAGAATTTCTGAGCCAATCATGCTAGCTTAGGAATTCTGGGAGTTGAAGTCCATGAGTCATAGAAGAGCCAACTTTGCCTACCCCTGTCCTAGGCTAAGTGAATGCCTAAATGTCACAGAAACTATACTAGGTACTGAAGAAAGTTGACTTATTTAGCAAAAGTAACAAAAGTCAAAGAGCAGAATTTGCACAGCAAAGCTGCAAAGTACTTTTTGGCACTTCTCTCCTCCCACCTGCTACCTAAAACATCCAGGCTCCAGACTGATCATTTTTGGTCTACAAGATAGTGACTGCTGTGGACTTTGTTAGAAGTCTGCATATAAGAACCTTCCACACCTTTCCACAATGCTCCTGTGAGAGGTTGCAAGGAGACTCAGAAAGAAAAGGCAGGAACTAGACATAAACAAGCAACAGATGGGAAACGGCTTTGATAGTAATTTATAAACAACAGCTTGCAAAAAGCACAGGAAAAACAGATTCAAATACTCAAAGAGATTCTGCTTTAATGAATTCACTAATAAACGAAGGCTGGAGCTTCCTATGGCAGTTTCCCAAGATTTACAAATGAGGGGTCCGCGGGGCTGTCTTGGCCTGGTTGTTTCCTTGTAGGCGTTTAATTGTCAAACTAGGTAATATCATCAGTGCTAGCACCTGAGAGAGCACCAAGGACCCCTCGTTTCAATCCTGAGCTATGAATATTCAATTCTCCATACTGGGTGGAGCTAGCCTCCAAGAATGGGTTAAATCTGCCCTCTAGCCAATCAGGACCGATGTCAGGTGAGTACCAACGTCCCTTCCATCGATTCCAAAATGAATTGTTTCACTAAAACTCCTTACTAAAGCCTAGGTAATCTTGTTTCTGTGTTCAGGGCTTGATGCCACCATGCCAACAGCGATGGAGAGCTGTGCTTGTTCTGGACCCTTTAATAACCCCGGTCCCTGCAGGCAGTGCTTACCTAAGCATGAAGTGCTCAACCGTTGAGTTGCCCATCAGGTACAGGGTGACACTGAGCACCTCGCCTGGTTTGAGAGGTTTCTCAGGTAGCCGGATGAAGATGCTGTCATCCAGACGCTGTTCCTGCAAGGGCTGGGTGGCCGGCGGCTGAACCAGCCTCAGACTGCCAATGCGCAGGAGAGGATGCTGGGTGGGACCTTCGATCCGCGCCCCGGCCCCGCCTCTCCGTCCCATTGGTTCGCTCCCACACTCCCCCATTGTATCGGGGGCGTGAAGCGTGTAATAGAGTTCTGCTTGCTGTACATCTCCAGCTGGTTCAATGTCCTCCACCATTTTCCTCCGCCCCAGGGGGACGGCAGTGGGTCCAAACCAAGCTTGAGGCAGCTCAGCTTGGGCTAGGCAAGTTGCCAGGCTGCCACGAAGGCGGCAAGAGGCCCGGACCTCACGGGCTTCACGGAAGGCATGAAGTCGCACACAGGGCAGCCGCTCGGTCACGTCAAAATCATCCCAGTCACGTCCAGCCACATAGAATAGCACCTGGGCTGTGGGTTGGTTGGCTGGCACCCGTGTGCCAACAATGAAAGCCCGTACTTTCCAGTTCACTGTCAGGCGTTCTGGTATCTCCAGAGTGCTCGAGGGCTGCAGCAGCTCCTTGGGTAGCACCAGGCCTGAGTTGAACGGTCCCAAAGAGATGTTGAGCACAGGTAGTTTCTTGGTTTGGAACACAACGAAAGGCTCCGACCGGGTCAAGCCAAGGTTATTGTTTCCTCTTTGTACCGGCCGCGTCTCTCTCAGGAAGAATGCCAAGCGGGTGTTGGAAAGATTGTAACTGACTGGAAGAACAGTAGCGGCAGGAGGCTGGAAGGCCTCTGGGGCTTCTGAGCTGGTAGGGGGAACTTTGGCCTGAGCTGGAAAACAAGGGATAAAAAAAATAACATGAAGTCATTGGCTGTTAGTATTGACCATCTTTTATATACTCCTTAGCCTCTAGAACGGAGGTGGGAAACTATGGCCCTTTTATGACTTGAGGACTTCAACTCCCAGAATTCCTCAGCAAGCATGGCTGGCCTGCTGTTGTGTTTATGACTTGTGTTGAAGACCACAAGTCATAAAGTTCCCCACCTCTGTCCTACAAAGTGCCATAACAAGTAAATCTAATCCTGGAATCGTTTCAATCCTTTACATCAATTGAAGAACTCCATCCAGCCCTTAAGTGATACTTCACAGTTGGTTACTGTACGATCTGATGCAATCTTTGTGTTATACCCTACAAGCATCATGCGTTAGAACAGGACAGTGTTTCTCAACCTTGGCAAATTTAAAATGTGTGGATTTCAACTCCCCAAATTCCCCAGGCAGCACGCTGGGAATTAAAGTCCACTCATCTTAAAGTTGCCACGGTGGAAAGAATATTGAATGTTATAACTTTTTTTAAAAAAAAAGAAGAGAGGAAAGGGAATTTAAATAAGTTGTCTTAAGAATTTAATTTAATTTAATTTAATTTAATTTAATGGATTTCTATGCCGCCCAACTCCCTGGGGACTCTGGGCGGCTCACAACATGTTAGATTCCATTACAAATATAAAATACAATGATTAAAAAATACAAAAGTTAAAAAGAGTATCTCATATTTACAAGCAAGGGGGGAGACCCATATTTAATCTAGTTGGTCTCACTTTCACCCCGCCTGCCGGAAGAGCCAAGTTTTTATTGCTTGGCTTATTGTTCTTAAGCCCTTGTTGTCTTAAGCCCTTGTTGTCTTAAGAAAAACAAAAAATATTGTTCTTAAGAAAGAGAATATGTGGGTGCTCATTTTCTTGGCCTCTTTGGATAAGAGTCCAAAGAAGTGAGCACCCACTATAACTCTGATTTATCTTAAGACAACAATGCTGTGGGATAGCCTGAGAGACAGTGTCTGGTACAAAGTCATCCAATAAACTCCCTTGACTAAAGCAGAACAAACATTAAATTTCTTCTTCTTCTCCAACACCCTAACTTTGTCCCACACATGCTCTTGTTTACTATTCTTCCATTTATTTATTTATTAGTGAGATTTATATACCGCCTCATAGTGCAAGCACTCTCTAAGCGGTTTACACCATTAAGCAATGTATATTTTACATTGCCCCCAACAATCTGGGTCCTCATTTTACCTACCTCGGAAGGATGGAAGGCTGAGTCAACCCTGAGCCGGTGAGATTTGAACAGTTGAACTGCTGATCACAGTCAGCTAAAGTAGCCTGCAGTACTGCACTCTAACTGGGTGTCAAACTCGTGTCGTCACGGCGTTGTCACATGACGTAAGGGGACTTTTTAACCCTTCACTAAACTGGGCAGGGGCAGAGTCAGCACATGGCACATCTGGCCCACGGGCCGCGAGTTTAACACCCCTGTGCTACAGGGAAAGGCTAATCCATTTACTTCTACCTTCATACTCTTAACCTTTCATTACAATACCCTCCAATTAAAATAGCAATCATCAACTATCTTAAGACCACAAGTCCCAAATTTCCCAGGCCAATATGGAAATTCTGAACAACAAAACTCATTTTCTGTACACAGAAAAATTACAATTTTATGGATCAGTTGAAAGAAGGAATATCCGTTACACCTAAATGTGCATTAAATCCAATTTGATATAACTTCATTTGCATCCATTCATATCAATAGCGTACAGTTTAATTACATGATTTACTTGAGTGTATACAAGTGAAGTCAATTATGTAATGATACAAATAATGTAAATTAATATTACTGGTGTAAATTATACCAATTGCTCAGATTGTTTTGGAAACAGTTGGCCTTGTCTGTTATTTGAGAGTGAATGCCAACTATTTTGACATTGAAGTCTACTTCATGGGCAGACACCCACAATTAATCTTCCCTATGTTTCCTACCTGTCCTACTGGGGCTGACAGGAGGGCCATGTTCTGGGTCTCATCAGCTAAATCATGGGTGTCAAACTCGCCGCGTCATGTTGCCGTCCCATGACGTGTCGTATCGCAATGTTTTTTCCATTCGCAGAGCTGGGGTGGGCATGGCCTACACGTGATGCATCTGGCCCACAGGCTGCCAGTTTGACACCCCTGAGCTAAATAGTGTTGGCTGGCAAAGCCAAGAAGGAGAGTCTTTTCTGCCATGGCACCCATCCTATCGAACATTGTTTTGTCTGAAATTAAAATGGCCAGAATCCTGTTGGCCTTTCGTAAGCCTTGAAAATTCATGCCTGGGCCTGGAGCCCCAAGGGTATGTTAGAACCAGTCTCTTGGCCTTGCTGATGGCGGTTTTTACGGTGCTTGGCTGCTGTGAGTTTTCATTTTCACATGTATATCAGGGGTGAAATCCAGCAGGTTCTGACAGGTTCTGGAGAACCGGTAGCGGAAATTTTGAGTAGTTCAGAGAACCGGCAAATACCACCTCTGACTGACCCCAGAGTGGGGTGGGAATGGAGATTTTGCAATATCCTTCCCCCAGGAGTTGGGAGGGAATGGGGATTTTGCAATATCCTTCCCCCAGGAGTGGGGAGGGAATGGGGATTTTGCAGTATCCTTCCCCTGCCACACCCACCAAGCCACGCCCACAGAACCAGTAGGGAAAAATTTTGAATTTCACCCCTGATGTATATTATTTCTTTTATTGTGAGCCCTCTCCAGTCACATATTTAAGATGGCTGGCTGTATACAGTAGCCCTTGACTTACAGCTAGTCATTTAGTGAATGTTCAAAGTTAGGACACACTCCAAAATGGGACTTACGATGTCTGTCCCTCCATCACATCACTTTATTTTAGGCACTTGGCAAATATATGGCCGTTTGCAGTGCCCTGTTTTTGCCAGAAACTGGCATTTACTTGTGGTTTGCGGCAAAACCCCTCTCATAATGAACAATCTGTTTGCTTAATAACCACCGTAATAATAATAATAATAATAATAATAATAATAATAATAATAATAATAATAATAATAATAATAATAATAATAATAATAATAATAATAATATCAGGTCTGGTCACATGGTGATTCACTTTATAAGCATCATGACTTATGATCGAAATTGTGGGTTCAATTATTTATAAGTCAAGGACTACCTGTAGATCAAATAAACAAACAAACAAACAGCTAGGAGTGAATAATGTTGAAATAAAACAGATTTAATCCATATATGGAACTGCAGTAAGGTGATAGTGCACATACTTCTGAGAAGAAGGTCAGGCTATTCCACAAAATAGGGAGTTACTACACATCCCATATATCTCATACAGAGGAAGGGCATTCAGAAGCCGTTATCCAGGGGACTGGACTAAATGGACAGATTCAACTTATATATTTCAACATAGTGTTCCCCAATCGTGAATGCCCACCAGAAGGGTGAAGTTCATCATCCTGTTTGGGGCTGAGGCAGAGGGGAGAAAGGATGTTCTTGTCGTCGTCGTCGTCGTTCCCACCCACCCCCGTTAAAGGTAAGTTTTGGGTCTTTTTAAAATTAGGAAAATTGGGTTTCAGGGGCTTACCCTACAATTTGGTAGGTTTCCCACTTCAGAAAATGAGGGCAGCGCGGCGGCTCAGCGGTTAAGAAGCTGGAATTGTCAGCTGGAAAACTGTCAGCCCAGGTTTGAAACCCGAGCTCAGTGGTGAAATCCATTTTTTTTTACTACCGGTTCTGTGGGCGTGGCTTGGTGGGCGTGGTGTGGCTTGGTGGGCGTGGTGTGGCTTGGTGGGCGTGGCAGGGGAAGGATACTGCAAAATCGCCATTCCCTCCCAATTCCTGGGGGAAGGATACTGCAAAATCTCCATTCCCACCCCACTCCTGGAGGAAGGATACTGCAAAATCTCCATTCCCACCCCACGCTGGGGCCAGCCAGAGGTGGTATTTACCAGTTCTCCAAACTACTCAAAATTTCCGCTACCAGTTCTCCGAACTACTCAAAATTTCCGCTACCGGTTCTCCAGAACCTGTCAGAACCTGCTGGATTTCACCCCTGCCCGAGCTCCACACAACGGGGTGAGCTCCCATCCTTACCCTAGCTGTTCAGAAGCATAGAAATGCTGGTAGATAAATAGGTACCACTTTGTTGGGAAGGTCATTTTGGCCTCATGACCACAGAAATGACTTCAGACAGCACTGGCTCAATGGCCTTGAGACAGAGATGAGCACTGCCCCCTAAGTCAGCAATGACTAGTGGAGTAAAATCCGCAGGGACCCTTTACTCACTTCAGAATGTCAGACCATTTCATCATTGATTTTGGACAACGGGGATCAAACGGGGCTTCAAGAAGTCACAAAATGGAGGAACACGTGGGAGAACATGTACATCTGGCCCTGTGGCACCTGGTTATCTATCCTCCAGTCCAAAAGAATCTGGCCTGTGGCAACCCCACTCTAAACATTTTTCGCTACCTTATTATCAAAGCATTATTGGCCACATGGCCTCCTCCTCTCTCTCCTAGCACTAGGGGCCTCATTTGATCACCAACACAACTGTGTGTTCATAGGAGGCTCAGATTATCTCTGGGGCTAGAAGAAGCCATGGAGAATGGTCCACTAACTGGCACCTTTCACCACTCAAGTGCTGGAAGCAGCTGCACAAGGGAGGACTTAGCTTGCCCTCCCTGAACTCCAGCCTCAGAGGAAAAATTAGAGCTATTAATACGCAAACACCTTCATTAACCCTCCTAAATGCATGCAGATTGTGTCCTTCAATCAGCCGCTCTTGGTACAACAGAGATGGTGGCTGCATATTTAAAGCTCCTAACAAAACATCTGTCAAAAGGAAACAAGTATTTGTCTTTGAACAGAACTCTGGGATTCCTACCCCTGAATCCAATATTGGCACTGAAGGATTCCAGTCCGCAGATAGGAACACAAAATATTTTGGTGCTAGAAGCCAAAATCTTTTTAAAAATTTTTTAAATTTTCCATGCTGTTAAAAATTAGTGGCATCTTTAATGAGAGATGGAGAATCTGCAAAGTATCCAGATAGTGTTACATTTCAACTCCTATCAGCTTAGCCGCACAGTCACACTGTGGCTTTGATCAGAGCCACTTTAAGAGTTAATTTGAGAGCCAGTTTGGTCTAGTGGTTAAGGCACCAGTTTAGAAACAAGGAGACCATGAGTTCTGAGTTCTGGTCCCTTGAGTTACTTATAAAGTAACAAAAGTGGGATAAAAATCAGATAAATAAATAAATGCAGCTTGACCTCAAGGGCCACTTTTGAGTAGTAAACCAGCAGGGAAGAAACCTACATTGCCAGAAGGCAAGTCTAGAACAAAATAGGCGGCACCAAGGATGAAAACAGCAATAGCACTTAGACCTATATACCGCTTCATAATGTTTTAAGCATTCTCTAAGTCAGTGTTTCCCAACCTTGGCAACTTGAAGATGTCTGGACTTCAACTCCCAGAATTCCCCAGCCAGCAAAGCTGGCTGGGGAATTCTGGGAGTTGAAGTCCAGACATCTTCAAGTTGCCAAGGTTGGGAAACACTGCTCTAAGCGGTTTACAGAGTTCAGCATATTGCCCCCAAAAACCTGGGTCCTCATTTTACCAACCTTGGAAAGATAGAAGGCGGAGTCAACGGTGAGCTTGTCGGGATCGAGCTCCTGGAAACGGGCAGTTAGCCTGCAGTACTGCATTCTAACCACTGTGCCACCGCAGCTCATGAACTAATTTCTATGAGGTAAATTTTACCCAAAAACTCACTTTTTTTCAAAAAAAGGTAACTGAATAACATTAATTGGTTTGGTTTCCATGTATCCAAGCATTTTCTCTTCTTTTCATATTCTACAGAAGAGCAATTTCTGGAGTAACTTTATGTATTCATTTTGTGATTCAATTTTTATCCACTTTCTCTGTGCAGCTGAACTAGCCCAGCATATTCAGTTTGTACTTGTTTATGTACTTTTGTATTCAATCCACACTCCTGACCTTATTTCTTCTAGCTTTAGTGCAGCCACTTTGTTAAGCATCCCATTCCAAAAGCATTCAATTTACTATTGTGTTCTCCCTGCCACACCCAATGCTCGCTCCCCTATAACAAAGTGGACAGAAGAAACATATTATACCCAGAATTTTCATTCCTTTTCACGGATATTCATTACTTGTCACCACTAACAAACGAAGGAGTACTTTTCCAAGAATATTTGCATTTCTTACCATTTCTCCATACATTTTCTCATCTTTAGTAAACATTCCATTAAGGAACACAAATCCATCCACTGGCTCTATTTTTCGTTCTTTTTTGTATAAGGTATAAATAATCAGTCCATTTTCCATGTCAAACGATTTTAGTCCTTGACACATTAATGTTCAAATCCGTACTCCCTGTTGCCATCATGCAATCTAGCTAACATTCACTCCAAATGATTTGGGTTTCCTGCCAGCAACACAGCACCATCTGCATAGCAAAGTACAAATACATTCTCATTTCCAACCCATACACCTCCAATATCACCACCAGCACTTCTTATACATTAAACAACCAAGGGGATATTACACATCTTTGCTTTACTTCCAGCTCATTGTGGAACCATTTACTAAAGCATTCAATTTATTCTTGTATGTTTTCCTTCCTTCACATACATCTCTTACGGCTTTCAATAACTAACCTTCAACTTTTCATATTCTTGCGTGACTTCAACAAATGTACAATAAACTTCCTTTCCCATGGCCATGCACTTCTCAATGGCATGCTGAAGGGCAAAAAATCTCTACAATAAACCCTCTCCTTGGCATAAAACCACACTGTACTTGCAAATCTTGCTCATTGTCACCTCTTGTACCTTTTCAATCAGAATTCTCTCAAATGAGGGGGCTGGACTAGCAGACCTCCAAAGTCCCTTCCAACTCTATAATTCTGTTATTCTGCTTTGGAATACTATATCTCCCTAGAGTGCTTGCATTTACTTTTGCTAGTTTGGATTTTGGGCAGAGGATCAATAATCTTATTCTCTTATTGTCAGGCACTGATGCAATCTTTAGGTATTTATTTATTATACATACCCTGTTTCCCCCCAAAATAAGACATCCCCTGATAATAAGCCCAATCACGCTTTTGAGTGCATGGCAATAAGGCCAAGCACTTATTTCAGGGTTCAAAAAATATAAGACGGGGTCTTATTTTCGGGGAAACACGGTATTTATATGGCCAACCAACTCACACACAGGTGACTCTGGGCAGCTTACATCATTAAAAATCCACAACATTAAAAACCCATGGAATCCCACCCTTCTCCACCCATGGCAGCAACAGCACAATCAAATCAAACACTTGATCAGCTCCCGTCTCTATTCATGGTTCTCAGGCCCACTGACAAAACCATGTCTTCATGGCCTTTTGGAAAAGCAACAAGATAGTGACCAATCGTACCTCAGGGAGAATGATGTTCCATAGAAAAGGAGCCACCATCAAGAAGGCCCTTTTTTGTGGTCCCACCAAATATACATCCTAGATAGGACCCACAAATACCCTGCTTTCCCATTCTGATGGACCGAATAAATGTAATCGGAGAGAGGTGAGCCTTCAAATAGCCAGTTATGTGATGTATTAAGTAAGTTAAAAAGCCACTCTATAAGCAAACTATATCCACATTTTAACCATCTATCTTGACAGCTTTATCTTTTACACACTTTCTGACAGCATTTATCACTTCACCCACTTTCTCTTCAATGCTAATATTAATAGCATTCACTGCTTGGTGTAATGCTTAAGGTGCTGGACTAAAAACTTAGATACAGTATGGGAGTCAGCAGGGTGAATTGGGACTGAACAGTCTTTCTCATTCCACCCCATTTCACAGGGCTGATATGGAAAGAGAGAACATTATGTATGCCACCTTGCATGGCAAAAAAATAAAATTGAGAGGACAGCACTTAACAGTAGCACTTAGACTTATATACCGCTTCGTAGTGCTTTACAGCCTTCTCTAAGCGGTTTACAGAGTCAGCCTATTGCCCCCAACAATCTGGGTTCTCATTTTACCGATCTCAGAAGAATGGAAGGCTGAGTCAACCTTGAGCCAGTCAGGATCGAACTCCTGGCAGTGGACAGAGTTAGTCTGCAATACTGTATTCTAACTACTGTGCCATCAAGGCTCTTATAGGATAACATAATGATAACCAAAGCTCAGTCTTTACCATGATTTCTATTTCATTTAGTTATTAAATTTATATGTTGCCCATCTCACTATCCAAAGCAACTCTTTGGACCCCAACTTCTCAGAAATTAAGATAAAGGGAAATTGTGCCTGCCAGAGAGTTCAGCGGGTTAAGCAGAATAACAGAGCTGGAAGGGACCTTGGAGGTCTTCTAGTACAACCCCGTGCTCAAGCAGGAAACCCTAGAGCCGAGGTGGCGCAGTGGTTAAAAGCAGCACTGCAACCTACTTCAGTGACTGCTAGTTCAGCAGTTCAAATCTCACCAGGCTCAAGGTTGACTCAGCCTTCGATCCTTCTGAGGTTGGTAAAATGAGGACCCAGATTGTTGGGGGCAATATGCTGAACTCTGTAAACCGCTTAGAGAGGGCTGTAAAGCACTATGAAGCGGTATATAAGTCTAAGTGCTATTGCTATACCATTTCTGACAAATGGTTGTCCAATCTCTTCTTTAAAACCTCCAGTGGTGGATGCAGGATGCAGAAGGAGTAGCCTTACCAGTAGGGCTCTCTTTGTATGATCCAACAAGTCAAAATCATGGTTCTAATGATGTACTTGAACTCATTTAATGATGTACTTGAACTCATTCATTAAAAAAAACATGCACTGCACATAAAAAAAACAGGCAGAACTTTGATTGCACCATTGTGTTTATCATCCTGACTTTTTTTAAAACCAGACCTTACTGATATCCCTGCTCACTAATTTACTTCTCCAAGGGTTCTGTAAGTGGGCGTGCACAAGGCAGCACTCATTTTTTGAGAGTGATTACTACATGCAGCAGCATCAAAGGGCTTTCTATGGATTAATTATGTAAAAAAAGAAAACCTTTATATAACTAGATGCGTTCAATATTTTTGGCACAGAATTTAGCACAGAGGACCCAACTAATAGTCTTCTCTATCCTCCATGTATTCTGCTCCTTCCAATTAAAACCCTTCTCTATCCGTAGCTAGTCCCATAGCTTGTGGCAGATAGCAACATATGCTAATTAGTATTGTGGAAAAAAATGCTTTTCTTTTCTTTTTTAGTTTTATTGTTTGGTTTGGGTTTGTGCTAAACGTTGGTTTCATACACTGACCTTGAATTCTAGCATTATGAGACAAGAAGGAATAATTCTTACTGCATTCACTTTGTTATGAAAACTGTTCTGCAGTCAAGGCTGTTCCTGTTATAAATTACATAGAATAATGGGAGATCACATTTTATTATAAACACTTTTAGAGGCAAAACAAAGACATGAAGGTACCTGACTTGTCAGGCTAACACAACACAGCATAACTTCTGCCTTCACTTTTTGCTTACATTATGGTCTAAATTTAAACCAAGCAGATCAGGTAAATTCTGACTTCTCTACCATCATTTTTTAAACATGTTTATGCATTATCACCAGAGGTGGGATCCTACCTCTGATTGCCGGTGCGGTTAATCGCTGAGTTCGGTGCAGAGCCAAAGACTCTGCTCCCGTTCGCGGAACGGGAGCTTTCCCCGGGCGCTTTCCCCACCCGCATGGATGCCGCCAATTGCGTTCTTTTGCCCTCTGCGCATGCGGAACGCTTTGGGCAGTCGCAGAGGGCAAAAGAACGCAATTGGCGGCATCCATGCGGGCAGGGAAAGCGCCCAGGGAAAGCTCCCGTTCCGCGAACGGGAGCAGAGTCTTCGGCTCTGCGCCGAACTCAGCGATTAACCGCACCGGCAATCAGAGGTAGGATCCCACCTCTGATTATCACAACTTTAAAATATTTTTAACATATGAAGCCTTTATAATTCTTTGTATGGATTCGTGCACAGAAATATTTATGTGGGGAGAACAACTGGATGGCCAACTGTAAAAACATTCAGATCAGAAGCAGCTGAGAAAAGAATAAAGATTTTCACAATTTTATGCCATTTTTACACATGTGCTTTGTGGTTGTTGGGTCGTACCTAGTCCCCCTTGTTGATTTAGTTACCATCAAAGCTTCAGGAAAATAAATACAAAACTTATGTCTCTGGAAACCCTCAATTAAATTTGCCTCCATGGTCCTTAAATAGGAATATTTGTAAGGTACAAAAATAAAAGCATCTACAATACCACCATGCCAGGGGTGGTGCATGCGCAGAAGCCTTTGCGCATGCGCAGAGAGTTTTTTGGCAAGCCGCAGCGACCGGAGGACCAGTTCAGGAGTGTGGATCGCCGGTCATCGCTGCCAGTTCGGCGAGCGGCGGTAAATTTCTGCTACTGGTTCTAAAGAACCGGTCTGAACCGGCAGCAAAATACCACTGCACCATGCGTCAGAAGCTAATGCAAAATACAGCTTGTAATTGTAAAGTGTAATTCTAAACATATAATAATAATAATAATAATAATAATAATAATAATAATAATAATAATAATAATAATAATAATAATAATAATAATAATAATACAAGAGTTGGAAGGGACTTTGGAGGTCTTCTAGTCCAACCCTCTGCTTAGGCAGGAAACCCTACACTACTTCAGACAAATGGTTATTCAACATCTTCTTAAAAACTATTAGTCACTGCACATGCCAGCATTTAGACAACTTTGATTGATCTTGAAAGAAACTAAGCAGACCTAGAACTAAAGGTGGATGGAACACCATCAGGAATAGGAAATTGAAAAACATCCTGGAAGACAGCTGTGGCAAGCTAGATCCATACTGATGCTGGGGGGAAACTCTATAGATATCTTGTGTCTATGTAGTCAGTAAGATTAAGCATGATTTGGGAACATCTTTACCTTTTCAGTGCTATTCTGAGGAGAATATCCCACTTCAAGAGAATCTACAGAACATCCAAGAGCTAAAACATTTAAAACATTTCCCTCACATGTCCTGTCTGTTCAGTTTCCCAAATTCCTTGAATTTAATTGCGATGTCCAAAGGTATGTGGAGCTTACCATGTTAATGAAATCTGCCCGATTGTGTTCTGTCAAGTGCCTGAAAAGGATTAAAACCAGGCACTTTGTTTCATGTTTAAAAAAGCTGAGATGTAATGATTTTGGCAGTCGTGTCAGATTTTCAAATTTCCATTTCCTCAGTCCGCAGTGCCATAGAAGGCTAGATGATTACATTAAAAGACGTGCCATTTCATGCCTGGTGAGCAACACATACGGTTTCTCAGACTTGTCTGAAATAAATTTTAATTAACAGCCTTTTTGGCAATTATTTCCCTTAGGTTTCTAAAAACCTGCCTTTGATTACTTCTAGCTGTTGCATTCACACACAAAAGAGTTTCAACCTGGTTACTGAATTAACCCAGTTTTCTGGGGTTTGCACAATAGATTGAATTGTAAGCCAAATAGGGTGAACTTGCAAAATACACAGAGCCATTAAAAAAAATTAACCAAGATTATGAGAAATAGGGCTTAGCAGCTGTGCAGAAGTAATTGCTAATTGCTTCAACTGACCTGGTTGCGTGAACATAACCTATCAAGTTGAGGCTCCAAAGCAGTGGTTCTCAACCTTCCTAATGCCGCGCCCCGCGCCCCACGACCCCGCTGTGATCTGCCCTGCCTGCCGCCGCGACCCCCGCCCAGCCGCCGGCATTTGGGTTCTTTTACCCTCTGCACATGTGCAAAGTGTTCTGCGCATGCGCAGAAGGTAAAAGAACCCAAATGGCGGTGTCCGGGCAAAGTCTCCCAACTCCTGTGAAAGGGTCGTTTGACCCCCAAAGGGGTCGTGACCCCCAGGTTGAGAACCGCTGCTCTAAAGAGAAATTCAAGGTGGGACACAATTGTCACTAGCAATCCTTGGAGGAAAGGGGAAAGGTTTAAATGCCAGTATCTCATGAGATTCAGCAGTCTTGTGCTATTTGACCCTTTTATTTTACTTGAGGGCTTTGTAAAAGCTACTGGGGGTAAAATAATCACCTTTGGCATGGTGCCTTCACATGTTATATCCACATCTACAGTGTACCTGCTGGGTATGGGTATGTCTAGTTTAATGAAAAGAAGGACTAGGGGGTGACATGAAAGCAGTGTTCCAATATTTGAGGGGCTGCCACAAAGAAGAGGTGTCAACCTAGAATACTTTATTTGGCCAAGTGTGATTAGACACACAAGAAATTTGTCTATAGCGCAGAAGCTCTCAGTGTACATGCAAAAGAGAGCAACAGCTCTTTTCTCCAAAAACAATCCTGAACTCCAGAGCACCTGAAGGCAGGACAAGAAGCAATGGATGGAAGCAATCAAGGAAACGCCTGACGTGGAAATAAGGAGAAATTCCCTGACAGTTAGAACAATTAATCAGTTGAACAGCTTGCCTTCAAAATTTGTGCATCGTCCATCATTGGAGTTTTTAAAGAAGAGATTGGACAGCCATTTGTCTGAAATGGTAGTGGGTTGGACTAGAAGATCTCTAAGGTTCCTTCCAACTCTGTTATTCTGTTATTCTGGCTGGAGAATCTGGGGAGTTGGAGTCGACATAGGTTAAAGTTACTGAGGTTCAGAAGAATTCAACTAGAGGGGCAATATACATATACCCTAGACACCTGAACAAACCGGGAGGCTAATTTATGGTGGCTTCAAATGCAAGCTGTGTGACCTTAAAGATGCCCCGTAACCTCTTCCTTGCAGTATAGAAAACAAAAGCTTTGGAGTCTGACCTAGAAGGGAGGATCTAAACAAGCTTCACCTGCCAAGTAAATTTCCCAATCTCTCCTCTTCTATTTTAAAAACCTTTTGTCTTGACACAAGGAGGACAAAAATAACTGAGACATGTGACATGAAGTAAATCATCTGGGAAGGGATGAAGGAGAAAAAATACCTGGAAGGAGAAGGGAAGGATTATTGAAAGATGGAGCTTGGAAACAGCCATAGGAGTTTCCAGGAGAGACAAACAGCTAGATGATAGTTACATGGCAAAGTGGGGGGGGTGGGGGACAAACAGTAATCAGAGAAAAGTAACCTCTGTCCCAAAGGTGCTTTTTCAAGAGGCAACTGGACTTTCTGGTTTTTCTTTGAAGACGTTTCACTTCTCATCCAAGTCTTCAAAGAAAAACCAGAAAGTCCAGTTGCCTCTTGAAAAAGCACCTTTGGGACAACTATAACCTGAATGACTGAGAATCTCTACAGACAATGGAGGAACAAGACGAATCCTTGATGAGAGCTGAAGAAGCTTCTTGGATGAGAAGCGAAACGTCTTCAAAGAAAAACCAGAAAGTCCAGTTGCCTCTTGAAAAAGCACCTTTGGGACAACCATGACCGAGAATCTCCATCCAGACCGAGAATTTCCATAGACATTTTAACCTTCTCTGGAACAGACGGTAATGAAGTGTGTTGAACAGGACGAAAGTGATCCTCAGGGAGCGGATAGTAATGCCTGTTTTGGAAGAAAGGAATTCTAAGCAAACCAAGTGGAGTGGACTATTTGGAGCCCATGATAAAAGCAGAGCTAAGTGTCTCTGGACTGGAAGTAAAAGTGGTCCAAAAATCTTTAGAAAGTCAACAGGTATTAAGAGAGGGAGAAGTCTCAAAACCTTGATTGCAGGTTGTCAGGGTATCTAGATTTAATAGCTGTAAGCTGATGAGAGGTTGTAAACTGAGGCAACCAGAAACTGATGCAATGGGAATGAGGCAGCAGGGTTACTGCCACTTTAAGAAGCTGGGTAAGAAGCTGCCTATATAAGGGAAGCCATTAGAGGGCTTGTCCCTTCTCCTCTTGTTCTCTCCTCGTGTATTCTCATTGCTCTTCTCCGTGTAACAGTAGCTGTATGATAAGGTATTTAACCACATATACGTTTGTACTGTATATATTTAGCTGTATATAAACCACTATTAATTATCTAAAGGCTGTGTGTGCTGTGTTTTTGCTCCTGGGTTTATCTCATAATACTAATCACGCTGCCTAAACTCTGACACAGGTTATACCCAGGACCAGTGTACTGGAGCAGAGAACAGGAAAAATCTTTCCTCTAGGCCAGGGGTCGGCAACCTTAAAAATTCAAAGAGCCATTTGGACCCGTTTCCCAGAGAAAACAAAACACCCAGAGCCACAAAACCAGGGTGGGCATGGCCAACTCGATGACACTCATTCCCACCAAGTCACATGACCCCCAGTCAAGTCTACCCAGGTTTTGTGGCTCTGTTTTCTTTTCTCTGAAAAACAGGTGTCTCTCTCTCTCTCTCTCTCTCTCTCTCTCTCTCTCTCTCTCTCTCTCTCTCTCTCTCTCTCTCTCTCTCTCTCTCTCTCTCTCTCTCTCTTCCTTCTCTCTCCCATCTCTTTCTCCCTCTCCCATCTCTCTCTCTCCCTCTCCCATCTCTCTCTTTCTCCCATCTCTCTCTTTCTCACTCTCTCTCCCCTTCTCTCTCTCTCTGCTGAGGAACGATCGCCAACCCTGGCACAGGCTTTCCTTTGGGTGACCCTCCTCCCCCTCTTGCGACTCCCTGGCTGGCTGTGGCGGGGCCAGGAGGGTGCGCATGCACAGGGAGACCCTTCCTTCTGGAAGCAAGAAGCCACGGAGGGCAGGTGGCTTCTCGCTTAAGGAGGGTCTTTGGACGCGGCAACCCACCACTGGTCCCATGATCAAAATTCAGACTCTTGGCAACTGATTCATATTTATGATGGTTTCAGTGATCTGGGATCATGTGATCATCGTTTGTGACCTTCTGACAAGCAAAGTCAATGGGGAAGCCAGATTCATGTAACAAACCTGTGACTAATTTAACAACGACAGTGATTCACTTAGCAACTGAAGCAAGAAAGTCGTAAAGTGGGGCAAAATTCATTTAACAACTGTTTTGCTTAGCAACAGAAATTTTGGGCTCAATTGTGGTCATAAGTCAAGGACTTCCTAACTTCCTAACAGAGAGGACAATTAACCAGTGGAACAGCTTGCCTTCAGCAGCTGTAGGTGCTTCATCACTGGAGTTTTTCAAGAAAAGACTGGACAGCCACCTATCTGAAATCGCTTGAGCAGGAGGTTGGACTAGAAGACCTCCAAGGCCCCTTCCAGCTCTATTCTGATTGATTGACTACCTGTAGTCTGCTTAATTTAGTAAATGAAGTAACTCATTTTCTGACTTTGCATAATCTTTGACCATAAACTAACCAAACAACCAACAATATATTAATAATGACAAATCTAGCAGAGGTTAAACCTGATCAAACAAGGAGAAGTATATTTTTTTCAAAATATTTCAAGATATTTTCAGGATATTTCAGGAATAAGTCAATCTGATCTAGCGGTTAAGGCACCAGGCTAGAGACTATGAGTTCTAGTCCTGCCTTCGCCATGAAAGTCAACTGGGTGACCTTGGGTCAGTCACTCTCTCTCTCTCAGACCAATTCACCTTACAGAGTTATTGTTGTGGGGAAAATAGGAGGAGGAAAATACAGTATGTGGGATATGTTCGCTGCCTAGAGTGATTTGTAAAAATAATAAAGGCAGATACAAATGAAAAATAAATAAATTGAAAATATTTCCATGGGAAACCTGGGACCTCTGCTCCAGAGAACTAAGAGACGTCTCTGATGCTTAGTGAAATTCCCTTGCCTTACCTGCATTGTTGTATACAATCTGCAACCCCAGAGCTATATAAGGTCCACAAAAATTCTTAAAGCTGCTATCACAGTCCTTTTTAATGCAATGACGAGAAATCAGTAAATCTACAGGGAATAATTATGTTAACTATATTTCTCCTCCTTAATTTTAATTAATAATTATTATCTGATTTAAATTGCATTACACAACAGTCAAAGATGAAGTACTGGCAATTGTGCACATCTGGATTAAACGTTCCCAGGCAGTATGTCCAAAGAAAGACCTATGGTTTGGAAGAGGATGGTAAAAACCTGTGGCTTGTCTCTCATTTAAAAATGCTGTGCCAATACAGTGCCAGTCAAGGGCATTATTCCCATATGGCGGGTAGAAGGAAGTAAATTAACCCACAAGAGGATGTATTACTGAATTACATCAAATGTGCAATGTAGACTGTTAAATTACAGATGGAACCGAAGTTGCTTTCATTTTCCAGCCAAAATCTCCTGAGAGAAAATAACCTTCCAAATTACAGGATGGTCAGTATGCCTCAACTGTGACTAATCAAGTTATTAAACATTCAGTTAATTTTACTACAATTAATTTCATTGACTTGTCGGGCGGATGACCTGTGTCTTCAAATGCTTTATAAGTAATAATTTGAAACAGAGAGAGGGAAATAGATTTGCATTATTAGGAAATAATCTGCAAAATTGGATTCCCACTACCTCCTACAGATTTCAAGAATTAAAATATGCCTGTGCTAAGTCTGGTTCTAAATTTGTCACTGCTGGTGGCCGGGAGGCAAACAGCAGTGATAAATAAAGCCAACAGAATTGTAACCAGCCAGAAATTATTCAGTTTCTATACGTAGGCACATATAGGTAAACCATGGGTGACACCATATGTGTCAGGGTGTTATTATGTGGATGATGCAAATTGCATACAGTAGTTTTGACATCATTGTGGCTTCTAGCTGACACCTATGGGCCAAGATCTTTTGAACTGAGCTTAATTCCTTCTGGTTATCAATATGGAATTGATTTGCAATTGTCTTCTCCTAAGAAGTCATTTCAGCTTCTCAGCCTAGTCAAGGATTTTTCTGTCAGTCTTCAAACAAAGTACCGTATTTTTCGGAGTATAAGACGCACCGGAGTATAAGACGCACCTTAGTTTTTGGGGAGGAAAATAGGGGGGGAAATCTACCTACCAAGTATTCATCTGGCTAGCGTCCTTAGTCTGGTCAGCTTCAGCACATTATTTTATCCCCTGGTTAGGGCTGAAAAAATCTTCTTCGGATGGAGTTGCAATGAAAACAAGCCTGCAAAGACTTAAGGCTGGGAAAAAACTTCTTCGGAGGGAGAAGCAATGAAAAAAATCCTGCAAGCCAGGAAGATTGTTAGCACCTCGTTAGGGCTGAAAAAAACTTTTTTGGAGGGAATAGCAATGAAAACAAGCCTGCAAGCCAGGAAGAGCCGGGAAGATTGTTAGCACCTCGTTAGGGCTGGGGGGAAAAAGCTTCGAAAAAGCTACATTTGGAGTATAAGACGCACCCAAATTTTCAGCCTCTTTTAGGGGGGAAAAGGTGCATCTTATACTCTGAAAAATACGGTAGGTTTAACCATGTTGAATGTTTTTGACATTAACCATGGCTAGCTAAATGCTGGTAGCTGCTGTACCAGGGAGTCCTCGAAGTATGACTACAATTGAGCCCAACATTTCTATTGCTAAGCGAGACAGACTTTAAGTGAATTTTGACCCATTTTACAGCCGTTCTTGCCACAGTTATTAAGTGAATCACCGCCGTTGTTAAGTGAGCAACACAGTTCTGGCCTCCCCGTTGCCTCTGCTTGTCAGAAGGTGACCTTGGGATACAGCAATGGTCATAAATACAACTCAGTTGGCCAAGCGTCTTGATTTTGATCACATGGCTATGAGGATCTGCAACGGCCGTGTCAAAAATGGCCATAAGTCACTTTTTTCACGGCCATCGTAACTTCGAATGGTCCCTAAACAAATTGTTTTAAGTCCAGGGCTACCTGTAATGTGCAGCAAGAAAACAGGGCATGGATGTAAGGAAACCTTCAAACTTGTGGGCTGCCCTCTTCCCTGTTTTTCCTGTTCCATCTCCAGCCTCGTATTAGAGGCATCCCTCCCAAGCAAATTTTTTCTTCTCCTCCCTTCCGCTTGATTTGTCCTACATTAATATCAGCTCTGCATTCAGATCCCAACTCCAGCCCCCGGCCTGATCTCTCAGCAGATATCATTGCTAATATCCTGATATTCTTGGCCCTAGCAGCACTTTTGGCAAAAAAAAGCCCTGCATAACAAGGACAGAAGCTGGCTCATTTCACATGGCACTGGAGGCTTATGAATTGGAGATGATGTGCCAGCGTTGGTGTGTGTGTTTGTGATGAAGAAGTTAATTAAACCAGAAGATCAGTGGATCTTCAGCAAGAGTGATTGAACAAGCCCCAGAATGCCATTGTTAGCATTGCAAGTCATCTCTCTGACTGGACAGTGATTATTCTTAGAATAGAATAGAATAGAATAGAATAGAATAGAATAGAATAGAATAGAATAGAATAGAATAGAATAGAACAGAACAGAACAGAACAGAACAGAACAGACGGAAGGGACCTTGGAGGTCTTCTAGTCCAACCCCCTTCTAAGGCAGGAAACCCTATACCATTTCAGACAAATGTTGTCCAATCTCTTCTTTAAAACTTCCAGTGTTGCACCATTCACAACTTCTGGAGGCAAGTTGTTCCACTGATTAATTGTTCTAACTGTCAGGAAATTTCTCCTTAGTTCTAAGTTGCTTCTCTCCTTGATTGGCTTCCACCCATTGCTTCTTGTCCTACCCTCAGGTGCTTTGGAGCAGGGGTCTCCAACCTTGGCAACTTTAAGACTTGTGGACTTCAACTCCCAGAGTTCCTCAACTCTGGGAGTTGAAGTCCACAAGTCTTAAAGTTGCCAAGGTTGGAGACCCCTGCTTTGGAGAATAGCTTGACTCCCTCTTCTTTGTGGCAACCCCTGAGATATTGGAACACTGCTATCATGCCTCCCCTAGTCCTTTTTTTCATTAACCTAGACATGACCAGTTTCTGCAACCCTTCATTGTATGTTTTAGCCTCCAGTCCCCTAATCATCTTTGTTGCTCTGCTCTGCACTCTTTCTAGAGTCTCAACATCCTTTTTATATCGTGGTGACTTCAGGTTGATGCTTCAAGTTGATGCTGGATCCTAAAAGACAAGGCTGGAACACATCCTTCAAAACAAAATTCCGTTTTTCACACTTACAACCATTGCAGCATCCCCATGGTCACTGATCAAACTTCAGGTGCTTAGCAACTGACTCATATTTACGACGGTTGCAGTGTCCCGGAATCACGGGATCACTTTTGCGACCTTCTGACAAGCAAAGTCAATGGGGAAGCCGGATTGACTTAACAGACGTGTTACTAACTTAACAACTGCAGTGATTCACTTAACAAATTCAGCAAGAAAGGTCATAAAATGGGGCAAAAGTCACTTAACAACTGTCTCATTTAGCAATGTAAGTTCTGGGCTCAATTGCAGTGGTAAGTCAAGGACTACAGAGAGTCCTCGACTTACGACCACAATTGGCATTTAGGGTAAAGCCAAGAAAGCAAGTTACAAACTGAATCTGTTATCCATATGATCAAACTGACATACAGTCCTTTAGAAGGCAGCCTGCTCCTAGATTAGATAGTCGACATATTCTTCTCCAACTTGGTGAATTTTTCATGTAACACGCTTGATGTGCTTATTGAATTAATCAATTTTCTGGGTCACTAGAATACACTGAACCATAAATCAAATGAACAGGCTGGATTTGTACTACATCTCCAAGATTCACATTTGTGTGTTGTGTGGATGCAGCTACTAGCTTTTTTTTATCGACTTCACTGGGTTAACACAATGCACTAAATTTCACTCTGTTCGCATAAGATGCAGTGCCCAAAGAAATAAACCAAGGTAAAGCTCAATGTGATAAGTTGACACAATGTGCTAACACAACAGCTATCTTCCCACAGCACTCTGAACAGTCATGCATCCAAACTCCTCGTTTTAGCCAAGTCCGTTGTAGAGTGCAAACTTAGTCAATAACTCCCAGTATTTCTAACAGTAGACATAATTGTTACCGTTGACAAGTACTTCAAGCATATTGAGATCAACAACACAACTGCCCCATTTGGTTGAGGACAACAAAATATCTGCTTCTGAAGAAAGCAGGGCAATAGGAAAGAGTGATCAATCTATCCTGAATAAAATGCAGGTTACGGAGGATTAAAAAATGTAATAAAGTCTAATCATTGTTCTAAGAATATCTGGGTAGCAAACTACTGTATATAAATTCCCTTGTCATGGTTCCTGGGAAGTAGGGTTTCCTTCTGGTGCCAGAAAGGTCTCCAACGATTCTGGCACCAGGGACCAGTTTCGGAAGAAAAACCGTCTTCCATGAATCCGGGGAAGAGATGGTTTTGCATGCAACCTAGATCCCGTACATGCTTAGTTGAAGCTTTGCACAGCCTGTGTCAGGCTATTATAGGTCCAAGTACAAGTTCAGCAGAGTCATAACTCTAAGCAGGCGGGGCACTTGGGCTATTTAAAAACCCTGCACATTGCATAGGGGCAGATTGCAGTACCTTGTGCAGTGGAAGGGGTATCCCCTATCCGAGGCCACATAGGTCAAGAGCTGGGATGTGAGGGCAGATAGATTGGTCAGTTTCATGACGAGTTCCCCCAGAAACCTAAGGGACCTCCGGGGGGAAGAGGGGGGGGGGGTTGAGCTGAGCCCTGACAAACTTCTCCCTATATGTTTTTGTCTTGCAGGAAGTCCTCTTCAACTGAGAGGGGGTAGCCTGTCAACCCTAAAGCTGACCTGACCGAAGCCATCTTGGAGCTTCAGTGTTGCCATACTGGAGCTGAGAGATAGGGAGGGGGGGATTAGAGATAGCTGGGGTTCTGTAGCCAAAATAAAATACTTTCTCTTGGGAACCAAGGACATTCTACACCTGGCCCGAGGAAGGAGGAGTGAGATCACCAGGCAACCAGACAGAGTCTTGATTGGACCATGTGACTGCTTGTTTGGGGTTGAGGGAAAACTTTTACTTTTAATTAGGTGAAAACTGTGGGAACTTTCAGAGTCGGTTCATGACCTATAACAGGTCATGGACTGTCACGCAGTGATTTTATTGCCTGTTATATGTATATGCAGGGAGATGCATCCCTATTCATTATAATGGTTTATTCCTGAGCATGTGATTGATATGTTCTTGTACGCATGTGCGCATTCCTTTCTCCGATCTCTCCTTCTGTTCCTGGCTTCCACTGAAGGAAGACCTACGTTTATATCAGACATGTAGATAATGAGGATTTATTGTTTTTGTACCGAAATAAATATTTTTACTTAGACCTTTAAACTGCGGTTTCTTTTCTAATGTCTGATGTCCGGGAAAAGATCAAACTTCTCCTTTGTGAGATTAATTATCACCTCTGTCATGGACCAATACCAGTCTGTGGCCCAGGGGTTGGGGAACCCTGCTTTATTCCATCTAATCAGATATTAGATATGGACATTTGCAGAAGAAAAAAGCTGACTGTTGGCCTATGAAGGATTTTTAGACAAATATACAGTATGGTTTTTCTATGGTCAGATGATCCCAATTCCTTTAGAAAAGGACCGGTAGCCTTTTGTGTAGTTGGCACTTCTGAAGATGTATCATGAACCAGTAGTGCGGTCCACTCTATAGCACTGGTAGCGGCCCGCTGGTGACATCACAGTACCGGTGCGGTCGGTTGCCGGTGCCTGGGCGCCACCTGAATGCCGCCATTAAAAAAAAATATTAATTTTCTTCTGTGCATGCCCAGAAGCCGAGCTTCCGGCACTGCGCATGCACTGCCTTCCTACTCCACAGTGAGTCCAAGCAGGGGAGAATGGCTGAGGGAGCGCGTGAGACGCTGAAAGAATGGGCAGCAGGAGCTATCTCCATTCCCCTACCTTCAGGAGTCCGAGAAGCCACGAATGCGCGGTGATGATCCTAGGCATTTTTGCACGTTCGAGGCTTCTCGAGCTGCTGAGGGGAGGAGGAACGGGCGGCAGGAGCCTAGGATCATTGAATGGGGAGAAGCATTCAGGCCGGATGAAGCCTCCTAGAAGAACCGCTGCCGCGGTCTTGCTGCTCCCGCTGCGGGGGGCTGCGTTGCGGGTGGGCAATGCCCCCCCCCGCTTCTCTGGCCGCTGCCAAGCTCCTGAGGCCCATGTCCACCCGGTCACATGGCTGGCAAGCCACACCCTCAAAATAAGTCACGCCCACAGAGTGGTAGTAAAAAAATTAGGAACCCGCCCCTGTCATGAACACTCAGAAAATGGCTGCCATAGCTAGTCATAAAACACTCACTTACTAGAAGGCAAAGGAGTGAGTTTTGCTGTCCCGTTCCAGCTTATTCTTGGGTGAGGAAATAGATGGGGCCACTTTTCAAATAAAGCCCCAAGGTAATAGCCGTCCATTATTTCTATTTTCTAAGAATCTTAGGAGGTCTTTTTAAAAACTTCCTAATTTAGTCTACTACAGGAAGTCCTCGACTTATGACCACAATTGAGCCCCAAATTCCTGTTCCTAAGCAAGACAGTTGTGAAATGAATTTTGCCCATTTTACGACTTTTTTCTTGCCACAGTTGTTAAGTGAATCACTGTCGGTTGTTAAATTAGCCCCAAAGTCAATGGGGAAGTGAATCTGGCTTCCCCATTGACTTTGCTTGTCAGGAAATCACCTGGTGATCACCTGACCCTGGGATACCACAACCGTCATAAATATGAGTCAGTTGCCAAACGTCTGAATTTTGATCACATGACCATGGGGATGCTGCTAAATATGAAAAACCGGTCAAAAGTCACTGTAACTTCAAATGGTCACTAAACAAACTTCTGTAAGATGAGGACCAGTTGTACTTTACTTACTACTCAGCTCAACTAAGATTATTTAAAGCCATTTCTTTCAGTAAAACAGGGAAATATCTCAGCTGAGTGTGCATCAATTCTGAGTTGATTTGAACCCTACATATCACATAACAATCTTTGGAATAAGAGGAAAGTAGATGCAAAATGTTAGTCAAGATCTGAATAAGCAAACTGAGGCTTGGTAAATAAAGAGCTTAGCAAATTATGTGGTTCAGAAATGGAATAGACAAAATACATTCAAAACAAGGCCTCCTATTCTAGGAATGCAATAATCAGGACAAGCTTGAAATCAGCACACTATACTGAAGCCAACTTAAATAGCAAAATTATTTGGTTCCTCCTGCTTATTAGATAACATGAATACAGAGCATGTAGATTTGAATACAAATTAGGTCTCTTGTCCTGTGTGATTCATGATATTATACATTTCAAGTTGCTACGGGGAATTAAAGAGCTTGCGTCTCTTAGATATGACCCCTTCTGATCAGGTTCTGAAGGCATGGGAGGGGGGGGAGAAAGAAATGAGTTAGTTGGGTTAGGACAGGGGTAGGCAAAGTTGGCTCTTCTATGACTCATGAACTTCAACTCCCAGAATTCCTGAGCTAGCATGATTGGCTCAGAAAGTCTGGGAGTTGGATTCCACGAGTCATAGAAGAGCCAACTTTGCCTACCCCTGGGTTAGGAGAAGGAAAGCGGGCAAACTGATTTTCTTTGAGTAGGATCAAAACTGAGCCAGACAGAAAATTATACTATTCCCAGTATATATGGCAGCAAAATTATCAACTTCAAAATATTTCCTTCCAAAGTCAACTGTAAGTTTCTCAGCAGTCAATCAATCAATCAATCAATCAATCAATCAATCAATCAATCAATCAATCAATCAATCAGAATAGAGCTGGAAGGGACCTTGGAGATCTTCTCGTCTACCCCGCTGCTCAAGCAGAAGACCCTATACCAGTGATGGCGAACCTGTGGCACGGGTGCCACAGGTGGCACGCGGAGCCATATCTGCCGGCACGCGAGCCGTTGCCCTAGCTCAGCTCCAGCGTGCATGTGTGTGCACGCCAGCTGATTTTTGGCTTGTGCAGAGGCTCTGGGAGGGCGATTTTGGCCTCCGGAGGGCCTCTGGGGTGGCGGGGGGAGCATTTTCGCCCTCCCCAAGCTCCAAGAAAGCCTCTGGAGTCTGGGGAGGGCAAAAAATGGGCCTACTGGGCCCACTGGAAGTCGGGAAACGGGGAGTGGGGGGGATCACGCATGCATGCACAGGGGGGTGGGGCAAGTGGGGGGCTTTAAATTATGGGTGTGGGCACGCACGTGCGTGCAATAGCGCGTGCACGCACTATTTCGGCACCCGAGGAAAAAAAGGTTCACCATCACTGCCCTATACAATTTGAGACAAGTGGCTGTCCAGTCTCTTTTTCAAATCCTCTAGTGAGGAAGCACCCATAACTTCTGAATGCAAGCTGTTCCAGTGGTTACCGTATTTTTCGGAGTATAAGATGCACCTCGATTTTAGAGGAGGAAAACAAGGAAAAAAGTATTCTGAACCAAATGGTGTAGTAATATATTATTTAATAAAATACCAGTGTAGCAGAATACTTTTTACAACCATATCTCCTTTTTACAACCATGTACACGTTTTACAAACTTCAAACTTGACAGTTTAAAGACTAGTAGACAAACTCCCAGAATTCCTCCTCCAGTCATGCTAGCTCAGGAATGGGAGTTGAAGTCCACAAGTCCTAAACTTGCCAAGTTTGAAGACCCTTGCACTCCTAACCCCTAACCCAGGGGTCTTCAAACTTGACAGCTTTAAGACTAGTGGACTTCAACTCCCAGAATTCCTCCTCTAGTCATGCTAGATGGGGTAATTAGAAGGCAAAAACACCCCCGTTTTTGCAAAAAAATGGCTCGTTTTTCGCCCATTTTTTTGCAAAAACAGGGCATACAGAGGGTTTGGGAAGCCTGAAGAGCGCTGCTAGGGGGTGGGGGAAGGCAAAAATGCCCCATTTTCCGCCCATTTTCTTTTTGCAAAAACAGGGCATGCAGAGGGTTTGGGAAGCCTGAAGAGCGCTGCTAGGGGGTGGGGGAAGGCAAAAACGTCCCGTTTTTTGCAAAAATGGGATGTGGGGGCGGGGCTTCAGGTATTCGATGTATAAAACGCACCGACATTTTCACCCTCTTTTGGAGGGCAAAAAGGTGTGTCTTATACTCTGAAAAATACAGTAATTGTTTTCTAGATGTTTCTCCTGAATTCTAGGTTGCTTCTCTCCTTGATCAGTTTCCATCCATTGTTTCTTGTCCTTCCCTCTGGTGCTTTGGAAACGGACCCCCTTGTCTTTGTGGCAGCCCCTCAAACACTGAAATACCGCTATCATGTCACCCTGGTCCTTCTTTTCTCTAGACCAGCCATAACAGGCACTCAAGAAATTCTGCCCTGTGCTTACTCTAAACTTACTAAGCTATTCCTAGCAAGAAATGTATTTGCTGACCCAACTTTCATCTCAAACATCTTCATTCCTTGCCGAGACACAGTCTCCACTTCTGACACAACACCAGAAATGCAAAAGCCATCACTTTGCCTTTCCACCTTTCTGCAATGATACAGTCAGTTTCAAAACTATCCTGTCCTTTGTGCTATTCTCAAAACCTATTGACAAAGCAAGCCGGGCCTAGCTAACTGCTTCAAAAAGCTTCACTGACTACCAGCAGACATCACTGGATTTCCTTGTCTATTATGTCTGCAATTTGACACTTTCCTGACCTTTTAATTGAGATTACCTTGCAACACTCCAAGTGTGCACTGACCTTCTAATAGGCAGGGGCACACTGAGATGGCCTTCTGGAGGTGGATGTTATCTTCCAAAATCATATTTTATTCACCAAGAAAAAAAAAGACAAACATATTTGTAAGGAGGTCAGACCTGCTCACATCCCCTGAATAAAAATGTAGGGGGAGAGAGAGCTAATGGGGAGAATTGTGACTAATATAAGGTGACCAGACCAGCTTTTGGCGGGACAGACCCGCTTTTTAGCAGTTTGTCCCGCGTCCCGCGTCGTTTCAGAAAAGTCCCACTTTTTAATTTGAATTTGCTAGTTCGTTTCTTTTGTATTTCTTCTCTTCAATGAGATACATCCCATCATTTCTAGGGCTTCTGCAAATCTCTATTCAGGGATTCCACCTTTTAACCATGAAATAAAACAAAGGAGATCTGTTCTTTTGGGTAATGCAAAGTGCCATGAGTTCCTGCCGGTTCGGCCCGGCCAGTCATTCGGCGTAGAGCCGATGGAACTGGCGGCGGTTGCAGCGCGGGGCTTCTCCCGCCCGCTTCCCCCGGCCGGCTGGACGCCGCCATTCGGGTTATTTTGTCCTCTGCGCACGCTGCAACCGCCGCCAGTTCCATTGGCTCTACGCCGACGAACAGGTAAGCCTGCGCCAGTAGGAACCCACCCCGGCTGCGATGAAGGGGGGGTGTTTGGGGTGTGTGTGCACAAAGCTGCAAGATGAGACGGACCCCTCCTGTCTTGCTCCCCTAGAAACCCACCCCCGTCAATGGTGTCCCGCTTAAAAAAAAATCTGGTCACCTTAGACTAATACCAATCACAATTGGAATCTGAAATTATTTTCTGGGATAATACTACATTTATTTTAAATGTTTACCTAAATTTAAATACAATTTAAGGGATTGTGCAGATAAGCTTCTGTACAAATAAAGTTCACAAAGAACAAATTCCATTTTCTTTGGGCCTTTTTCATTTACCGTTATACATCTTATACATTTTGCCTAGGACAGAATAATACTAAATACACATATAACTCCAAGTGCATATTTTAGAGACAGCAAGAAAAGATAGGGCATACACACACAAACAGTTCCTTATGGTGACTTCGGTACCAAAACACAAATTTTAGTATCTTAAAGAAAAAGATGTTCTACCTTATGCCTTCTTTGAATGTTTTCCTGTGAACAGCATCAAAACATCAAAAACAGGCAGAAGTCGTCATATTTTGCTTTAAAATTTGGTATGGTGGTGCTAGCCTAAAAACCAGTAGACTTTAAGTTCTAGTCCTGCCTTTGGGATGAAATCTATCTGGGTGACCTTGGGCCAATCATTCACTTTCAGCCCAGCCCAACCTCACAGGGCTGTTGTGAGGAAAATAGCAGGAGGAAGAAGAATTAGGTATGTTCGCCATCTTGAATTATTTATAAAAATAATAATAAGCAGAATTTTAAAAACCTATGTTTTAAAAAAATTATTAGTCCCTAAAAGAAATACATGAGTTAAATCAATAACTTCCCTTGTTACAACTGCTACTGAAGTTAGTACAAAGTTCCATTTTGATTCTTTAAAATTTGTCAATTTATATATAATGACTTATAAACACTACAGTGATTATTTATTCCTGAAATGAGGAACTCCTCTTTTACACACAGGGTGGAAGGTCTCTTCTGTGGATCTCTAACTCAGCTGTAAATAACATCCATTAAGATCTTACACTAGCACAAAATTATATTGGCATAATAATGGCTGCCCTCATTACCAATCTCTCTCCTGTCACAGATATCAATTCCTGATAGTGGTGATGTCTTTCTTTACTGTGTGCAGAGCGTGTTATGGAATGGAACTATTGGTATTCCCTAGCTTTATATTATTTTATTTTATTTATTCATGCATGCATACACATGCATTTATTTAAATGTATTGGTCACCCATCGCCAATGGACTCACTTACTTCCCCTTTCAGCAAATTTCAATGGGGAAACACCGATCAATTCTCTCGACTGATCACTCTCTTACTAAGAGGAGGGATTGGGCTGGAGGCAAGTTTTGACAAATGGCTAAACCAGTGGTTTGGCCATCTGTCAAAACTCACTGACCGACTTTGCACAAGTATTTTGTGTGGATGGCACCAAAAGGAGCAAGACCAATAATTGAATTGTGTTGGAAGACTAGACTAGACTAGACTAGACTAACAGAGTTGGAAGGGACCTTGGAGGTCTTCTAGTCCAACCCCTGCTCAGGCAGGAAATCCTATACCATTTCAGACAAATGGTTGTCCAATCTCTTTTTAAAAACTTCCAGTGTTGGAGCATTCACAACTTCTGAAGGCAAGTTGTTCCACTGGTTAATTGTTCTGTCAGGAAATTTCTTCTTAGTTCTAGGTTGCTTCTCTCCTTGATTAGTTTCCATCCACTGCTTCTTGTCCTGCCCTCAGGTGCTTTGACAGGGCAATGATGGCTCTACCGTGTATCCATCATGAGTTAACCAGGCTCATTTTAATCATGGGTTTAGCCTTTATTTATTTATTTAATTAAATTTATATGCCGCCCAACTCCCAAAGGACTCTGGGCGGCCTTCAAGAGCTTCTTATCAGCTTACTGTTGCTGGAGATTTGCACACGGCCCTCCTCCCAGATTTGGAGACATAACAAGCAGAGGGGCCGAATTGACTTCAATTCCATGGATTAGGTGATCATAGTATCATGCTTTATTCTCCTTCTTACCCAAACTGAGGATCAACTGCCCAGGCTGAGAGGGTCACCAGTTAAAAAGAGAGTTGGCTTCTGGGGATTGGAAATTTGGGGGTGGGGTGCTCATTTTTACCAGTTCCAGCAGAGATAATCTAAACCATGGGTGGCCAAACTATGGTTCTTTGAGGACCTGTGGACTTCAACTTCCAGAATTCCTGAGCTAGCCATGCATGCAAGGCTGGCTCAGGAATTCTGGGAGTTGAAGTCCACAGATCCTCAAAGAACCATAGTTTGGCCACCGCTGATCTAAACAGTATGGCAAGGAATTTCAGATCTGCTGCAGATTCTCAGAATTACAAAGTAGTTAAAGTAGCTGGCCTAGAAATCAGGAAATGTGAGTTCTAGTCCCACCTTAAGCATGAAAGCCAGATGGGTGACTTTGGACCAGTCACTCTTTCTGAGCCCCATCAACCTCACAGGGTTATTGTTCTGGGGAAAGGAGGAGGAACAGGTATTATGTATGTTTACTATCTTGAGTTACCTATGCAGTAATAAAGGCAAGATAAAAACAATCTAATAAATAAAATAAAATTAGAAAAATACATTAAAGATTTCCCTGAAGTCATTTGACGTGGACACAACCAACTAGGAAATGCTGGCATAAAATTGCTCTACCTGGGGTGGCCCCTCATCCATAAATATTGTCACGTTTACGAAGTAAGGCGCACCACAAAAACACAATGTAAGTCTAGAGCCTTCAGTGCAACAACTGCAGTGTCTACAAATTTACTCTACAAGTACCAGGACATTGCTTGCTCCAACTGCCCTAACCAGTCATCTTTGGCAAACACCATTTTTAAGAACGCTTTATTTATGGAGATTGTAGAGATAAAGGTCACGTAGAGGTTGTGTGCAGCAAACTGCCTATCTCAAGCATGCCTCGAATACCTATATGATCTCACCCAGTTCACATCGCCAGGATGATGTAGGACACTATCCCTGGCTGGTACACGATCTCATCTAGTTTGTATCAACAGGATGTTCTTAAGGATTGGCAAGGAGAATTCACCAATAAAATGCTGTTGCTCTTTGCTGCTTGGAAAACTGTATAAAAGCAATAAACACTGCGAAGGCAGTCAGACATCTTGGCATCCTGTAATGACTGGTCTCTAACTCCATCAGATCACAACAGGATCTGGGTGTGAGTATTGATTTGCATTAGGAAATGGCTTGGTAGACAAATTATGTATACTGTATACTTAAAAATGCTATTCCTTATTCAGATTGCACATCCTTTTCATCCTGAGTTGATAGTGGCTCTCCGTGCTTGAGCAAAATCATCCCTCTTCTTCATTCTGATTCCATTCCAGATCAATGGATCCCTCTCTTAAATGACTTCTTGCACAGTGGCTCAAATTTTGATTCTCATGTTCACTTTTTTTTAATCTAATATGTGGGAAATGACTCTACTTGTCCCCTACATCACCTGCACTTTCATTTTAAGTGCTGAATAAATCAAAAGTCCATCTTTATGATTCAGAGAAGGTGCAGAGATTCTTGTTTGATGGAGTCTCAAAAGTCGTAAGTTTTGCTGAGTTAACATTTGTCTTTACTGAAAATTAATACAGTAACATTTGTCTTTGCTGATAACGAATAGAAATCCAGTAAAAGAGGGGAAGGAGAGGGATTACCATTGTGTAGCCTGTACAAAAGCATCCGGGCAGGCTACTGTATTAAAAACAAAAACAATGACAGTAAATTAGCTGTTTTTCAAGTCAGAATTGTGCAAATCACCAAAGCCACAGGTGCACCTAATCTATTTTGACAATATGGCTTAATTGGGCATGAAATGCTGATATTTTTTATTTTTTCTACATGAAGTATGTACACCCCTAAACATCAGTTTCTCAGAAAGAAATTTCAGATTGTTATTAATTGCTTTATCTATTTTTAACTCTCATTTAAAATCTAATTTTTAATTGTTAATCGTGTCTATTTATCTTTTAATAGGAAGCCGCATGGAAAAGTTTTAAATAAATGCACCTCTGGTTCTGACTTGAGTCTCATCCATACCCCCCCCCCCCACACACACACACCTTGCTGCAAATGGGTACAATCGGTCATCTATGAGGGAGAGATTCAAAGCCATCTTCAATCAAGCTTGTTAAATCCCTCGCAGTGCGCCAGCGTTTGGTTGTTCCCAGGAGCCATCTAGTAATTCAATTAACAAGCTTCAAAAGAAAGAAGCCCTCAACACTACCTGTTTATTTCACAGCAAGAGGCTGGGAATTCTCAATAAACCATTTGAATACACTTGAAATTTATAACCATGACATACAGCCCAGCAAAAAGCTTTCACTACAATTTGAATATATGCACTTGCCTACTAATGAGTTTGTCCCCCTCCTTCATTCTGTAGCTCAGGGACTGCCATCCTTGCTGGCAGGAAATCTCCTTGGATTTAGACTAATTGTTCCCAGGCCTGTTACTTGGAGATGCTTAAACTGGATTCCAAAAATGATCTGGTAGACAAAAAAAACCTATCCTTCCCTTGAATGACACCCTCCCAATTTTACCTGTGAAACAATCTACATCCCTCAGCATCTTTTTAAAGAAGCCATATTGTTAGAACCCTGTTCAAATGATTGGGTGTGTTAATATATGATTAAGCCACAAATCATTATTATGTGTATATTGCTTTAAATACATTGTGGATGATTACTATATAAGTAAGCAAGAGAGCATGCTCAGTGTGATTTATGGTGGTTTATGGTTGGTGGTTGTGGTTTAGTGTGGTGAGTGGTGTTTGACGGTGTGTTCCGGATTGAAGACTCTCTGCTGCTTTACTGATGAGTAGATTACTTTATGACTGTGTGGAATTGCTGTGAAGAGAAGAGTAACTATCTGTGATAGTATAGAATTGAGTAATAGCTGTAATCTTTGTGAGTTAAAACAAAGATAGGCAAGAACAAGAAACTTCGCATTGACTGAATAACTGTGTATGACTTGGACTTCCTATTTAACTTTGTTACTATTCAAGTAAAAACTATTTTGTACATACTAAAGATATTCTGTTTATTGACTGAATAGCATTCATACCAAACTGCAACACCATTACTACAACACATTTCACTGTGTATGTGCTTAACAGCACAATAACTCCTTAACACATATCTTTTCCTTTGCTCACAGAATATTTCATTTCAGGCATCAAGGACACAGCAACAGGGCAAGGTGACCTCTTCTGTTCTAGTGATACCTCCCAAGTTTCTTAACTCAAATGTGGATTCTCTTGGGACCACCTCAATGGCTAACTGCACCTGCATTCCCTTCAAAGCACCTTTTTCAGCTTTGCATCCAAATAATCCTTGCTTTGCAGCATGGCTGTTTCCCATTTATGTTTTAAATTAAAAGATACTTAGTTAGGTCAGAGAACTTCACAAACATCAAGAAATGTGTGAGCAAGTACATTCCCCTCTCCCCAACCCTACTTTGGGAACTCATGTGATTAATATTTATATGTATTTATATGTAAGGGTGTAGGTATATACATACAGTATGTATGTATATAGCATGTATATGTACATAACATGTATATATATATAGCATGTACAGAGCCGAGGTGGTGCAGTGGTTAGAGTGCAGTACTGCAGGCTACTTCAGCTGACTGCTATCTGCAGTTTGGCAGTTCAAATCTCACCGGCTCAAGGTTGACTCAGCCTTCCATCCTTTCGAGGTAGGTAAAATGAGGACCCAGATTGTTGGGGGCAATATGCTGACTCTGTAAACTGCTTAGAGAGGGCTGTAAAAGCATTATGAAGTGGTACAGAAGTCCAAGTGCTATTGCTATATATGTGTGTTATGTATGTCTGTATGTGTACACTTTTGAGAGCAGACAACAGAATTTCATTTTTAATGTGTGCCTGTGTGCCCACAGTAAAAATGACAATAAAGGTTATCTTATCTTGTGTTCTAAGAGTTCTAGATGGTTCATAGCACCTATGCAACACAACACTATGAAGGAATAAAATCACAGAGAAACATTGAGCAGCTCCATAATTGTCATAAATACTTGAAAAAAAACGATTTAGGAAAGGCAGCAATCAATCAAACACAGATTATCTTCCTATAAAGAATAACTTCAATAACTGCTGGAAGATTGACAATAAGAAAATACAGGATGATGACCCTGTCCCAGAAAAAAAAGTTACAAAACCAAATCTTTGTGGATTTTTATAGAGATCTCCTCTCCAGTCCTAACCAGTTGGACCTCAAGGGCCATTATGATCATCTCAATGGCCAGGTAAATTTATAGAAGAGGAAACAGTATTTCAAATACCCCATTCAGAACTCAACAACTGTAGCACTCTGAATGGTATCTGGAAACACATTGGAAGCCAATACAACTGTAACTGTTCTAAAAGCAAGTGACAAGCTCCCAAGGTTTAATTCCTGTTTATTTATTACATCCATTTCTATAGAAAGATTAGGTTGTTGGTTCTTGTTGGGCACAGATGATGTTGTATTTGTGTCCAAATGCAATGTGCAATGTGCATCCAGACACAGTTGGAGGAAGAATCTGCAGCTGAGGACCAGCAGAGTGGACTGACTGATGGAAAAGGCTACTATACTGGAGGAGAGGCTGGCGTCAGCAAGGAAAGTTTAACCAAGGAACTGACATTCCAAGCCCCAGAAAGAGTTAATTTTCCTTCCTTTTCTCTTCCTCTCGAGGCTAAAAAAAGGCTGAGAAGTGACAACACAAACACTGTCTAAGGGACGGAGCATATCCGAAGTGTGATAAGGAATCAGGGAGCAAATCATTTGAGAAACGGTAAACAGCTTTGTGTAAAAAACTGATATTTAAACTAAGGCCACTCAGCACACAACAACCCTCTCCCCACTGAAAAATCAGTGTAACAATCAACATCTCTACAAGTGTGTCTGTATGTCTAAAGTTCCTGTTAGAACCCTGTTCAAACGATTGGATTGCTAATATATGAACAAGCCACAAATGAATGTTATGTGTGTATCGCTTTAACTGCATTGAAGGCTGATAACTATATAAGGCAGCAAGAGAGCATGCTCAGAATGTCTCTGTGTGGTGATTAATGTGTTTGACGGTGTGTTCCGGAGTGCTGACTCTTTGCTGATTAACTCTACTGCTTTACTGATGAGTAATTGCTTTGTGACTGTGTAGAATTAGTTGAAGAGTTGCTGTGAAAAGACTATCTGTGATAGTGTAGATTTGAATGATAGCAGTAATCTTTGTTAGTTAAAACAAAGATAGGCAAGAAGAAGAAACTTCGCATTGACTGAACTAACTGTGTATGACCTGGACTTCCTATTGAACTTTGCTACTACTAGAAGTAAACTATTTTGTATGTACTAAACGTATTCTGTTTATTGACTGAATAGCATTCATATCAACTGCAACACCAAAACCACAATTACTATTTCGCTGTGTATGTGCTCGACAGCACAATAACTCCTTAACAGTTCCTATCCCTTTTCCCACTGTCTGACATATGGTGGCACCCTCCTCCCATTCTCTGACAGCAATCCATCAAATTTAGGCCCTTTAATTCTGTTTGGCTTCAGCCCTCCCAAGAATCCAGCAAGGTGACCTTATTTAGCTAAATGTTTTTTGAAGGGAGATGCTCAGCATTGACTCCAAGAAGCCCTTTGCATAGGAAATACGTGCTCAATCACTCCAGAAACATCAAGGGCTACTCTTCCCCCCCCCCACCCCAAACTCAGCAGATGAACAGCCTGACCCAGAGGACCGGACTGACGCTCTAGGCCTTCCCACTCCTGCATTACGCAGCCCCCAAAGACTGCAGCAGGCAGCGATCCAATCACTGGTCTTCCCTTCTGGCCTGGTCAATGTTGAGATGCTCATCACAGCTCCTGTATGCACTGGGGTTGTGAATTATTTATCCCCATTACAACCTGACTCAAGAACGTTGCACCTGAAAGATTAAAAAGTGCCTTCGCGAACTTGGATCTCCTCCTTGCCATGGACAGGAGAGTTACAAACTCACGTCCTGCTCAGCTTTCCATTAGATGAGGGCAATCAGTGGAATTCCCTTGGCAGCTTGTAAGTCAGATACAGGGACTTGTGGACGCTGGGTCGTAGACACCAAGAAAAGAGAGACACGTCCTATTAATTGTGGAACTGCTTGAGAATCACTCATGGGGAACAGAAAACATAGTCCTTAACTCTCTGAGGGTAATTTTTGTTTTTCCCTGCAAGCCAGCTTGGAACAGGTCAAGCAAAGCCTGAAAGTCGGTTTGGGGCAAGGGGAAAAA